>JAQJVL010000081.1:0-249091 GCA_035578905.1 Stictocephala bisonia
CTATCAACATTTGCCGGAAATGAGGTGCTAATGGCAGCATATTATGGAGTTTTCTACCCTCTCATGACTTATGTGTTGCCGGCATGGGGATGTGAGGGCAGCAGAATTATGTTTTTATTCTGTCTTAAAAAAAAAGCTACAAGAATCATCCAAGATCTGAACAATCGACAGTCGTGTAAAGATGCCTTCCGCTCATTAGAAATCTTGACATTTCCTTCAATATATATTTTAGAGACTTTAAAAATTCCTGAACACTGAACAACTCACCATGAAACTGAACTTCATACATGAAAATCACCTTTACTACAACGGAATAAAACTATTCAATGCCCTTCCACATAAATTTAGGACCATGTCTGATCCAGTTTGTTTAGACAAACTATAAAGAAGTTTTTAATTGCTAAATGCTGCTACAATGTCACAGAATACGTCACTGATGAATTCCCCATTGTAGTGCAAGAATATTTTTAATTTTGTAATTGTTTTCTGAAAGTTTAGTGTATTTAGTTTAGTATTTTAATAATTATTATCTTGTACATTCGCTGATTTAGCTAATGAAACTTGTGTTTATCAATTTCACCAAATAACAAACTTATTGATAAACTTTTATTAGACTGGCACTAAGCATAGACTCTAGAAGTTGCAAAAGAAAGGGACAAGGAAGGAGGCTGTAGAACTTTAAGAGGGCTCTAAACCCCCGTGCTGAGAAGCGTAAAAACTGCTTTGCGCGGTCCTAGATACTGCCTTTATTTACTGTCGTAAAATTATAAATGAAGTATCTATTTAAAGATAAAGACATTTTTGAATCAAATCGCTTTTTAAAATTTTCGAATTCTCCTTCATTTCGATTTGATAGGTTATCGAAGTTACCCAATATTCAAACTAGTGCCAAAATAAAACTAGAGTTGTTATCGAAATTTTAAAAAGCGATTTTAGTCAAAAATTTATCTAGTTTCAATTTAGTTTTGGTTTCAGATCAATATCTTCAAAGCTTCAGCCGCAATATAGGACCGCGTTGGTGGTAATGAACTTCTCCTTTATAGTGAGAACTTTAAAGTCATGGGGCGAGGTAGTGTTTGGGAACCTCGTACCACTCCCCGTGTCTTCCGTTGAACAGCCAATGAGAAGACTTAGGACAGTAAAATTTTACATATGTGATATTTAAACATTGTGCAAATGTGTAGAAAAATAATAAAATACGAATTTAAAAAAGTTTTCTTAGTAAACATACGTGTTGGTAGATGAATTTAATACAATATTAATACGAGGGGTATCCAAAAAGTAAGTTTCCCTGTTCTGTAAAAAGACGCGTGCGTAACACAGCGTGCAGCTGTGGGCGGGGATATTTAGCGCGGTTCGGTTGGCAATAGGTGCGCTGGTCACTGGCGCATTGTCACGCTGCTCAGTCAGTTGCTGCCCAAACATTATGGAGACTCCACTGCGTTCTGCCGCCAGTTGCGAAGTCCGTAGTGTTATTCGTTTCTTGACCGCCAAAAACGTAACTGCCGTTGAAATTCATCGTCAGTTGTGTCAAGTGTATGGTGAACATGTTATGTCCGTTCAGATGGTCCGTCGTTGGCGTGCAATGTTTTTGGAGGGAAGAGAAAATGTTCATGACGATGAGCGTAATGGCCGACCGGCCAGTTCTCGGCAACCAGACGTCATTAATGCTGTACGAGCAGTTATTGACAATGATAAGCGAGTGACTCTCGATGAAATTATGGGTAAACTGCCGTCAAGTTTTGAAGTTAGCCGGTCATCTGTGCACAATATCATGACAGAAGATCTTCAGCTTGCAAAAGTGTGTGCAAGATGGGTGCCTCGCTTATTGAGCGATGCCCATAAACAACAACGAATGGCTGCTGCCCAGTCTTTCTTGCGATTGTTTGACGATGAAGATGAAAACCTTTTCAGTAGAATAGTCACTGGTGATGAAACATGGATTCACCACTCAACTCCAGAAACCAAACGCCAGAGTATGGTGTGGCAAAAAAAAGGTGAGGCAGCTCCTCAAAAAGCCAAAGTTTTTGAGTCAGCAGGAAAGGTAATGGCTACAGTTTTTTGGGACTGCCGTGGAGTGTTATTGATTGACTATCTTCCTCGTGGCGAAACCATAAATGCAGAAAGGTATTGTGAAGTTCTCACCAGACTTCGGCGGGCAATACAGAATAAACGGCGCGGACTTTTGTCGCGCACGGTTCTGCTTATTCACGATAACGCCCGACCACACGCTGCTCGTGCAACAATGGAACTTTTGAGGAAATTTAAGTGCGATGTTTTTGGTCATCCTCCATACTCACCAGATCTTGCGCCTAGCGATTTTCATCTGTTTCCGGAGCTCAAAAGACACCTTGGCGGTCGGCGATTTGCCAACAGCGATGACCTTCAAAATGAGGTGGATACTTGGCTTAAAAATTTGGCGGGTGAATTTTGTGATGCTGGAATAAAAAAACTACTTCCTAGATACCAAGAGTATTTAGAAAGGGATGGTAACTATGTAGAAAAATAAGGTATGATGTAAAAAGTTGAATAAATGTGTTTCAGTTATTTTTTGAGTCTTTTTAACTTTTTCATAATTAATGGAAACTTACTTTTTGGATACCCCTCGTATAAACTGAACATTGCACTTATTTTTTATAAATACAGTATAAGTATGTATTATAATGTATGACATTTGCATTGTGTGACGTTCACTTGTGTATTGAAATAAAATTGTTAAACTATTATTAAATTGCTGAAATAAGATGTTCTGCTCGGTTTGGTTTTGTATTAATTTAATGCATTTTCAATTACTTGAGTATGCACTGACCTAATTGGGAAGCTCAGTTGTGGCAGCCACACTGATCAACTTGGGTAGTCATCGTGATGGACTTGGCTAGCACTCGTGATCAACATGGCTAACACTAATGATCAACTCGTGTAGTACCCATAATAAACTTGGTCATCCACAGTCATTGACTTGGCTAGTACTCGTGGCTAGTCAAGTAGACCACAGGTGCTGACCAACGTAATCACTGGTGATTACACAAGTTTAGTTCACCAAGGGTGCTACTCAAAGTAATTATGGGTGGCTACCTAAATCGATCGTGTTCTACCTAAGATTATTAGAGGTCCTACCTAAGTTGACCACAGGCTCTACTCAAGGTAATCACGGGTGGCTTCTCAAGTTGACCACGGGACCTACGCAAAGTAATCACAGATAATATCCGAGTTGACCGTGGGTGCTACCCAAGATAATCACACTTATTACCCTCAAGTTGACCACTGGTGCTACTCAAAGTAATTACGGATAATATCTAAGTTGATTAAAAGTAATCCCCAATGAAATAACAGGTAATACCTAAGTGACCACGGATACTACCCAAGGTAATCAGGTGTGTCTACCCAAATTGACCATGGTTGTTACCAAAGGTAATCAGATGTATAGAAGTTGGCCATGGGAGCTATGATAGATAATCACAGTTATTGCCCAATATGATCACTGGTGCTACCCAAGGTAATCAGAAATACTACCATAGAGGATCAAGAGTACTACCCAAGATAATCACAGGTACTACTCAAGTTGACCATGGGAGCTACCCAAGTCAATAAAAGGTCCTAATCAAATTGATCACTGATATTACACAAGTGTGGCCACTCAAGTTGGTCACGGGTGCTTCCCGAGGTAATCACATATTCTACCAGACAAGACCAGGGGCACTACCTAAGATAATCGAAGGCACTACCCAAGTTGACCACAGGTACTATACAAGTTAATTAGGCGTGGCTACTCAAAATAATTACGGGTTCTCCCCTAATGGCTACTCAAATTGACCATGGGTTCTACCCAAAGTATTCACAGGTACTACCCAAGTTGACCACCTGTGCTACCCGAGGTTATCACGATTGGCTACTCAAATTTATCATGGATGCTACCCAAGGTAATCAGGGATGGCTACTCACGTTGACCATGGGTCTTATCCAAGGTAATCACAGGCATTACCCAAGTTCACCACCGTAATTATGGGTGGCTACCCAAATTGACCGCGTGTTCTACCTAAAATAATTACAGGTCCTACCTAAGTTGACCACAGGCTCTACTCAAGGTAATCATGAGTGGCTTCCCAAGTCACAAGGGATTCTATAATCTGTGGTCCTATCTAAGTTGACCACGAGTACAACCCAAGGTAATGAGGTGTAACTACCCAAGTTGATCATGGGTGCTACCAAAGGTAATCACAGGTGCTATCGAAGTTGACCATGGAAGCTACCCAAGGTAATGACAGATATTACACAAAATGATCACTGGTAATACAAGGTAATTACAGTTACTACCCAAGTTAACCAAGGGTGCTGCCCAAGGTTAATAACAGATAGTAACCAAGTTGACCACGGGTTATACTCAAGGTAATCACAGATTCTATCCAAGTTGATAATGGGAGGTATCCAAATCACATTTAATACGCAAAATTATCAATGGCGGTGCTACCCAAGGTAATCAGAGATATTACCATAGAGGACCAAGAGTACAACTCAAAGTAATCACAGGTACTTCCCATGTTGATCATGGGAGCTACCCAAGTCAATCACAGGTACTACTCAAAATGATTATTAGTATTACAAGTGGCTACCTAAATTGACCACACGTGCTACCCAAAATAATCACAGGTACTATCTAAGTTGACCACGCGTGTGACCCAAGATGTTACCAACTTGAGTGGCTACTCAAGTTGGCCACGGGTCCTACCAAAGATAATCACAGGTAGTACTAACATTGACCACCGGGGCTACCCAAGGTAATCAGGTATGGCTATTCACGTTGATCATAGGCACTACCAAAGTTCACCACCGATCCTACCTAAAGTAATCACAGGTACTATATAAGTTGACCACGGGTGTTAGCCAAGGGAAACTTAGGTGGCTACTCAAGTTGGCCACGGATCCTATCAAAGATAATCACAGGTAGTACTCACGTTGACCACCGTGGCTACCCAAGGTAAATCAGGTATAGCTACTCACGTTGACCACAGGCCTTACCCTTACCCAAGGTAATCACAGGCACTACCAAAGTTCAGCACCGGTCCTACCTAAAGTAATCACAGGTACTACCCATATTGATCACATGTTACCTAAGATAATTACAGGTCCTAAGTTGACTACAGGGTCTACTCAAGGTAATCACAGGTGACTTTCCAAGTCCTATCCACCACAGATTCTATCCTACCAAAAAAAATCACAAATACTATCTAAGTTGACCATGGGTGCTACCGAAGACAATCCCACATATTGACCACGCGTCCTACCCAAGGTAGTCACGAGTGGCTATCCATGTCAACAACGTTTTATAATCGAGGTAATTACGGGTGACTACCCAAGTTGATCATGGGTGCTACTCAAAGTAATCACAGGTACTACCCAAGTTGACCATGGGTTCTACGCAAAATAATCATAGATAATACCCAAGTTAATCACGGGTGGTACCCAAGGTAATAACTGGTAGAACCCATGTTTGTCACGTTTTGAATGTATGTAACGTAGGATAAGTAATAGTTCTTGAAAGATCTATTACTTACAAATAATAGTGACTATAAAATAGCGACTTACTCAGCCAACTCATATATCTGTATACTGTAATAATCTGGTAATTGGTTATTTAAATGTAATTATTTATTATCAATTTATTTTTCAAGAATTTTTTGTATATGTATTAGGAATAACATTAATTTGTTTCTAAATATGTTTTAACATCAGCTTTCATTTACGCAATACAATCATATCCTATAAACGACAAATACATTCATTGGTAAATAAGTATTTAGCGCTTATATACTGTGGTGCCAAAATGGATGAGTCCAAACTGCTTAGACAGGTGAGGACAAACTACTGTACTCATATAAAAAACTGAGGCCAAAGTACTGCGTGAATTGCTGAGGTCAAACTGGTAGACTACGTGAGCCTAAACTACTCCAAACATACATGTTTATGAGGCCAAACTACTTAGACAGGTGAGGATATACTACTGTACTCATATAAAAAACTGAGGCCAAAGTACTGTGTGAATTTCTGAGGTCAAACTGGTAGACTATGTGAGCCTAAATTACCCCGAACATACATGTTTATGAGGCCAAACTACTTAGACAGGTGAGGATATACTACTGTACTCATATAAAAAACTGAGGCCAAAGTACTGTGTGAATTTCTGAGGTCAAACTGGTAGACTACGTGAGCCTAAACTACCCCGAACATACATGTTTATGAGGCCAAACTAGTTAGACAGGTGAGGATATACTACTGTACTCATATAAAAAACTGAGGCCAAAGTACTGTGTAAATTTCTGAGGTCAAACTGGTAGACTACGTGAGCCTAAACTACTCCAAACATACATGTTTATGAGGCCAAACTACTTAGACAGGTGAGGATATACTACTGTACTCATATAAAAAACTGAGGCCAAAGTACTGTGTGAATTTCTGAGGTCAAACTGGTAGACTATGTGAGCCTAAACTACCCCGAACATACATGTTTATGAGGCCAAACTACTGTCAGGTAGGTGAGCACAATCTGTTTTGAACATCTAAAGGTATATGTTCGAAACTGATATATAGTTTTTAGTAAAGCGTATCCTTTAATGCTTTAAGCGTATGTTGAGAATTGTTGTAACTTTAATTTTATTATTTTGTTTTAGTCTTCAACCGAACATAACAAGATACTAAATACACATTTTTTTCAAATTTATGTCTTTTATTAAATATTTAACCACATAAAAACCAACATTTAGAGCACAATCCAACAGCTTTAAGAAATATTTACAAAAACCATGCTTTGCAACATAATTTACTCAGTTTTTAGTGAAGCGTATCTTTATGTTTATAGATCAAACTCTTCAATTGTTTTTCAGTTGTAGAATACAACTATGGTAAGCCAATGCCTAACTATGTTAAATTTTAACTGTTTTAAGAATAACAAGATTTTAATAAGAATTATGATTTTGGAAAACGTTTCAAGTAGAAACTTAATATTTTAGTAGGCCCCTAATTTTATCAGTGAATAATTTGATTTCGCCGTAAAGAGCCTACTTTTCTAAAGAAATATTACTATTTTTTACAAAAACTAAATGACATAAAAACATTTTAAGAAATAAAATACAGCAGCAATTCCGGTACTAACTGGAAAATTGACAATTGTTGAAAAGAATTGGCCTCTCTGCTCAACATACATTCAGACAGAGAAGGTAGGGCGTAGCCAACTGAGGAGGCAGCAAATGGAAGGGAGGGGTAATTGGGATTTCCGGTTTGAAATACTACGAAAACTTACTATACAGGAAATTATTAAAGAACTGTATTGTACTCTGTCTGGCGGAGTAAACTTCATCGTCTTAAAAAAAACTGGACGTAGTTCCAACTTCTCTCGCCAGTGTTGCATGACTTCTATATTTTCTATCCCTTTAGAGCCCTCTTAATAACAAATCTGTACTCCATACTAGGTCATAAGCCGCTGTGTGAGCAACAAAAGCTGCAGATGTTTTTAGCTTGTTTTCAAACCCATTCTCGATAAATGATATCAGAGCCAGAATCTGGTCGCAACAACTTCGGCCAGGGCAAAAACCAGCTTGCTCAACTGGAAAATTAACACCTTATTTCCGGCAAATGATGATAGCCGGCACAAAAGAAATATTTCTGAGCTCATCCAGGAGGATATTTATCAGCTTATCTTCCTATATACCTACGGTGTCAACATGGGCATGGAACCGAAGTTTTTATCTATTACCAGTCCCAGGAATTTCACTTGGTCTACAGTTTCAATTTCAATATCATTCAGTAATATGTTTATGTCTTTCTTGGAACTGTCTCTGATTGCAAAATTAATCAGCTGAGTTTTACTTAAGTTTAGTTTTAATAGGTTGGAGTCAAACCACTGCATTAAATTGTTGGCTTCTATAAATGTATTAATTCCAGTTCTTCTCTATTGGAGCTGAACACGGTGAGAGACGTGTCATCCGCAAAAAGGCAAACTTCACCTGCACCGACTGATGAAGGCAAGTCATTAATGAAAATGAGAAACAACAGTGGGCCCAGGACGTATCCTTGGGGAACCCACAAGAGACAGCCCTAGATGACAACGAGTAGGGCCACAGACACTCGGAGTCATCTATCCCTGCAATGACACATATGCAACACATTGGTGACAGCACCGAAGGTAAGTGGAGAACCACTCTAATGCCAACCCTCTCACGCCTATTAAGTGCATTTTTTCCAACAGTAGGATGTGATTTACCAAGTAAAATGCCTTACTTAATTCAAAAAAAGCCCCAGAGGCATGGTCCCCGGAATCAAGGGCTTTGGCAATGTATCTCGGTCATGAAGAAAGCTCTTTTAGACAGCTGAAGGATGGTCTGCCACAAAGATTTGTACTTGCTCCATTTTTATTCAACGTGTATACCGCTCAAATTCCAATCACAAAGTCTAGAAAATGTATATATGCAGATGATATTGCTTTAGCTTACCAACATAAGAACTTTGCAACTACTGAAGAAACTCTCACAAGTGACCTTGCAGCCCTAGAAGAATATTTTAGAACTGGAAGCTAAATCCTAACCCATTAAAAACCGAAGTAACCTGATTCCATTTAAGTAACACATTGGCTAATCAACAACTGAACATCTTTCTGAATGGTGTAAAACTCCATCATAATGATCACCCACAGTACCTGGGAGTTATGTTAGATCGATCGCTGACCTTTAAAAGCCATCTTAAAAAAACAGCAGCTAAAATCAAAACCAGGGCAAATGTATTACATCATATTGCTGGAACAACCTGGGGAGTCAACGCACACATCCTGCGTACCACTGCTATGTCATTGGTCTATTCAAAGCAGTTGTATGGTGCTGAATATAGTGGCTCCCGTATAGTGTTCACACTAAAGCGGTCGATGTCCAACTTAATAAGCTTCAGAGTTATTAGTGGCACTCTGTCAAATTTATTACACTACACAGTTGATTCATTAGCTGTTTTTCTTTTTTCAATATAGATTTTAAATATAATGTATTTGTGAAACTGCAACAGCTTTTTAATAATGAATCCAATACAACTAATGTACTCTGGGTTAATCCTTATTGTTTGTAAATGGTAAAACATAACTGTTTAATAAATTGTTAAACTAAACATTTCTGAACCTTTCAGAACTCCTAGCAGGAAAACGGTTAAGTATATTAAAATAATACCTACAGCAAAAAAGGTTTAGAATCACTAGTTAAACCTAAATCAATTATAAAAATAGGGGTTACTATAAGTTGCCCGCTATTTGAAAAATGGCAACCGAATTTTAATATTTGAACTACGTGATTGTAATATTTTTGTATAAAATATGTATTGAAGAGCAGTTCATCATTCAATTGAATAAAAATAATGCATTATAAGTTAAGCTTTATTCTTGTAAATTGCAGAACCCTCCTCTTTAATAAATAGTTGAAATAACTATTTCTGAAGCTTTCAGCGCTCCTAGTGGCGAAACATTTAAGTATATAAAAATAACTCTTTAGGAGTAAAATAAACGGTTAAGAGTTAAACATTCTTAGAATCACTAGTAAAACCTAAATCCATCATTAAAAAATAGGAGTTTCCATAAGAAGTTTCAAAGTTGACTGTCATATTGGAAAACGGCGACAGAATTTTAAAACTTGACCTACATAATTGTAATGAACATAAAAAATTAGGTAACGTTCTCCATTTAAAGTTTGAGGTAAAATCAATACTTTTTGAGATCCCAATTGTGGCCACCTTGATTTGATCACCCTGTATATATATATGTGGTGTGGCATATCCAAGTTGTGACCTATTCTAATGTTATTGTTGTGTTGATCAGTTCTTTTTGTTTATGGGTTTTATTTGATTTGTGTAATTGTTTCCAAAATGTATAGGTATATAAGAGAAAATATATTGTTTGATTAACAACATTTTTTGCAGTCGTCTCTAGGATGAAGGTGTTGGAATATTCTTATGGCCTTTCTTTGGAGTACCAGGATTTTTTTGTGAATGACTAGCTGATCCTCATGCTATTATACTCAACCTTAACTGTGACTCAAAAAGATCATGACAAGTTATTTTAGCCGTTTCCTTGTTGGTTATTTAAGTTTATTTTTCTTAATCGTCTGATGGGAATAGTATGGTAGATAATTTCTTTTTAGATTTTCCCTGTGGGCATGCCAATTTAAATTTTTGTCTCGTGTTATCCCAAAAAACCTAGCTCTGTCAGCTAATTCAGTGTCTAGTGTATGTGGTGCTTGGTAATTTGTACTGGTGAAATTTGTGTTCATTGTTTTTGTTCTGTTAATTCTGAGGTAAAGTTTGTTGCATATGTCAGTTGCTTGTTTTGAATTTCTGCTACTTGCTGATCAATGTTTCTATTTTAATCTAATAGTGCCAGGACAGTTGTATCATCTGCAAATATTACTTCTTTTCAGCAGGTAACTCTTCGGGAAATGAATTTATGTATATCAAGAAAAGCAGAGGGCCAAGGACCGAGACTTGAGATTGCCTGCTTTGGTTTCTTTTAAAGTTGGTCTTGATTATGTTTCCAGATTTTTTACAAAGCATTCAATTTCAACAGTCTGGTTCCTAAGTGAGAGTTAATTAGTTGGTTAATTTAGGGCTTGATGTTTTATTTGAAGTTTTTTCAGTTTTTTAATGAGGATTTTCTGTTGAGGCTAACAAACGCATTTTGTATATCTATTAGAGTTCATTTTGTTTTCACATGTGTTTGTGATAATGTGGCATAGTTGTATTAGAGCTGAATTTATGGATTTACCTTCTCTGAAGCCAAGTTGATTATTTG
Source organism: Stictocephala bisonia (assembly GCA_035578905.1). NCBI lineage: Eukaryota > Metazoa > Arthropoda > Insecta > Hemiptera > Membracidae > Stictocephala > Stictocephala bisonia. Next base: position 10,811 of record JAQJVL010000081.1, read on the forward strand.
ATAGTAGACATTTTTGTTCTAAATATTAGCTTCTTATGAATTATCTTTTCAAGATATTTAGAAAATGTTAGTACGATTGATTTTGGACAGTAATTTACTATTTAATTTATTTATTTTTATTTATTCATAAGACGCCGATCGTCAAGATATGGGCGAATATGGACTATGTAATTTTTTCTCCTTTTTTGTATTTTTGGTAAACGACAGCCGACAGCTAATTTCATTGCTTCTGGTACTTTTCCTTCTCTGATCAATGAGTTTGTTGTGTCAAGCAATGGAGTTATAAATTCTAGTTAGCAACATTTTATAATTTTTTTAGATATATCATCTATTTCTGGAGGTAAGCTTTTAAATATGTCCATCAGTTCTTTTTAATTTATTTTTAAAAATGTTTCCACAAGTTTGATCTGTTGTGGATGTAGATTTTTGTTTCCATTGTCTAAGTTCTCCGGTTCTGTGTGATTTAGCGCAGTGTCTTCCACTGGGTTATCTGATTCTTGACCAATAGATATGAAGTAATAATTGAAATGCTTGAATATTCTGTTTGGATTTGTTATTGTTTTATTTTTTATTTTTAGCTCAACATTTCTATCATCTCTTAACTTTACTGTCTGGCGTTCTCTGCTGACAGTTTTCCAGATTTCTTTATTTTTGTTTGGGGCCTGTGCCTTTTGTTATTTTATTTTTTCAGCTTTATTTTTCCTAATCATTTTCTCGTACTCATTCTTTAACCTGTTGTAAAGCATTTAATCTCGGTGGTGGTTTGTTAAAATTAATTTATTCTGAGCTGATAGCAAGACTTCATTTTTATAGTATTATCATCCCAAAAGTTTGTGTTTGTGTAACTTTTTTAGATTTTATATGTTTTAGGCATAAATATATCCATTTTATGGGTCAACACTCCAACTAAGGTATTGTATTTTTCATTAACTGATTTTTTACTTGTGACTATAGACCAATCTTGTTTCTTTAATTGCTGTTTCAGTTTTAACCCTTCTTACGTGGAAAATGGGTAAGTGTTCTGGTCCTAAAAGGGTTAAACCATTCCTTTTGGTAACATACATGTACGTGATTACATCCTGTAAAATATCACCACTTATCATACTAAGATTGGGTTTATGATTAGAAAAATATATTAGAACTTCCTGAGTGTAAAACCTAGGTTATGTACAAAGAGGTACTTGAATATTAGTATAATTTTAACATACAGTTTATAAAGTCATGCGCCGGCTTCATTTCCGAATGATTACAGATAAAACAACATAACTTGGTACATCACCTATAAATCTATTTTTTAAGTAAGTACCATTTTCCTGTTATGTCAGGGGTCAGTATCAGCAAGTTGTCAGAAGAATATCTTAAATGAGATCATAGGTCAAGTAGTACATCAAATTAAAGGACTTTAATAATGGAACATAAACCCAAGCATCTGACCTAAAGAAGCTTTTTTAAAAAAATGACGCTGGTTTCTAATTTTAAAAAGTTACAATTTAGGTCCTGTTCTAGATGGTTCAATATTCTTTTTGTGGCTCAAGTTGCAAGAGTCAACTTTATAAATTCCTACTCGACTTAAGAAATAGTTTTTTAGGGTAGTTAAAGACGCTTCACATCCAATGGAGGATGATCCACAAGGAGTTTGACAAAAATATCAACGTAAGAATAGGTTAAGATATCCATCACTTTAAAGGAAAAGTGATTGTATAACAGAGGTGAATACCACAAACAGTACTTAAAAATATCCACCCAGTACAAAAGGGCATATGTTAAAAGAGTTTACTTGGTAGTTATCATTAGCCACTATTTAGGCACTTTAACAAATCAAGGAATAAAGTTAATAATTTTGAATTTTAAATGGTTTATCAGTAATTTGAACAATGTTTAATCAATGAATTCTTTGATCCTATTGCATGTTTAAAAGGAATTAAAAAAATAATCCAAATTCTCTAAATGGTAAGCTACATTGATAAACTAGCTATGGTTAAAATCAGGTTTGTAGGTTTTGATAACTAATACATGAAAAGTTATTATCAAGAAATGTTTAATTTAATATTTGTGTACTTTTAACTTTGTGGTTTGAGACATACATAAATTCCAGGCAGTTCAATATTTTTCGCCTTCTAATTTATGAACAATATTTTTCAATACAACTATTTTTGCCAGTGTGAAGTAAGTCTCTATTTAACTTAACTGTTTGACATTTCATCTGTGTGTTTATTACTATCCCAAAACGTATAATTTTTTCAATTTACTTTCAATTCATAATGAAAGTAAAGTAAATAGATCCACCATAGTGTTTTTGTATAGGTAAAATGGAATACAGACTAAATGTCTAACATTGTGCAGCAAAATATTCTAAAGCAAGGTTTTTCTCTTGACTGAAATACTAAAGATTTAAAATTGTTGATAGTGAAAATAAAGATCTAACTGAAACTCCTAATTTAGATTAAACTTGGATAGTAACTCCACTTACTTTTACTCCACTGGCAGAAGAACTCTGTGGTGAAGTTGTGTCTAGGGGTGACAGGAAACCTCCCAGTGAAGGAGTCAACACTGGAGTCATTGTTGGAACATCTACAAACAATACATAAGTAAGTTTAATACATTTTATTTAAGTAAATTTTTTTAAGTAAAAAAGTAAATTTAAGTAAGGTCATTTATTTTAAGTAAATGACTAACATTTTATTACATTATTCAAACTATGAATAAGTATTTAGGAGTAGAGCTAAGAACCTTAATCTAACATGTCCGGTAGAAGATATACAACATAGTCATTACTATAAAATTATACAACTGCTAAATTGTTTAAAAATTATTCAAGCCCAAATTGTTTCCTGTAAAAGAAATTTTACTATCCAAGGATTTTTATAGTATTAAAAAAATAAAGAAATGTTAGCTGATAGCTCAATGTAAGTTTTAGACTCAAGGCAGGTTTATTATTGCTATAAATTTTAAAATCTTAAATGTATTTACTTTTAAGACCCTTGGTTAAGTAAATAGACAACATACAAATTTGTAGCTATGTGGCGCATGCGCAACTCGCAACAATACAAACCAACAGCAGAAAACATATCGCTTCACGTGCATGCGCAAAACAAAATGGAAGGACGGGTGACACAATTGAACAGTCGCCATTGCACCACCAGACAGGACGACGTCACACCGATCCCCACCGCAGTCTCTGGACTCACAGCATGCTAAGTTTTTAATTTTAGTTTTGTAACCTTTTTTCATTTGGAATCATTATTTGTTTAGCTTAATCACAATCAGAAGGTTAACAATGTAGATTTAGTTTTGACTAACATTAGATGTAATATAAACCAATATGGGGGCACGAGGGAATCACAGCCAGTCCAGCAATATTTATTAGTTTTGACTAACATTAGATGTAATATAAACCAATATGGGAGCACGAGGGAATCACAGCCAGTCCAGCAATATTTATTAGTTTTGACTAACATTAGATGTAATATAAACCAATATGGGGGCATGAGGGAATCACAGCCAGTCCAGCAATATTTATTAGTTTTGACTAACATTAGATGTAATATAAACCAATATGGGGGCACGAGGGAATCACAGCCAGTCCAGCAATATTTATTAGTTTTGACTAACATTAGATGTAATATAAACCAATATGGGGGCACGAGGAATCACAGCCAGTCCAGCAATATTTATTAGTTTTGACTAACATTAGATGTAATATAAATCAATATGGGGGCACGAGGGAATCACAGCCAGTCCAGCAATATTTATTAGTTTTGACTAACATTAGATGTAATATAAACCAATATGTGGGCACGAGGAAACAGCCAGTCCAGCAATATTTATTAGTTTTGACTAACATTAGATGTAATATAAACCAATATGGGGGCACGAGGGAATCACAGCCAGTCCAGCAATATTTATTAGTTTTGACTAACATTAGATGTAATATAAACCAATATGGGGGCATAAGGGAATCACAGCCAGTCCAGCAATATTTATTAGTTTTGACTAACATTAGATGTAATATAAACCAATATGGGGGTACGAGGAATCACAGCCAGTCCAGCAATATTTATTAGTTTTGACTAACATTAGATGTAATATAAATCAATATGGGGGCACGAGGGAATCACAGCCAGTCCAGCAATATTTATTAGTTTTCTATAAATAATATTAAATCTGGAGTCTACAAAAGCTGGCTGTGATATGGATGGTTATCGGCAAATAGCACTCACGCGGCCAAGTAGACGAAAATAATTCCCGCGTGTTTCCAATAGTTGTGTGGGTTTACAGAGGTAAATTACATTAATTAGTATGTCATTGCTTCTTAGTATATAAATCATTACGTTTCTATTCATGAGTTGACTGTTTTCCCCACAGCTAACTCTTTATAACATAAACAAATGTTATTTGCATATAAATATACTAGGGAGCCTTTAATCCAAAACACGGTTATCCAAAGAACTTTATAAGAATTAATTTTTTTTATAAACTAATTTTTAGTGGTATGATCCATTTTTACACAGAAACTTTATATGATTAATGTTATGAATTGTTGCATACATTAATACAGTGTGAAAAGTCATTCTATCTGACTACCTCAATTTGGCTAATTACTTGTAGAATCATTCTTTCAATTAAATTGATTGTGATACTCTTTTAAGCACTACAATTTGTTTTAAATAGGCATTCTTGGCTTGACTCTAATTTTTTGACTTACCACTTTTGTATGGGTTTTAATGTTCACTAAAAATCTATCCATTTAAAGATGCAGACATCTTAAGTTTAATTACAAATTCAGTGCAAAAACCAGATATATAAGATAATAAAATCAAACATATTGGAACAATATGATTTAATCTGGAATTGACACTAAACAAATTACTGTGCTGGTGCATCTGCGAGTATTCTCTGTGTAACTTCCAACAGCAATTTGTGATCTATTGATGATATAGTTTTATTCTCCTCAACAGGGAACGTGTTAACTGACATACACAAGCAATAACACCACATCAAAAATAAGATCACTCCCACTTCCAACACACAGAGGTGTTACCCAAGGCTCAGTCCTCGGATTAATGTTGTTCATCCTTCTAACGACCTCTCAAGAACACAGTCATGTTATCATGTATGCTGATGAAACAGCTCTGTTGATGGCGACAAAACAAACATCATAACTAAAAATCACTTCCTTTATTGCCCTCAATATGACCAAGGGATACTGTCAACAAAACAACCTAGTTCTAAACGAACAAAAAACCTAGCAGTGATTTTCAGAAGAGAAAGCATGGAACTCTACGGCCTTCCAGATAACTACAAAATAAAGCTAACTACTTGGGGATCATCATTGATGACAAACTAACCAGGGCTCCACATGTAGATAAACTATGCAACAAGCTTAATAGTGGCCTATATGTCTTAAAAAGGATAAAGAGCATGCATGACTGATCTTATGACAGCAAAAATTGTTTATTTCTCATTAGTCCAGTCTCACTTGAGATATGGGGAAACTCCACGAACAGTACTTGTCCTACAAGAGAAAGCAATAAGAATATTGACTAATCTAGATGCAATGAGCACATGACTTACAGCTTTTAAAGATTTAAAACTTTTCACAGTATGCGAAAGCTATCCCTGTATGTGTGTGAGGTAATCTGTTACTTAATCTTGAAGAACACTCCAAGGCTAGGACACACATATAACACCAGGCACAGCATGGACTTTGCCCTCCCAACTCATCTTCTGACAATGTATGAGGAAAAACCAAGCTTGAGCTAAAGATTTTTAATCTACTTCCAAACAACCTCAAAATCATCAGTGAGAACAAATGTTTTAAGAATAAACTTCAAGAATGGCTTCTCCAATGGAATTTTTATTCAATTGAAGAATTTATTAACTGGAGACACTATAAAGATCAAGACTAAAATGTACCCTTACATTCTTGTTGTTTATTTTATAAACTGTTCAATGACTACCAATTTTATTGTAATTATCATACTGACATACATGAATAAAGAACTTGTCTATTGTCTTACGAAAGTGCAAGAGATCTTACTATGTGGTCCAACACTGACAGAACAGGCAAAGGGCAGGGACTGTTACTGTAGCTTTTGAACTTTACATTACTGTTCAAGTTCAAAAATGCTTTTCAAGTGAACAAAATATATAATTACAAAATGTCATGCGTTACAGCAATTTCCACCTACCCACCCATATATGAACGGTGGTAAACATGTATGGGTCATATGTTGGCACGTGTTGGACATGGGTGTAACCCTCTCACCCATACACGTTCAGTGGTATTGACCCACCACTTCAACCATAATTTACCTTGCAAATTCGAAGGGGAGGATTGCTGTGCTGCACATTTATTAAACATTTTTAAATTGACTGACAAGACGGAACAATTTTTTCAAAGTTGTCACATTAAGAGTAGCAATGTACAAATACTATTATGTTTTGTTTCACTTATAATTTATTCATTTAGTTAAAAAATATCTAAAACCTCTAAATATTTCATTTAACTATATTATTTATTATAATATTCAAACGAAAATCATATATGTAAATACTATTTAGAATTTTCAATGATGTACTGACGTGCTTTCATCTTTATTTTGGCTTTGATTAAAAATTAATATAATTTCCTGACATTTGAATTAAATGTTTAATTATTTTTAAAATTACTATTAAATATATTATGTCTATGGCCGTTGTCCATTATTGTTGTTTTGAGTTCTGCAACACCCTTTAAATTATTCAATTTTAAAAAGTTTTTAGATCAAACCATTCAAAAATATATAATTTTGAATTTTTCTACATACGTTTCGAAACAGATCAAGTAATCTATAACACTGAGCAGATGTTTTACATCTAAACCTAACATACCATGATTTACATCCATAAGATCTAGCAACAAGTCCAGGTTACTCTTAGAAGCTGGTTGGGTAGGTTTATTTTTCACCACAGGAGTATCAGGCTCACAACTGTCAGAGGAGCTTTCTTCATCACTCTCTTCTTCTGATGAATCTTCTTCACTCTCACTATCACTTTCATTCTTTGCAGCAGGAGTAGTTTTTGATTTCTGTTGAATTAAACAATACAATAATTAGAGATAACTATATTTTGTAGCAATCATTTATTATTTGGCTTTAATAGGTTAAATTTGGGGCACTAAGCCTAGGATTTCAGTAGTAATGAAAGGAAAGCTGCATACCTGATAAACTTGGTAGATTGGTACACTGTAGTAGAGACAAAGGGCTACTACTGTACCACTGTACCACTGTACCACTGTAGTAGTACAACACAAGGAATTGGATAGTGAAATATTTCGGGGCCACTGGCCCCTTCTTCAGTCACTAAACAACTGGACACAGTCACATTTGAAGTAGTGGATAAGGTATTGCCAACTGTAGAGCACTTAAACACTAAAATGTCAATTCTGTTTCTATTATATGATAAAATATGATTTTTATTCTGCTACTTAGGTGGGGGAAGGAGAAACAGGGTTTATCTTATACTTAGATTAGGTGGGTTTCTAGATTTTGTGATCCATTGATGTGCAATTTCCATTCTTCTAAGTTGAGAGCTATTGCAGTTTGCAGGGAGTGATCTGATAACTTTAACAGTGATTAATATTGTTCATTTTGTATTTGATTATACTTTTCAACTCTATAATGATTCAATATAATATTGTACTACCTATAGTTTGGTCTACTTTATTAAATTCTTTTTACATTAAAAAATGGTGAATTACTATTTTTATTAAAGTGACTAATCACTATTACACATGAATTTGTTAAACACTTATAAAATTAAAATCTATGACTAAGTATTGTTCTTCTAGAAAGAACAATGAGTACCTTCGAACACTCTTAAAATAATTTTTTTATGAAAGTGAAAGTGATTTATCATCTTTACATATTACTTTGTTCAAAAGTAATTAAGAAAAATCTATCATTAATCTTATTTTTTGGAGAGAAGAAAAGACTGATTAAAAATTTAAACTATATGAACTACATTTTTAAGACCAAACTACTATGGAATACCAAGCAAGAATGAAAAAGCAGACTTAACTTCTGTGACGTTAAGCTGTGAGTTTTGACATGTTTGAGTTGGCATGCCTAGAACACAGCCCAATAAGACAATACATTGTGATGCAATGTATTTGATGCATTATGTGGACAGTCTTATTTTATGGGCTGAAGAATTTACATTCCTTTGTCTCTGTCGAGACCGGCTTATCAGAGGTTCCAGATATCACAGGGCCGGATATGACTGGTTTTACAGTATTTACTTTTCATTTTAAAAACAGCTGTCAATTTTAGATTAATCTAATTTATGTTCAAAAATTTAAAAACATAATATTGCTTATTAATTATTAAACCTAATTGGTGTTGTGTTTTTTGAATAAAAATACAATATATTCATGTTAGGGATTTAATCTTCATACATTTAATAACCAAATTGCTTCAGAGATATTATAAATTTATTTTTGAACATTGATAAAGAAATAAAAAATGATTTGAAAGTAAGCGATGGGAATCATAGTTAACCCTGTAGAGGGCGTTTTAATTAAACTCCCGCGAGAGGGCGCGCAAGGTGGTATAGACCGGGTATTGAATAAAGAACTAGGATACAGCAAATCCTATTTTTATTCACTCTAAACTAATTGCTAAATATGACAGATCATATTGCATAACCTAAAAGTGAGCAATAAGTAAAATATACATAAAATATAGTGATGGGCACTATCTACTAAAAACTATTGAATAGTTTGATAGTCTTTGACTATTGTGTCAGTCGAATGTTCTCAAAAGTAGTCGAATGAAAACAGTTGTGACCTCGTGAGCCTAAGTAACCTATGAGAATGCGAACTGCAAGATATTGTGCAAACAGGCAACGGAGGAAATAACCGAGAGCAACCGAATACACCTGAAGAGCTGTACAAGTTGTAACATGAACAATAACTATTTTTATTTGTCTTGTCATGAATGGATAGAAAATTAAATGAGTAATGCGGCTATTGCTGAATTAAATTTTTGTGTGATCACGCATCTTGTAGAATAGTATAAATCATAATGAAATAATGATTTATTTTTGATAAAATAATACAATAAAATAACAATAAACTTATTTGAAAATAAGGCTTTGCTCAAATTTATTTCACCAATAATTTTATGATGCAAAGATGGAACTTACTTTTTGAAGGGTAATTATTATTTGAATTGATTTTCATACAATGAATGCCACAATAAGAACAGAAACATAATGTAATTTCAAACAATAACAATCGCCTGATTATTACTAGTTTTTTTTGTCACAAACTATAATAATGAACAATTTATCTATAGTGTTAAGTTCGGCCGATAATTACATATACATGTATCATGAACACATTTTACAAAAAAATAAATAAAACAATTGGTAATTCCAAAGCTATGTTGATATTTAATAACAAGTAGCAAATTACAGATTTTGCTTTTAAAAAAATGAATGAAACAGTTGCGCTTGAACAAATGAAACAGTCACACTTGAACGAATGAAACAGTCAGTATACGTTGCTTGACTTGTTTGTTGCAGCGATAGTTACCTCTTTCCTCCATAAAAAAGTAGTCGACTGAAAGTATTCGACTGTTTAGTCGTAGTGGTTTCCTACTATCGTATTAACAGTCAATAGTCAATTTCAAACGATAGTGTACATCACTAATAAAATACTTGTACATATTTTATATAAATCTTTCTTCTTCACGTTGCATTTCTTTCTCAACACTTGCCAACTGTTTTTGAAGTTCCTCTTCTCGTTTCTTCTCCATTGAAAATAATTATGATTTTTTTATATAAAATATGGAAATATATATACCAACATCAATAAATCAAATATACTTGAAAAACTCTATACACTGATAGAAAATATAAAACTGAAATGTCACTTCTTTACGTACGTTTTACTACAATATGTAGAAAGAGTTTATTTACACAAATATAATAATAATTAAGAAGGGTATTACAAAATTACACTAAAAAATATTTACTGTGAACAATTAAAAAGTGCATATGTCAGAGAGAGAGCACAGTCTAATTAACTCTCAAATCAAGTAGCATGAGGCGGTGGGCCAGAAGATAGCGACAAAATGACGTCTGCTGAGAGGACAAGTACAATGATAGGTACTGGAGGAGCGGAAGCTATTGGTGCACTACAATAACAGCAACTTAGATTTTACTGTTCGCCCGGTCCAAATGAATGTCCGGAGTTAAGCAAAGCTGAGGAAGGTAAGCAGAAGAGAACTTGCAACCTGTATGTTGGTGAGGATGGGGACTAGGAAAGGCTGACAATTTACTTCAAGCTTAAATGCCATTCAAAAGACAATAGATAGAAGAGCAGGAAAAACTATGATAGCCATATACATTGAATTAGAGTAGAATAGCATAATGCTTTATTTCTGAACACCAAGTACAGAGAATAGTGTCAATTATGTTGACATTACTAAACAATAAGAGTTACTAAGTATAGAAGCAAGTTGGGCTAGTGATTTATATATGTAGTAATTTTTCACATCTCCTAAAGTCAATTGTCCTATAGTTTTGGAAATTATGTGAATGTGAGTATAAATTCATAGAGTATCAACAGCACAGTAACAATAGTGCTACTATCATCACCATGTTGGTTACAATTCTAAAAATTCTGGTTTAAACTGCCACTTCTTACGTTTAAACTGCCACTTCTTACGTTTAAACTGCCACTTCTTACGTTTAAACTGCCACTTCTTACGTTTAAACTCTTACTTTAACCCAACCACTGGTGACCGTCCCATAAAGGACGGTCTATCACTCTCAACGTCTGGTGAACGTCCGATAAAGGACGATCTATCACTCAACGTCTGGTGACCGTCCGATAAAGGACGGTCTATCACTCTCAACGTCTGGTGACCGTCCGATAAAGGACGATCTATCACTCACAACGTCTGGTGACCGTCCGATAAAAGACGGTCTATTACTCTCAACGTGTGGTGACCGTCCGATATTGGACGGTCAAACATCACAGTGAAAATTTGATTTTAAATCGTTATGGCTAAGTTTTTCGTCAAACTAATCGATACCACTCGAAAGTCGGTTAAATTCTGAATCGATTGTTATCGGTATTGATAATACTATCCACATGACAAATAGATGGAGAGAAGAAGAATCCATTGTTTACTATTTCATTTCGCCATTTCTTTAGATGGCATCTGTCAGTAAACTGTTTATTTACATTCTGGTCTGAAGTACTTTATGCGATATTTTATTAGAATTGTTAGTGAAATAACTTGAAGATATTCTGAAATAACTGTTTTTCAAATATAGTTGAAATATAATTACTGTAAATAAAGTGTTATTTTGTTCTTAGTGACATTGTTTAGAGAATTCTAATTTGACATGAGCTTGTGGTGTTTTGTCATTTGTAAATATAGTGTATAATAATTGAACATATATATTTTAGACAATGTATAGGGGCTATTTAGAACGTTCTGGTGATATTAGAGAAATTATACAAAATGAACATTATAATAACAAGCTGAGAAATTTATGAATACACAATTATAGCATGTTACCACAGTAACATCAATTTTCGGTAAAATGCATTATCTTTAGTTTTATCATTATTAATTCATAAATTTCTATAATACACCCTATAAACTATACATTTTCTGAAACTTTATAAAATTTGGAAAAACTTGTTTATCTTGGAATTTTGAATTGGCTAATGTGTATTACATATCCAGCTAGGGTCCCCCCCAAAAAAATTTGGTAAACTTTGTTACTTTATGAAAGGAAAAAAGTAAACAAGTATTTATACTTATGTTATTTATTTTAAATTAAAACACAGAATCTTATAAGTAAAATGATATAAAATAATACTAAATCTAAGTATCAGAGGTATTTTAATTATTTTTTAAAAATATCCTTTTGAAACTAGGAAAAATGGGCTGCCAATAGTTGGGTTAAACGTTGATTAAGGATCATGAGAATTTCACATTTAATTATGTTCCTTTTTTGGGTCTGCTTTGAAAATGGGCTTAGAAAAAAGGCAAGCCTGCTTTTACTATCAAATCTTCAAAAATATGTGGCATTGCCTTTTTTTTGCTTGTATATGTTAGAAAATAACATAAACTTCTCACAAAGATAATATCAAAATCCTAGCAAATATGACTTAAATTTTATTTTATATAACATCATAATTCCTGTATTAATATAATTATCTAAAAACCAAAGGCAAACCAAGTTAGGAAACTCATACTTGATGAAAAATAAACAAGAAAGTTGTGAAACTAATTTTTATTGTGATGAAAACAACATGAAAGACTTACTGGAGCTGGTGTCTCACTATCTGATTCACTCTCCTCGGACTCACTTTCACTTTCTGAAGAGTCCTCTTCTTCTGAACTTTCTCCTGATCCTTCAGAGACTATAAAAAATAATAAAGTTATTGACAAATATCCCCTTTAATTAACATATTTCAAAATTATGTTAATTAATCCTAAATAATATAACAGTACAATTTTTAATTTGTAAAGATTTTGCAATTTTAACAAGTCTGCATTTGATTTTATGATACTCGCTCCCTAAGAGTTTACCAATATTATTTGAAATGAATGTAAAGTTAATCAGAAATGTTATCAGAAGAGATAGGATTATAAACATAGAACAAAGAAACACTAATCACCAGTAACTTTGATAGCTTCCTCAACTGAAAGCAAGAGATAACAGAATGTCTTCTTGACTGCTCTATTAAAGGTTCTTGTCTAAAAGAATCAACAGTGTTGCATTAAATGATGACTAAAATACTGAGATGATTTCATAGAGCACAATATTTTAACTAAACTAAAACAAAAATTTATGAATTCACAAACTAAACACACATAACACCTTCTCCTCTACTCACCTAAACAAGAGGGCTTGGATGTAATTAAATAAAAAAAAAAAAATTGGCACTTTTTGACGAGGTACAGTCAAAAAGTTCCCGGAATCGATGTCCAGAGGCACATAATGTGGTTGCCGGTGGGAATTTTGTTGTGTAGCAGCTGTTACTACTACTGCAGAAGAGATATCGGTAGCGTGAATGTCACTCAGCCGCCATTGTTTTCCTGTGGAGCGTGCTTTTCATGTATTTGCGTGTTTACATTGTCGTTTTTTGAAAAATGATATAATGAACAGCGAAAAAACATAAAATTTTGTGTTTTGCTTCATAAGTCAACTTCTGAGACACTTAAAATATTAATTTAAGGGTACGGAGTTGAAGTGATGAAGAAAAGCCAAGTTTACAAATGGCACAAATGATATAGTGAAGGTCGCATATATACTGAAGATAAGTCTCGTGGTGAACGTCTTTCAACTGCAACCACAGATGACAAAATTGACCGAGTATGGCAAATTGTCCATGAAAACAGAAGAATGATGATTGATGAAATCGCATATAAAGTAAATTTCTCACATGGCAGTGTCCTCACAACAATTCTTAGGAGCTTACAAGATGCCATTAGGAGAAAACGGCCAGAAAACATTGGATTTTGCTGCATGACAATACCCTTGCACATCAATCCCTATTAGTACAAAACTACCTAGTCAAGCTCCATTTTTCTGAACTCAGACAGCCAAGCAGCACTATGGTGACTTGCATCTTTCGACTTCACCTCAAGTCTAGTTTGGGACTGTCACGGGGTTCTTAAAACCTTGGCGCATTCCAATAGGGTAATCCTGTCATGGGTGTCTGGTCACACCGGGGTACTGGGAAAGGAGAGGGCAGACCACTGTGCCAGGGAAAGGAACATCTCGTTCGCCCAGAGCATGATGTTCTTAGCGGGGTTGCTTACAGGCTCACTTAGAGGGTTGCCTCTACATGGGTCGCTGGTAAGTTCCAGGAGACCTGGGAGGCAACGCTAGGAAACAGGCAAGCCAAGGAGGTCCTGTTGGGGCTGTTGTACTCCAACACGGCTGAAGCTCTTTCTCTTGCAAGATCAGAACTCCAAAGGGTGGTTGGTTTTATAACTGGACACCGGACGTTTCAGGTACACATAAACAAGATAGGGTTCCCAGCGCCCATTCTCTTGTGTAGGAAATGTGGGGAGGAGGAGGAGTCTGGACATCACATCCTATTCCACTGCCCGGCCCTAGCTAGGAAGCAGGCTCTCACCTGAGATACCACTGAGGCGTAACGTTTGGTTACTTTGTAAATAATGTACATAGCACCTTGACGTGGTTGTCACTGGAAAATATAGATTCTAGTTATGACACCGGCTACTTAAGCCTAAGTACTCTAAAGACCTTGGATTGGTTGAGGTTTGAAGTCCTGTAAAGGAGGGCGCACATAAGCCTTTTTGGCTTAGGGGCCATTACTAGGTTTGAAGCTTGGCTCTTCAAATCGAACAAAATAAAAACTCCATGTTTACGCTAGAACGTCCTCCCTACTCGCCCGACCTCATGCCGGCCAATTGCTTCCTGTTCACACACAGAAAACGTTGATAAAAATAAAATGATTTGCAGGTGCTGAAGCTGTTAGAAAAAATGTGACAAAATCATAGAAATACATTTCAAAAAACAAGTGTCCGAACTGTTTTGAACAACTGTATGATCGTTGGGATGAGTGTTGTTGCAGGAGGAGATTATTTTGAAGGGAGATAGGTTGTATCTTTGTCCAATAAATATTTTTCCACCAATTCCAGGAAATGTTGACTATACCTCGTATAATACATACTAAAATGACTACATATTATAAGCGGAACCCCTAATATCTCAATCCTGATATCCAACATTTCAGATTATCTGTACGTAATTTTATTTAAAAAATGGTTCTTAAAAGCGTGATAAATTTTATATAATTAAAAATCATTAGCTGTTATCATGGGGCACTACCTGGAGTCACAGAAGTCTATAGGATTCTTTCACTTTCAGGTTCAATATACATTAGCAAATTAGAAAATCTCAATTAATTTTTTTATGTTTTTGAGTTGTGTTGCTTTACAAATTATTGTACACCTATATGAATGAAGATTAAATGTACTAACCGTCAGGGGGCGAGCTATCTGACTCTGAGTAGAAGGACTTCTTCTTTTTATTTTGTTTCTGAGTTTGCTGTGGTTCTTTTGTAGCATTAAGTGGAAGGAATGTTTGGTCTGTAGCAGGAGGTGAGGGGTCTGGAACATTGCGTTCTTCTGCACTGGGTGCTACCTCAGGAAATGGTGGGAGTTCATGGTAACCAGCAGCCCGTGTGTTGATATAGTGAGACAGTGAACCCAACTGAAGCTGCTCTTGATCTGCAGTGAAATAACAATCAATTTGATTCTTAGTAGAACTATTTTATAATGTTTAGCATGGCATAAAATTGTGGGAATTAATTAGGAAGAAGAGTGTAGTACAGAAACTGGTCGCACCTTCTCATAATATTGAGATGTGATGAAGAAAGGCAAGGTAGAAAAAACTGCCGATTGTGTTCGATAATCTTCATTAATTTCTTTGCCCAATGTTTAGACCTGACCCAATTGCAAACCAAGCAATTTTTGTATCAAGAGTCTAATTTTGTAATATTTGAAGTGACTTTATGATAGGGGTGTGCGAGTAGCTCAAAATTTGAGTTTTTTCGAGTTTTTAAAAAACTCAAACTTGACTCCAGATTTAAAAAAACTCGAAAAAATCAAGTCGAGTTTTGACATATCTTTGAGTGTAAAACACTATAATCTAGAGAAAATTCCCATTTGTATAATAGATTATAAAGATAAGCATTTTATGTAGGCAACTGTATTTAAAATAAGAATCATCGTATTCGTAACTGGAGATGTTCTCGCGATGTATTCAGATTCGTGGTTCATGCACACCAGCCTCGATCGTATGGCCATGGCGATTACGGCGAAAAGTATTCTCGTTATTTATAAAGAAGGCACGTCCAAATAAGCTGTTCCAAATAGCCGTCACTAGTTATTCATACAAAACGTGATAACTGATCACAAAGAATCAGTTATTGAACCATTTGAAAACTTTGTTACATAACTTTGACCAAGATTTGAAATTAACAGTTGCATTTGTTTCAGGTCCATCCTATAAAAGTTCATGACTAAAACTGTTCTAAGACTGACAATTTTGGAGAGATTTAATTAAATCGCGCTCAATTTGTAACAGAATCTATGCATGGAACGTAAACTATTGAAATTGAAAAGCTATAATAATTTGAGATAGAAAGCCAGAAACAGTTTTGAATGAACAGTATTCCTACGTATGAACAGAAATTGATACGTAATATAAAGAGTCTTGTTAAAAACCCTTTAATGTTGTATTGAATACACATTTACAGTAGAGGTGGGTGGGTTGGTCAATATCACTTCATGTAGAAATGGGCGGTTCAATTGTATTATTTATTTATTTGAACCAATTGAAAATATCTACGAGAGTTCGATGTTCACTATAACTCATTATAATATTAAACACAAATTGTTCTCTCGTAATAGGAAAGCATACTTTAGTTTGCTTACAGACGTTTTCGACTTTCCAGCTTTGGCTCAGCAGTTTGGGAAAATTTAAAGTACAATTTCAATTGAATATTTGAAGTAACTTCAATGTTCAATAAGGCACATACACTTGTCAATATTAAATGGTTACCTTTGAACTTGGACGTGAGCTGAGGTGCTGGTTTGGTGGCCAAGAAGATGCGGTGAGCATGCTGTGCCAGTGGATTTTCTGAGAGCACAAACTGGCGTAGGAAGCGTGAACGGTCACGAATGTCATAGTTCTGGTCATACCGGGCCAAGCTGAATACATACTGACAGAGCAGACGTGTCTGAGAAGGGTTCGTCAGATACAATTTCACTGCGAGATTCAACACTTGGAGTTTTACTATGTCCTCCTGAAGAAATAAAAACAGCAGATAAAAATGATGGAGTGGTAATTGAAGAAAGAATATGGAAAAATGTGAAGGCAGAAAAAAATAAAGAATAAATATAATGATATAATCAATATTCTTAGTTTTAATTTATTATTTAATGACTTAAATTAAGTATGATTCTGGTTCTATAACAGCTTCATAATTTATGTTATTATATAATTTATATATTATATGTTCAAAAAAACGGTAAAAGAGAAAATAAGAAGCTTAAGGCTAGGATGGTTTGGTCATGTGAAGAGATTGGAAGAAGGAAGAGTGGCAAAAACCTGGCTCGAAAACGAAATAGTAGGAAAGAGAAAAGTCGGAAGACCACGGACGAGATGGATGGATTTGGTAAAAGAAGACCTATTCCTGAAAGGGACAAGCATTCAACAGGCGGAGGAGAGACAATTATTCTTAGACGAGACAGATGGAAGAGGCTTGTTAGCACACCCGGGAGACTGGAGATGCTGATCAGATGATGATGATGATGTTCAGGCATGTGTTTTATATTAATATTATAACAATTAATCATTATTTGCATTCTTATGTTGGATTTGTGTTGCACTGTAAGATTCACTCATTAATATTGCTGATGTACAAAATGAGTTAAAATCCTGACCATTTAAAGAGATAAATGAGAAAACGGCCAAAGTTTTTTTTTTTTAACAAGGTTTACGTTAAAAGAGAGGTAGCCTGCTTGAAACAATTATCACCATTAAACCTCCCAATGTTCACTATGTGTTTCTATAATGTTATCTCATTTTTGCCACTAGTGTGACGATAAATTTAAAAATTCATATAAAATATTGAACATATTATATGTATAATTTTATTTGTAAAATTATACAAAACTTGTACATGCAAAAGATAAGCTGATTTATTTATTTTGAAATGTTGCTGAGGTCGAGAGAAAATAAAAAAATCTTTTTTCAAAACATATTTTCAGGTCCACGCTGACTTGAGAAATATTTATATTTACATTCAAACATTCTGAAATAGCCAATTTGTTCTAAATGTTATTCACATTTATAAAATATATCTTATATAAACAATATTTACGTAAACAAAAAACTACAATGAGAAAATTGAACTATATACACACCATTGACAGCTGTTCTAGCAAAAGCTGTTCCAGTGTTGTTGATTATCATATGATAATTTGTCCACATACAAACAATAGCCATCTACTCACAGATATTGGGATATGCAAGAAGAAATGATGATTAAAACGATATTAAATATGTATAAAAAACTTATTGTTAGTAACGTCTTTCCGGTAGTTTAAACAAACTGATACATAGTTGTCGCTTCCGACAACTAACATCTATAATACGTGTAATGCTGTTGTGTAACCTACAACCAACATCGGGAGGTTTAATATTAAACAAACCCCTATTAATATTAAATTATAGGCTATTGTTTTTAATTAATTCTGGCTTTGATTTAAAGCTAATATTGGCAATAAATACCGATAAATTAGATGATTAGCAAACTGAAACTAAATAAGAAAAGCAATCAGATGGCTAGGTGCAGATAGAAAATTAATATAATCTAAAATTAATTTCCGATGCACTAAGTAGATACAAAACTACCATCCAACTGATATTGAAATATGGGAGTAAAACATACACAGTACCTCATAACATAAAAAACTGCTTTGAAAATAATATTTTGATAAATATATTAATGTACAGAAAAAAATCCAGAGAGCTTTGAACATTGTGGTAAGGCCCAGACATTTTTGAACTTAAAGACAGTAAAATAACTATTGGACACACACTACAAAGGAAATTGACTATTATTTATTTGTAAGAGGCCAATTGTAACAATATGGTGCATGAGTGAACAGCGCCAATTAAATTTAGGTGCATGAGAGAGTGAGCGTGCACGTGTGTAGGTGTGCGAGTGTGTGTGTAGGTGCGCGAGATAGTGAGTGTGCATGTACGTGAGCGCACGTGAGTGTAGGCGTGCGAGTGTGTGTAGGTGCGTGAGAGTGCGCGCGCACGTGTGCTCATGTGTGTGCGCGTGTGAGAATGTTTGTATGTGGGGGTGATGTGTGTGCATGTGTGTGTGCGCGAGTGTGTGTGTGCGTGTGGGTGTGTGTGTGTGCGAGCGCTCGCGTATGTGTATGTAGGCTTACCTGGCAATGACTGCATTTAAGTTATTTTGTTTTCCTTTAAATAATATTATATTTTTACAGTCTAAGTCCAACTGAGCTCCTGCATGCAGACAGGGGACATTTCTGATCCCCTTCCATGTCAGTATATTTCCCTGCAGCAGTTTTGGCAGTTTTTAGTTTAGTTAAGATAAATTGCAACGGTACATATATATAGTTTTTATCTTGAGCGTCTTTTTTTTATACTGTTAAAATAAGGAAAACATGTAAATTTTGTACGCTGTATGGGAAAATAAACAATTTTCAATTTTCAATATGGGCAAATTTAATCAGAGACCAAAATATCAAGGTACATTTGAATTTTAATATTAATATAATAAGAATTTAGATTGTAAAATAAAACATTCATCACTCAGGAGGTTGAATGATGAGGAGGACTTATTAATCACTACTTAAATAAAATAATTGATCAATTCACTTTATTACCTCCTGGATAAAAGACTTGGCCATTTTGCGAAGCACATCAGGTGCCAAGTGTGGAACCAACTGGCTGTACTCTCCCAGCAACCAGAGTATGGATGCCCTTGCTGCTGGAACTGTGATGGTATCCACAAGGTCAGACATCTGTGTGATGATGTCCTTGTGTTGTGATGGTTGTGATTGGAGGAGCTTCTTGATCACAACAACACTCTCTGCTACAACTGCTTCTGTAATTTCAAATAACAACAAGAGATGGTAGATAAAATAGTGTCTTTAGCTATGCAGAACTAACTAATAATAAAAGTTTTCTTGAATTAATTTAACATTATTTTGGATCAGTTAATTATTAAAGTGAAAGAATTCACTCACCATCTCTGTTGGACAGCATTGATACCAGTCCACTAAGACAACTGTCTGTAACCTCTTTGATGTTGGATGCACACCTGTAAACAAAATCTAAATGTACCACAAAGACGATAACTTGCCAAATATGTTTTTTTATATATTACTTGAGGGTTGGGCAGCATAAAGAAACGTTAGTTTACTAAGTTTTGTTCTTACAGTTGAAAATTCACACACAGTCGAGTCTCAGTAATCTGGCCCTATATCGGGATTGGCATTGCCGGATTACCGAAATTGCCGGATTAGTGGAGGTTGAGCAAAGGAAGTAAAATTTGCGAACGTATATAACATAAATGAACTTTATTATTACATAAAACAAGTTCTAATAGCCTATAAAACAAATATGATGACAATAAAGGTTAAAAAGAATGTATGATACTAAATAGGAAAGTATGCACTTACATACAAAAAATACAAATGACAAACTTATTTTATCTACGTACGTACTGAACTGTATTTTACATCATAAAAATCATGGCACTGTATGTCAAAAATAACTGGAATTTTTAATTTGCTTTGTCGTAATTTAATTATGACATTGGAAAAAACTTGTTATTGGTTTTTGTTTCTTGGTAGACAGAGAAAACTTTAAGACATTTTTCTGCAGTCTCTTTAAAACTAGCAAATCGGATGTTGACACACCGTTCTCCTCAGCCCAAGTGATTGCAGTGGCAAATGCTGTCAGAGCCTTATCGTTGTTTACTGTAGGCTGTGCCAGAACATCTGGTTCCCCCACCACATTGTCCTCGTCGCCGCTGTCCATGCCGTCCGTACTTTCAACGATTTCATCATCTGTCATGACCAGCTGCTGCTCTTCTGCATCTCCAGCTAACCACTCATTTACATCGCCTACTGTAAGGTCTTCCGGGTCATCAACAAGCTGTTCAGTAATTACGTCTCTTAAGATATTTAGATCGTCATCTTGTAGTTGCTGCTTGTGAGAGTCATTTTTTTTTATTTTTATAGTATATTTTATAATTTAGAGTCGGCCACAAATTTCCCCATGAACAAACAATAGTGTTTGTGGTTAGCTTTTCCCAAGCACATGCTAGATGAAAAACAACATCTTTAAGATTAGTATCTTTCAACACTTGTACAACACTTCCTTCTTTTGATAAAACACTGTATAAAAGACTTTTTTTGTAACTTGTTTTTACAGTCTGTATAACATTCTGGTCCATCGGTTGGATTATCGGGGTTACATTAGGGGGCAAATATAATACCCAAATCTGACCATCTTCAGATTTTAAGCTCTCTTCATCTGGAAGTCCAGGACAGTTGTCTAGAATCAACAGAGCTTTTGGGAGCAGGTTTGTTTTTTCAAAAATTGTTTGACTGATGGAATGAAATTTGAATAAAACCATTCAGTGAAGAGAGTTTTTGTCATCCATCCCTTTGATTGGTTTCTGTACAGAACAGGCAAATTTACGATTTTAAACGCTCTAGGGTGTTTTGATTTGCCTATTACAAGCAATTGCAGCTTGTTGGTACCACTGGCATTCGCACAAGGCATAAAAGTGATCCTATCTTTAGCCAATTTACGACCTGGAACACTAGCCTCTGCTTGGTGGACAAAAGATTTTTTTGGTAAAAGACGCCAAAACAAACCATTCTTGTCCGCATTATAAATTTGCTCAGGCCCTAGCTAGGTTCATTTCTTCAACAATTTTCTTAAAATTTTCAATAAAGGGTGCCACAGATTCAACGTCACATGAAAGTTTTTGCCCATTAAGGATAAAATTCGAATTCCAAACCTTTTTTTGAATTTGTCTAGCCAACCGACACTAGCACGAAAATCATCCTTTTTCATAATTTTACTATAAAATAGTTTAGCTTTTTCCATTAGAAGCTCACCTGATATTGGAGTGTGTCTGTTCCTCTCTTGCATTAACCATACATAAAGTTCATCTTCACTTGTGGAAACTCACCCGTTTTTAAAGTCTTTCTTCCACAAACTTTGGAATCATTATTCTTCAATTTGTGATCTGTGATTCAATTCAACTTGTGATTCAAGATTCAATCTGGTCCTTTTTCTTTTTTATGTCGTGAATAGTTGCACGTCCGACATTATACTCAGTGGCCAAATGCAATAACTTTTCATCCTTTTCCGGTCGTTTAATTTTTTGTACTTTTTATTTAAGGTTAGTGTTATGTGTTTACGTTTCCCTGCCATTGAAAAGATAACAAGGAACTCACACTAATGTACAAAGACGCCATGCAAATAAACAAAATACAGTTGACCAGCCGTGTAAGCAGACAACAGTTGCGCAATGTGTGTTTACTGCGTTTGTCTGTAGGTCACATGCCTGCAGCAACATGAAAACTCCCCAACCCACGGCCCTACCGAGTGCCGGATTACTGGACGTTTCGGACTGGCGCAGGGCCGGATTACAGAGACTGTACTGTATCACAACTTAGGAGGTTTTTGTTTGAGAAATCCAGGCTTTCTTTAAACCAGGGTTCCTCACTACGATATAATGTCTTGTTACTTTTCTCAAAATAATGTAAGGCCGACAAGTACATATACATACAGTTTTTATATACACCTATATACATATATTATCGATTAAAAACCTAGTATATATTAAGTAAAGCAAATATGTTGTATAATACTACACTTATTTAAAATAATTAATTTAGTGTTTTATGCATTAAAACAAATACGAAGCATCCTGAGCATTTTTGAGGCTTACAAAAATACCAAAGCGGTTGTCACTTTAATAAATTTTTGCAACTATAAAAAAGTTTAAGGGCCGCAAAAATAATGTTAAGGACCGCATGCGGCCCAAGGGCCACGTAGTGAGTATCCCTGGTTTTAACAGAACAGTTTAAAATATCAGTTAGAATATCACACAGTAAATCGTCACAGTCAGTTACGACTTAGTATTGATAAGTTCGGTAGCAACTGGAGAATCAAGTAGTGAGTTTTAGTCTTACATCTGTGCAATGACATATTTCTACTAATGATACTTTAGAAGCATGCCAAAGCGATCTTTGCGGCAATCGTACGTTGTGTTGCGATGTAAGCCTTTTATCTGTGTACAGAAAGTTTTTATGGTGTTGAATTCTTTTTATTCTCTTTGTAAATAAAGCACTATGTCTCATTGAACGTGTTAAGTGGTGACTAACTACTTTTTGACGTTATTTGTTGTACAGATGCACATACATGAATTATAAATTAAAATTGTATGAGTTTGACTTATCAGTCAACAGTGGCAATGAAAGTGACATTATGAAGTTTGTCTCTCTGATTCTTTAGGTAAGTAATGATAATTATATTGTTAATTAGACTATTATATGTACATTAATATTTTATGAAACTTACACAAAGTAGTTTATTTGCTTATATTTACTGTATTTTTTAATTATTTGTATATAAATATGATATCACAAAAAATAAGATTCATTTGTTGAAATTTCAGTATTTGAGTGTTTTTTACAAAAATATTAATAGCTTAAGGAAAAAAAACCATTGCATTATCATCACAGGATAGCCACTGAATCACTTAATTTACCAATAACAGGTTTAAAGTTACTTGGGTGCTGCTAAGTGATCCGTTTATGGTTGAAAATACCAATGGTTTTGAAACTCAAGGTTTCATTGTCAATTGTGTAAATGTTAGTGTTTGTCCGTGTGTATGTTCAAATGACGACTAATCACCATAGAGGGGATAAAGAGAAATACGAGCTTATGTTAAAACTTGACAATAAAACCTTGAGTTTCAAAACTATTGGTAGTTTCAACCATTAATAGATCACTTCACTGTACACATTGCATTATGTTTATTGTTTAGCCATTAAAAAATCGTGGCCATTTTAAACTTTTAATTCCAAATCTCATGTAAACCATTAGATTTATCAATATTACACTAAAAACAATAATGTTTAGATAATTTTCATAAAAATCTATTAATACCTTAACTTTTATTGTAGACCTATTATTAGTGGAGTTTTTGTAAAATACGTATTTTACTGCATTCTCTAGACATTGTTCAGTACACAGAGCAAACTATTTTATTAAATGATATTGAGAATTTTAAAATTATTTCAAATTGAATAACTCTCCAATAAAGAACATGACAAAAATGAAAGATAAGCTTATTAAAAATAACACTTACAACAAATCATACCAATCATCTCATAAGAGAGACCAAAGAAGTTGACACTGACCTGCCAATTGCTTGAATTGTAGCTGCCACAAACTCTTTGTCAGGGTTTGATATGTAAGTCTGAAACTCTCGGAGTATGAAGGAGATACTGGTCTCTGTAGCTAAGCTGGTCAGAATCTCAAGTTTGAGCAGTTTTATGTGAGTAGGATCACTGGTGCGCACAAAGAAACTCTTTAAGAAAGGCTCAAACATTCCCTATTTAAAAAAATCATAAACCATTAAATTAAAAAATAAAGGAAATTTATTATTTAATTGAGTTTAGTGCAGTAAATAAAACCAACAATTAGTTATGTAACCTTCTTCTTAACGGAAGTCAATACATTTTTACTGCATGTAGAGCAAATTGATCATCATTTTACTGCAGATAACTCTGCATTATAGTTTGACTTTTTTTATCTACCTTCTATGTCCAGGGAATTTTATCAGAAAATAGCTTTCCAAAACTCTAACACATATTTGAAGCCCATATTTAATGGTAAGCTATTAAGACATAGGGTTGTCACTATTAAATCAGAATCATTATATTCTTTCATCTATACACAACAGTATTGCACTACCTGCTAGCACGTACACATACAGAGATACGTGGGCACGTACAGCATACATAATGACCCACTTGCCCACCCATACAGGTTCAGTGCTGTTTGTATTGATGTGTTCACGTAAAATACTACTAAAAACTTTAAATTCAAAACTTAATGCCTTAAAAAAGTCTTACTTATGCACTGTAGATTTTTTAAGAAAAGTAATTACGCCCAAATTCATTCACATCTATTTTTATTTATTTATTTATTCATAAGACGCCGATCGTCAAGATATGGGTGAATATGGATTTCGAATGAATGTGATGAGTGTATATGAGCGAATATAGTCATTGTTACAATCTAAGGCCGACTATTCCTTAGAAAGTGTCATTAATTAATAGCCCAATGACAAAAGAACAGCCGGTAGTTATCAGCTGATCCCTCTCAAAATGTATTGACTCTGATTGGGATCGAACTGAGAACCTTTAGCACATGAAGCTGGGATTGAACCAACTACGCTACCGACCAATCTATGTTTTGCTATCTCGTTGTATGGAGCTACTTTTCTCTCTACATATAATTTAAACAAAATTTTAACAGGACAGGAAAAGGCCATGAGAATCATGTTACATTTTGAATTATGATGAATCAGTTAAATTGCATTTTAAAAATCTAAAAAAATTAGCAGTTCATAAGCAATATATGTTCGAAATAAAATATCTAAGTAGAGAGGCAGTGATAAATAAAGAAACAAATAACTATAACACTCACAACATAGTCTTGAATGTTTTGATAAAAACTAACATATTCAGGTTCAATATTTCTGATATAACTTCTGTAACAAAAAAAGAGTAAAATTTCAGGAAATTTCATTCCTTTTTTAAGGAGTGTTTAACCCGAAAATTTCTTTACACTATAGAGGAATCATCATCATAAAATATACAAGGTTGGGCAAAAGTCTGGAATATATTTATTAATTTCAAAACTATTGCAAGAAATATAATGAAACTTTGCAGTTATGTTCATGTCCCTATAACAAACATTTAGACATATTTTACTAATTTTTTGTGTATGCAGGGGTTGGCCTATGAAGAAAGTTTTAGACATTTTAAATGTAAACCTACCTTGACTTATATCCTCATTTTAAAGGTCTTTGTTTGTACAATACAACATTGTAAACTTGAGGTCAAAATTATGACCCAGTCATAAAAAACAGCCACTTAAATAATTTAATGTCAGGATTAGGCAAAAGTCTGGAAACTATTTATTAATTTTAAACTATTGAAAGAAATGTAATGAAACTTTGTAGTTATGTACATGCTCCTATACTAAAATGTTTTTTGTATAGCCAGGGGTTGGTCCACGAAGGAAGTCTTAAAAATTTGAAATGTAAGCCTACTTCGAGTTATGCCTCATTTTAAAGGTACAATACAAGAGTACAACCCTGAGGTCATAAGCATGACCCAGTCAGAAAATACAGTGATTCAAAGAATTTATTGTCATATTATTAATTCTTCTTAGTTATACGGCTATTTATTTAACAGTTTGAGGTAGTGTTTAGTATGTTGTTGATTGTTAACAATCGTAATGAACGACTGCATTATAAAAATAACTATTTTATTTAACAAAAATAAAAATTATTAAAACCCTTTTGACAGTATGTTTACCCTAAAAATATTTTAAGAATATTATTATAATAATTTGTTACTAATTTTTTATTAAAATTAATTTCTTATATTCAGTTAGATAAATTATAGCTCTACGCAACAATAGATAATGACTATCTTAGCCTTGTTCTTAAGCAGTATTAGTTATATGACATTAAATTCTTTAAGAGGCTGTATTTTCTGACTGGGTTTATCCTTTTGACCTTAGGTTTGCACTCTTGTGTTTTACAAACAAAGACCTTTAAATTTAGGTATAACTCGAGGTAGGCTTACATTTAAAAATTTTAAGACTTCTTTCATGGGCATCACCTGACTATGCGAAAAACAAGCAAAATATGTCTAAATGTTTGGTATAGGGACATGAAAATAACTATAAAGTTTCATTAAATTTCTTTCATTAGTTTTAAAATTAATAAATATATTCCAGACTTTTGCCCAACCCTGTATAACAAAGGTATATTCGAATCGTAACAGATATTGGGTGCTTGGTTTTTAGTAAGTTAAATTTCCCTTTACATTGTTTTTATAATTTAGATTATCAGAATACTTTTTTATGCTATTTCTTATAGAGATGTACAAACATAAATTGAGACTTTTTTAGGTTGAGTAACAGTTAGTACATGTATATTTCCCTATAAGTTTGTTATAGGGACTACATTATTGTTCTTCCTTTGTTCTAATTGACGTGTTAAAATATATTTCCCCCATTCATTCGGGTGATACCCACATGATTATGAGAAGTCATAAGTTATATGTGAATCCTTCGTAAAGAGCTACTTGACTGATCCTACATATATCTATACCTTTTGTTATTACACTGTTCTGCTTCTAGGAAATACTATATTATACATAGGAAATAATAAGTTATACATTTTGCCATTTAAAAATACTTTTTTAATTTTTCTTAACGATACAACACTGAAACTCTGACACTGTAATTTTAATTCTTATCAGTTACTTGACTTCATTGTCCTACCTTACGAATAGTGGAGATAGAAGCAATACAGTTGAGGACAACCGACTGCACCTCACGGTGGGACCTCAGAAGGCGGACAAGGGACTTGGCCACTGTGGATGCTACTTCATTGTGGGGCGCCAAGTGATGATATAATTGAGCTACTGACATTACAACCTGCCAAGATCAAACATACTCATCATTCAGAAATAAAAATGGCCAGTCGTAAAAGAGGGCGGTAAGGCTATCTTTAGTTCTATGTAGGTGGCAGCAATTCTCATATACCAAAAATTGCACCCATATTTATGACAAACCTTTGAAAAAAAAAATGCTATGTTGATATTAAAGTCACTGTGTTAAGGCTAAAAACTGATAGTAACATTTGTTTATTACCATTATAATTATATATGTATCATGCATGAAGGATTTTACTCTAATAAATAAGAGGTGGACTTTTGCATTATATTTAATTAAAGCACAGAAAGCTTCAAAATAATAAATTTGCAACAAACAAAGAAATCAATTAAACTATTATTAATGTAAAAACAGATGCAGTGAAAAACTCCCCAGCAAGTGGACTAATTGAGCTGACATTATCAACATACTCAACAACAACAGAGTAAACACAATGCTGCAGCAGAAAGCATTTTTCTCATCAGGCCCTTGTATGATGTTTGCAGGATATTGATTCAATAGGCAAACACCTCCTTGAGTAGGAGAACGCTCTGCAACTTACTGTTCCATTATTTGGCACCCTGAATGCATCACTACCTCTAGTAGTATAGGAATGCTTTTAAATGTGCAATATGCAAGTATTGGTTTGATTAAGCACAGACTAGCCAGTGTCAATAAACC
The DNA here is from genome assembly GCA_035578905.1 of Stictocephala bisonia. NCBI lineage: Eukaryota > Metazoa > Arthropoda > Insecta > Hemiptera > Membracidae > Stictocephala > Stictocephala bisonia. The sequence continues at coordinate 38,855 of JAQJVL010000081.1, forward strand.
AAGGTTCATAAACAGATTTCTGCACGACACTCTGTATGATAGCTTTGCTAGTATCCTGATACCTTTATTTTTAAGTTCAAACAACCTCTTGAATTCCATATCTGCCCCACAACGTAATGTTATAAGATATATGAGGTTAAATTAGGCCAAAGAAGGCTACTATAAAGATATGTTGAGGGCAGTATCTTGACAGGATCACCTGTCTGTGCTGAGCATAGATACTTGAGGACACTTTAAACAAGTACTTACCATATGATGATTCCCAAGTAAGCTCTTAAACAATAACAATTATATAGAATTTGGTGAACTCAATATCTTCAAGTAATGTGTCTCCAACCATGACTATTTGATAAGGCACAGACTTGGATACAGTTCTGAAAATGTTGAGTAAATGAATTCTTGAAATTTGACTTTAAATTGCACCTAAAGAGATCTTAAATGCAGGAGATTCAGGTTATGGGATGCCTCATGCTCTAAATAAACAGTTGACTCAGTACTACAATAGAGAGTTATATCATTTGCGAACTGAACCATCTTACCAGTATTTACTGCTAAATTTAAATTGTAGATATAAAACAGCTCCTACGATTGAACCTTGAGTGGTGCAATAATGTACAGCTGCTGTGTTTGACAGTTTCTTATGAATTTTAACTTACTTTGTTTTATTAGAAAAGTAAGATTCATCCCATTTAACCCTTTGATTATTTCTTTACTCCTTTAGCCTCAAAAAGTGAGTTTTTTTAGGAAAAATGTTTATATTGTTATTATTATTTTGGACCTGGTCGTACATTCACTAAATCACTGTCTCACAAGTCGCTACTGAATGTTCACTTTCATCGTCACAGCTATAATTCGGAATGACTAAATAAAAAAAAAAAAAAAAACTACTGATAGATTTGTATGCGTAGCCTAAATAGATAAATATAAATAATTGAACTGATTAGAACTGAGCCATATGACAGTAAGATCAAAACTCAGTAATTGGTTTCTTAGCTAATTACTTAGTGTATATGCAATGCAGAAAATTTCTTTCAATTCGATGCAGCGATGCGATTTAAGGAATTTCAATTCGATGCAGCGATGCAATTTAAGGAATTTCGATTGGATTTGATGCAACTCGATTCAATACACACATACAGAACTCATGGTTTTTACTAAGTTTTAGAAGGGGCAGAGTAACAATAATACCTTTTGTTACAGGTACCATATTTTGTTAGTATAAAGAAAGGTAATTTAAAACATAAATTTATCTATATCTATAAAATCCAATGTATGTTTGTCTGCTTGTCTGTCCTGTATGCGCTACCAAACCGTCCAGCCGATCGCCATGAAACTTGGGGAAGTTGTTCTATATACCCCAGGGAAGGTTTCTGTCCTATTCCCGTTTCTTTAATCCCTCAGGGCTCCATCCCTTGGACTTCTAAAGTTTCAATGTTAATCAAATAGCAGGATGCATGAAAGTATAATAAGTCAAATATAAAAAGAATATCAGCTGTGGGTTTTAAATATGTCAAAATTAAATTAAACCATGTGTTAATTTTTTTAACTGTTTATATTTTTATGTTCTGATTTCTTGTAAATAAACTAACTTACACAACATGTAAATCTTCTCCCTTGAATCTGCCATTTAACATGGACGCTTCTATTACATTGTTAAATGTTTGAAAGTGAAACGATTTTTGTATGTTTAATTAGATACTGTTTTTTTAATAAAACAATGTAAAATAGATTGGATGTAATCTTAAGATGTCTTCCTCTGAAATCGCAGCAACGTGCGACGGGTAAGCTAGTTAATCATATAAATGTTTAGCTAGGTCATATTATATGTATGAAACAAAAATATAAAAATAAACTTTATACACAAATAATGAATTAAGTTTAAAATAATATACAGAATGTATAGTTTAAAAAATGCAGTAGGCCTAAAGCACAATAAATTACAATTATTTTGAAATAGAATTTCAGGGCTTAATATATTTACTAATATTAAATGTACTTTCTGGTGTTCCTTATCGATGTTGAGTTTGCGACGCGTTTCGTCAACACAGTGACATCTTCAGGCATCTATCAAGCAGCTTTTTGAATATTAATATAAAATAGTTATTGTACACAAAATGGTTAAACTAGTAAACACAGTTGAGTTTCGTTGTCATGGTGTATTTTGCCCTGTGACGTCATTGCTTCTTTCCAGCTGTATTGCAGTGTCGAACAATACATTTCCTTGGGTGTTAATTTTATCATTTAGAATATTATCTGGTTCATGTATTACTGCCTTGTAAATTGTGGACATTAAATAACTTTTCTTGCAATTGTGTATTATTTGTAAGTTGTTTAAGATGGAATTATAATTATGTCCACACTGTATTAGATGTTCTGCATAGTTTTCAGTACAGTTTTTTTGGGAAGGTGTTCTTAAAATTTAATAGATGCCTGAAGATGTCACAGTGTTGACGAAACACGTTAAAAATTCAACAGCGATAAGGAACGCCAGAAGGTACGTTTAATATTAGTAATAGTCGCCGTTCCAGTAGTAGGAAATGAACTCCAAATAATAAATTTGTTTACGACTAATCATGCTTATGTAATTATGTGAAAAGAGGGACAAATATAGGAAAAGCTAATAATAAAAAAGTTGATGTTTCTGTATTAAATTCATTAAATTTAAATGCCATTAGTTGTAATTTACTGTTGTGGAAGAGAACTGGTCAAAATTATTCAACTTTAATTTGTTACAGTAAAATTGTTACATATTTCACAGGTAAAAAGAAGAATGTATAAAATAATGGAAAACAACTTCAATTATTGTTATTCACTTTTGTTGTTGGAAAATGCTGACAGCCATATATAACTATTTACTTTTTAACTGACGATGAATTGACTGGAATAAAAATTAATGTTAAGTTGCATAAGCATTGATAAATAAAATATACTAAATCACAGAATTTTTTTAGAAGAAACATAATTTTGACTTAAGTATAAAAATCCATTATTGTTTAGGCAATATATTAAAATTAATAAAACAGTATCAACATATGCAATAAAATGTAATTTACTGAGTACATTGAGAGTGTTTATATTATTTAAATTTAAAATATTTTCCAGTAAAAAGGTTGGAAATAGATGTTAATAAGTTGTTTTTAATAATTAAGGTTTAATTATACTTTTTTAAATGTAAATAATCTTGAGTAATTTATTTTAGAACACAGTGCCAATGGACTAACTGAAATGAAATCGAACGTGAATAATGGAAAAGGTAACATGTTTGAATTCACAAAAGAAAACAAGATAAGACTGTATTTTGATTAGAAAATGTTTTGTAAAAAATATGGACTGTAGAAGTCAGGTACCCTATCGGACAGGAAGTGATAACAAACAGACTGTTGTTATCAGCAATACTCGCAAACACAGTAGAAGACCTAATTTATTTCACTATTCCAACTAACTACTCAACAATTTGTATCATTTGTTATCAAATACAGATCTCAAAATAATTGCCGACTAACTGAATTAGATAGAAAGTCTATATAAGAACTAACTACTAATTCATGGTTCGCTACACACATAAATTATTATACCCATAAGCATTGCTTGATATGCAATTTACCAATACCTCGTATGCTAATTATAGCAGTTATCTCTCGCTCGAACTCTGTATTTGTTATCGCAATATAATTAGGTTTGTGTCCGATCACGCTCATCCCTGTCCACTCCGAATGAAAACAAAATTATAGTAATATTCATTTTACTATAAAATATTTTATTTAAAACATCAAAGTTGTAGTACTAAAGAGGCATCAATAAATATTATAGATTAAAAAGGTGTTTTATCTTAATAATTTGTAATTTTAGCGCATCAGAATAATTTTGAGACATCGATATTGTTTATGCATCATTGCATTATCGACACATCGTGTTACTTTCGATGTATCGACATTATGACTAGTCCTGAATCAAATTGATGCCCTGAATTGCATCGATTTTTCGATGCATAGCACACTCCTAGTTATGCATTTTATTGATTAAAAATGCAAAGGAATGAAAAAACAAAACTTCCCAGCTGACAGGTGGACAAACAACATATTTGCGATCGGCATATGCCAACTGATACTTTTGTAAGCTATAAAACTGATGAAATGTTGAACCTCCTACCATCCAGCGGATATCAGTTCAACTAGAATCACTTGAAACCATATGCAGACCAATTTGTACAGTATAATAATGCGTCTGCAAACGTCAGTACTATTTTAGGCACAGGGAGCGAACCACATACAGCGCATCTGTCCTTGGGCCAGCAGGTCACCGCACTGTGTGTGGCACTAATCAAAGGGTTAAGAGGAATACCACAAACACAACAGCTTAACAGCTTGTTTAGCAAATTTTCATGATCCATGCAGTCAATGGCCCTTTAATCCATTATTTACCCCCCCCCCCCAAGTTGTTTAGGAAATATTATTTACTCACTTTTTGTTACTATCCTATGATCAAGTTGCTCTTATAACATTCTATAGATTTTTTTTATAGTTTGGAAAATACATTTAAGTTGGAGGTCATTTGTTACTTTTCGTGTTTTGTCCTTGTCTTTCAGTTTTCTCTGAAAATAAGAATCCACTTTCCTAACCAGTTTTGTTTTTGGGGGATTTCTTCTTCAGTATCTTAATAGGCAGCATGCATCTAACAAAACACGAGAGTGTCACTGAAGGCCTCATAATACATCAAATCCATGGATTCAGATTATGCATGATAGTAAAAAAAATGCCCATCTTTCATTTTTTAATGCATATATCTTTAGGTATTTTACTCGTAGGCTGGTAAAGATTGAGGACAACAGTATTAAATAACTGGCTCTAATAAATTGTTTATACCTTAAATAAACTCACCAAGGAAGGAGTAATTCAAGTCCCTAAAAAATATTATGAGGCAGCTGCCCGGTGACTTGTATATACCCTATATAATGAACTGAGTATCTCTTTCTGCACTAAATCCAATGCCAGGGACTTCAAAATTCTCATCCATACAGGTATTTATGTTAAACAAATAAATAGGCCCTCCAAATTTCTGTCTTTGTAAAGATATTGCTAGTCCATAGTTAGGTATGTCAAAATACGTTTTCATCATTGTGACATGCTCAGCTGCCGGGTGGAATTAATCACATAAAGTTGAATTGCTTTGTTTGTTGTGATCTGTGTATTCTGTTGTATAATGACAACTGCTGGTTCAGGCAAGAACATACAACTGCAGCTAATATGTTTGACTTTTGTTTTTGAAGTTTGGTTTCGTTATTAATGACGCAGGATCTTCTTGGTTATACTTTAACATTCTAGGAATTATATATAATTTTGAGTGTTGTTTCATGAAAGTTAAAAATATATCAATTGATACAGAACAAGATTATGTCAAATACACTTTTTAATAATAATGTTATTAGAAGTAAAATTATTTATTTACATTTTTAACTAGATGGAGGTATGATATTGCAAATACTCACGGATGCATTTCTGCTCTGCAACAAGGGTTTAGCATTGCGTAGCAGCAGCCGGTGATCCATATCCAGGCTGTATGACGGTTTCTTAGCCTTATCAACTTCTCCTTCATCTTCATCCTCATAGAAAGGCTTGTTCTCATCAGACTCCATACTTGCATCCTGTAATCCACATATATTCAGTTGAAATTAACTTACATCCTGTTACTACAAACACTCATGCTTGCTAGTGTAACTAATTTTACCCTTCAGCCACGACATGTAGCTTTAACGATAGTTCTGCAATAGATATCAACTTAAATATTGTTTTATCTTAAAGTCAATGAACTTATAAATCTAATATATTTCATAAAAAACTATATTACAGAATAGCTCTTTTTATTTATATATTAAACTATAAAATTACCATTGTTTATAACTGTGACCAACTCTTAAGCAGCAAACTGGAAGACCTCAGTCCACGTCAATCCCTCAAAAACTAAACGGTGCCATCCACACACAGAAACATGTGACCACTAGTTAATTGAATTTTACTAACATTATTTTGATATACGAGGAATAGTAAAGGACCTAATTTACTGCCTTGGATAACTCCAAGAGTGATAATATTATAATAGAGACAAATTGTGTAGCCATAATATTAACTATGGGCATTACTTATAGACTTTTACTAATAAATCATATTATTCCAATCACAACTTTTTCATACTGATCATAATGTAATGTGTATTCCTGCCTGCTAGAAATCCTGTAGCAATAAAACATTTAAATTATATTATCTGATGTTCCTGATAGCTTACAGATCTGTAACTTTGTTTATTATACATTTTTTTACTATAATCAACAACAATAGTACATTTCATGATTTTTTTTGTCATTTTCATGATAGTATACTTATCTTTTATGTCATTCAAGTTTGCGTATAGAAAGAAGTCTCAATTTAAATTAACTTAGATAGTCGAGATTCTACTGTACTTCTAGTACTTAGCAACTACTCACCCCAAGATTGGGATCAAGGAACTGAGTGCGAGCATAACGAGTGAGCATGTTGATGATGATGACTTGCCCCCACTCATCCACGTCTACCAACAAATTGCAGAGTTTACGGTAGTTACGATGAATTAGGTCAATTCTTTCTGGGCATACCTAAGTATAAAAACAAAAACTTCAAATCAATTAATACAGTGTGTGAAACATACAATGATACTAGATCTAGATCTAGAGAGAACCAGTGACAATGGTGGTGGACACTCCTACATTTTACTATTGAAAACAAACGGTGAATGACTGAGATTGTTTTCATGTTGAACAGCTTAAATCCCAGTTCTCTCTTCAAATATATAAAGTTACGGAAATCCTGAATATAACAGAGCCAATAATTTTGTACACTAACAATACTAAGTATCTGACTGGTACTAATTTTTTCCTTTATTGCTATATGTGATGATCATAAATACAACACACACATATATTTAAAATCCTGTCATCCAAGTTACCGGGAGACAGTATATATCATTGATCAAGTTACCACTTGACTAAGAATGAGGTCTGAACTTAAAAAGTTAAAGTTTGTCTTATTTTACCAGGCGAAGTTAGGGCTAAGGAGCCCTCTCTAACACTTAACCTGGGGACCAACGGCTTTACGTGACTTCCGAACCACGGGAGTGGCAGGGCAAAATCTATTAGTGGTCAAATCGGGAATCGAACCCGGACAGGCAGCATGGCAAGCCAGCGCCTTAGCCTCTTATCTACGGCCGCTCCAACCAGGCCTATATTAACTTAGGGCCAGGAATTAATATAATAAGAGACACGTCATCAGCAAACTTACTTAAAAAGGCTAGTCTGAAAAACTGGGTGAATTAAAAATTGTGTGTTGGGTCTTTCTTTGTTTTCTTGTATATTATGTTGGAGGACTTGTTTTCTCAAGAAATTTGCTGATGTCATTGGTTATAGAAACAAGTAAACTGCCCTTATGGGTCCCATGCAGTCAGGTGTTCTGTTCATTAAAATTAGTTCTGTTAGGTTTTCACAGGTAGCGCCAGTGGTCTCTCTCTCTCTCTCTCTCCCTCTTTTCATCACTCTCTGTCTCTCTCCAGCAGTGACTAATAAGCTGAGCTAATAATATGACAAATTGTCATCTGAGCACTCAGTTGAAATGAATCATCGTTAGATAGCACAACATGCACACTTCTACAGCAAATGCATTGCCTTGGGCAGTTTATTTGTTTTTATACACAATCACTCTTGTCACTTACTGTATACAGTCTGCAAGCCACCCCTATCCCTGCACTGGATAATATTTAAAAGTTTGCTCTTTGAATCACTTATTTTTAAAACAAATTTGGCTCTCAGTCAAAAGCTGCATAAAATGAACGTTTACCTCATGCAAAATCACTATACTGGGAGATAAATTAAAGTTAATCTATTTTTTCTAGTTGGCAAGTTGTGGTTGCTGTACTGCTGACTTTCATTTTGGTGCTTTTCAAATTACCAATATCTACACAAATTATTTGAAACTAGTTTACAGCAGTTTTTAAAATAAGTTACATTTCCCTACTCATGTTTTGACTTCTATAATTATTGCTATCCACTTGTTTTACTGTGTAAAAGGATAGGTACTACTATATGATTAAAAGCATTATCAATCATACAAATTAGAGACATGTATTGAAACCAAAGATACAGGTTTAAATTTTTTGATCTTTAACACTACAACAATTCAATAATAACTTATATTAGCTTTAATTTTTGAGTAATCATCCAAGCTTATCCTTAAATGATTTTAAACTATTCCTAACAACTACCTGTTAATCAGTTGACCTACCTCTTCAAAAGCCATGACAGCAGAACCCACAACCAAAGTGGTTCGATCAGACAAGAGTTTCTCAATTACAATGATCAGTTCTTCCTTCTGTTCTGGATCCAAACTGAAATAATAAACATAGCGAAAAAATGCATGTTACAGCTGTTTCATTTACTAAATGCCATAAAACATCTGGAGTGTCATGTTATTTCAACAGGAAAATTCAAACTAATAAGGATATTAAGGGTGTGCGAGAAGTAGTTTTAGAATTCGAGTTGAGTAGAGTTTTTAGACTATGATTGTATCATCGAGTAGAATCTATGAAATGATTGTATCAGTGATTAAATATAAATATTCATTAAGATATATGTTAAATAAACTGTAAAATAATATGTGCAATATTTGTTATAACTTATAAAAAATTGGCCTAAAATAAATTCAGAGTAAAAGTTAAAAATATTCAAACTAAACAAAAATTGCAATCTGGTGCTAAAACAGTATATAATAATAGCCTTATCGCCAACTCTACTGTGAAAGTTGATCTGTAAAATTTAATCAAATCAAAATGACAAACTTAAATTAATTTTCTTAATATACAAAGAATACAGCAATAGAGTAGACGTGATAAGGACAGTAGACGTGGAAAGAGATTGGTCTTGTCACTAAAATCCATTTTATTTTATTTTTATTATATTTCCCACGGTACTTCGCATACTATTGTTTAAAGTTTCAAAAGTTTACAAAACTAGTAATGTGTAATGCTTTTGTTCAATTGAAAATTAAAATTAAAATTAAAAATAAAAAAAAAAAAACAGTAGTTACAATATGTCCTTTTCAGCTAATCTCAATTTCACCACTGACTACAATGTTTTGTTTCCACTAACAGAAACAAAATAATTAATTGTCAATACAACACTAACTAGCGATAACAACTGCCTTGCCGACTGATCAAGGTTAACCTTGTTTTCGTTTTCATCGTACTATTTATACTTCTATGTGCCAAGTTGAGTTGTCAAGAGATGGGCGTTATCTAAGAAAACGTTATCTATAACGTTAACCCTGTTATTTTTGTAACTCCCAGTCATGATGCATGATGAGGTTATAATGAACTTTATATAACTGTAACGCATAACGCATGGTGGTAAGGGAGAGTAAATATAGCGTGCTGAAAAGTAAACGGAACTGTAACTGAACTAGGAATGAAACTTAAGAATCTTGCAGTTTACAGTTACATTATCGATAACATAACAAACTTTGAGTGGTAACTCTGTAATGTGCAAGCAAAGCCGCAACGATTCTAACTCATTATAGAAATCGTAACGTAATATAAGGCATAACTTCAACCATATACCAAACATAATAAACTTACTTGATCTCTACCTCAACTTCATAACCTTCGGTAACTTGGAACGATATCTAGACCATCCATAACGAGGCTTCAAGCCATGAAGTAACGTCAGGCCATAACAGAATAACTGTCTGGAATGTCAACGCGTCGAGAGTAACAGGTTACAAAAATAACAGATTATTATAACACGTTATCAGAACAAAATAGAATTACGTTAACAGGTTATCAAAAAGTAACTGTAATTCCCATCTCTAGTGTAAACGTCAACAAAAGTTCAAAACAAAATAGGTAACAAATCGAATCTATGGCTGGCAGTACATTTTATATTGAGATTGGTCAAGTCGGCGATGTACTGGTAGTAGCTACATTAATCATTATTTTATTAGTCACGGTGCCAGAACGAAACTGTTCCAGGCATTCTATCTCAAATTATTATAGTTTTTCAATTTTAATAGTTTACATTCCATGCGTAGTTTATGTTACAGATTGAACATGATTTAATTAAATCTGTCCGAAATTGCCAGTTTTAGAATATTTTTAGTCATAAAATTTTAAAGTATGGACCTGAAACAAATGCAACTGTTAATTTCAAATGTTTGTAAAAGTTATATAACGAAGTTTTGAAATGGTTCAATAACTGATTCTTTGTGATCAGTTATCTTGTTTTATATGAATAACTAGTGACAGCTATTTGGAACAGCTTATTTGGACGTGCCTTCTTGATAAGTAACAAGAATACTTTTTGCCGTAATCACCATGGCGGTACGATCGAGGCTGGTTTGCGTGAATCACGAATCTGAATACATCGTAAGAACATCTCCAGTTACGAATACGATATTATGATCATATTTTAATACAGTTGCCTACAAAAAATGCTTTTCTTTATAATCTATTATACAAATAGGACTTTTGTCTTGATTATAGAGTTTTACACTCAAAGATATGGTAAAATTTGACTCGATTTTTTTCTAATCTTTTTAAATCTAGAGTCGAGTTCGAGTTTTATTAAAACTCGAAAAAAACTTTAATTTCAAGCTACTCCCATACCCATATAGGATATAAGATATTAATTTTATATTGAATATAATGTTTTATAGTAATTTAACAACTTAATTCAAAAGGAAAAGAATAAAATTTATTATTTTTTATTTGAAACTTGTTATAGATATAACATAACAAAAGATAATAGAAACAGTATTAACAGGAAATTAGCAGCCTAGAAGAATTAAGTATTACATTAATAGATTTTACAAATAATTATATCATAAATAAATGAAAAAGCCTTTATTTTAGTGGTGAAGTTAGGACGATACAGTCCTCTCTTCCACTTAACCATGTAAACATGTAACAAAAACAATAAACATTTTCAATTCACATTTAACACTAAACAATACAAAATAGGTATTTTAAATTGATAAGCTAAAAGTTTAATAATAAAAATTACTAAATTACCTAGATTAATGGAATAGACAAATATTTAGCTAATAAAATTAATTTTTCCACTAAATATAAATAAAACTTTTTTAAGAAAAACAATTACATTATGAAGAAGAATAAACTCAAATTTGAAAAAAGCAAAAAAAGAAACATGGAAACATGAACAAGGAAACAACTTGTTAATAATATAGATTTTTATGATAATATCCAAAATAAGACGTAAACTGTATTCAATGTCTAAATGAGCTGTTTGTGTATGATCACAGTTATAAATAAAAAGAAAAAAAAATACTGACGTAAAAATTGTAACAAAATACCTTAAATTAATAAAAAAAAAACCTTAAATAAAAAAAGTTCACTGATGAACAGTTTTTTAAGCAATAATTATAAAACAATGTAAACATGTAAGATTCTGTTTAAACATTCTTTAAATGAGGTAATTTATGATTATTTTGTAGAATTATGGAAAAATCAAGCAATATTCTCCTGAAATTTCTATAAAAACTAAATCTATCTTAGAAACAACTAAAATACTCAGATATTGTTGTTATAGCATACTAATGGAGATGTTTTTTGTCCACAGATGAAATTTGTTTGTTTTCAATAACAACACAACACAAAAATATTTTAACACGTCTAACATCTTGAGAAAGATCTTGTGGAAATCTTATTTACATACTTAGCCAAGTACGGGCCACGGTAGCCATCTGTTCTGTACGGGCCCTGAGAGCATTCTGTTCTGGTACATTTTCTCCCTTGCTTAAAATATTTTCCTTTAGGGGTGCAAACTTAATATATATTGAGCAATTACTTATTGTTGCTTCTTGACAGCTGTTCTCCAAGGCACACATCAGTTACATAGTCGATAATACACTGAACTCAAATCTACCAACAAACTTGACTTCAATGTTTTTATAATTAGTGTCATATATTATGTACCACGTACAGTGGTATTGATACAATCCCACTTCCATACACTACGATGGTATTGAACATAATACCGTTCAAAATAACGGAAACATTTAGTATAATTATATTCTGTCCATTATGAAAAGACAAAACGTGGCTTTCCGCCAACATTTATTTTAGGCTTAGATATTCTTTTGTAAATATACTACATAAAAAAAAAAAAAACAAAAAAAAAACTGAAATTATCAATTGACATATTATTTTAATGGACACACAAAAGCAGGATGAACTAGAAAAAATTTAACTTTTTTTTATTTTGTTACTAACTGAGGTCCATATAAAAAACAACCATTGTGGTCAAAACACCAAGAGCTACCGTGGTATAGATTCAAATTATGATCTATGTATAAATTCAGATGAGTTTTCTCCAAGCTTGGACCAAGATATTTTCGAAACACTATAAAAAGTGCTTGAAAATACTCTAAATTATATACTCTGTTGATGGCAATCATTGAGGGAGGCCAGGCCAAGGTAAAACTCATTACCCCTCCAATCATGAAAAGATCTGTCATATTTTAACATGGTAATTAGCTTTTTCAGCTGTTGTGTCAATTTTACTGTATAATTAACATATACAGTACATGAAACACATTTTAAATTAATAAATATTTATGATTATCATTCAAATCTATTTTATTGTGAATTTATACCTGTACAGTTTAGGAATGGCATGTGCTGCAGTCTTGCGTACATAGGGTGACATGTCCGAGGCTGAGTCCTTGATGGCTAGCATGACGATGGGTACAATGACTGGCACTCGGATACTGGACAACACCCGGAGTGCACTCGCTCTAATTAGCTGGTTTGGATCCTGAAAAAAAATTTTGTGTAGTAAATTATTACTGTCATTAAAAAAATAGATTCAACATTAGTATTTAGAGACCAGCTATACGAATATTGTTCCCTCTAATGGTAAGTCTTTATCATCAAACTACCCTGGTCATTAACTCTAATAACCTCATGCCTTTACTTAAAACATATGGATTTTTTTCTTTCTGTACCTTGTCCTACTTCAGTAAATAACCATTAGCTAAGCTTAGTACTTCTGTGAGCGAATCTTCATGCATTTTCTCCAAAAAATAACAATTAATCCAAAATATCTTGTCAACACTATATTTATGAAAGCAAAAGGTGGGATAGAGTTTAGATTCATGAGATGTAATATTTTAGGCCTTAAAATATAACTACCGTACTACATATTTTACAGGTCTTATAAAATATGTTTGAAGTAAGAAAGTAACATGAACATTTTGCAATCTTTTATACTTGTCTTGATTAAACTGTTGTCAGACTTATAGTTACTTTGAATTACTTAAGTAGTTTAAATAAAAACAAATTAGGTTTAAGTAGTGAATATATCAGCAGATTATTTTTGAACCATGCTATGCTTGAAGAAATATTGGACTTGATTATTTTTATTATTATTCACTAGTTGATTATACTAATATAGTGAAGTACATACAGTGAAAAATTCATACTTATTTCACTATATTTAAGTAGAGACCAAAATGTTGTAGTACTAGGACCAATATGTCTCTATGGTCTCTACCAACTATATGTTTGTAGATGAGATCAACAAGGCAATGAGAACTGCCTTGTTTCGAACTACGTGAGGGTGAGTGTTGTAATGGTTTACACATATGGTGGTGAGAACCCACCCATACAAATAGTGGTGGAGACCCACCTACCCACCCATACACATACGATGGTGGGGAAATACACGTATGGTGGTTGTATCAAATATTTCACCCACCCTTCCCTCCCATAAACATACTGTGGTATTGACCCACCCACCCTTGCACGTACAGTGGTAAAAGATACCTATCGTTCAGAATAGCCTAACACAATCTATATACTGTAACTGTTTTAGAGATGTCCTCTATCTGTTTGGCAATCTCTCACAAGGTTATTTGCCGATCCACAAGCAAAAGTTCTTCAACTTTCGTTACTTTCTTGTCCAAAACTGATGAACGGCTGCAGCCGTTCATTGTGCACATTTTCAGCCTTCTGAAAACTCCCTACACCACTTACTCATATTTTTTAAGTCCATCCCCTTCAACTGGTAATCGATTTTAAAAGAGGTTGACCCCAGAAATCTACTCACAGTCTGATAATACTTGGTGTGAGCATTGATTTCCCCTTCCGTTGTTAAAAGCTGCTAAACCAAGATTGAAGGTCACAGAGATATAGGCACTGGCCAGAATAGTGGTAGGGGAAGCGAGGAATAGCACAGTTGTCAGAAATATGCTAGCTCACTCTGTCACAGCAGAAGCTTGTTGGAGACCTTTTTGGACAAACCTTTTACATTACTCCACGTCAACTACAAACGAAATGAGACCACAACTACTCCATCATTTTTAGTCATAAACATTCTTAAAATAAGAAAACAATTTCATTTGATGATAATGTTGGTTTTTGAAGATAGCCAAGGCTATAAAAACAATCAGCTTTTTATATTACACATGGGAGAAAACTGTAGATAAGAGTTTAGAGTACAATTTGCTACCTCTTGAATAAAACCCTGGCTTTAATAATTAACCAAGCGTTTGTATCAAGTTTATGACTTTTATCAGCTGTCTGAGATAAATTATTAAGTTAAATTAATGCTAATGACACTCTTATGGCAAAAGGAAAAAAGGGAAGTTGAGGGGCAGTTTCTACCCTCTAAATATGAAATCTTTTCTTAGTGGGTCTCTATAATACAAAAGCTAACAGTTTTTCAAAATTTCTTCAAAATCTTTTCCATGGCTCCAGAAATTTCATGATGAGTGACTATATCGTTTATGGATAGTACACATATAGATTAGTTGACGATGCTTGATTCGCTAAGGGATGATGCACTACGCTTGCTTACCATTTCCTCCTCACTAAACCATCACATTATGAAACAAATGTTTAGACCACTGCAATTCTCCTAGACAACAAAGTTTTATGGTCTAGAAACACCAATAAGTTTACTTTAGGGAGATGCAAAGTAGCAATCATGTCAGAGTTATCGTAGTATTGACCCACCCGCCCACTCATACACACACAGTGGTATTGACCTGGTGCCCACCCATACACGGACAGTGGTATTGACCAACCTGCCCACCATACATGAACAGTGGTATTATAAACAGTGGTCAGCCTAGGTGGACAAGCGGTCTAACATGTCAGGACTTTGAGCTTTAACTAGAGATAGCGCTGGTTGGAATACGGCCTCGAATGAAAGATTTCTCAGTAATAATCATCTTCTACTGAACTGGCTCGCCACCTTACTCTGTCTGAATAAGTTTCTCAACCAGATCAAAAGTCTAAGAGGAATGGGCAGAGTAAGGTTATGATCGACCTCTCCTTTTTTTATATAAAAACAATAACTAATGATGCATAATGCTTCCTAAATGGGAAGTTTAAGGTAAATAAAATTATCTGGAGTTATAAATGAATTATATAACAAATACAGATTATTTTAGTTTCCATACAATAAAAATTGCAATACAAGAATGTTGAACTACCTAGTGGCGTAGCCAGGAATTGGCTTTGGGGGGGGGCCCACCGGGGGGTTTGGGGGGTATGGTATACCCCCTAGGCAAAATGTGGGCCCGGGGGTCCACCCCCGGAAAATTTTTAAAAATTAGACCTTGAAATAGGCGTTTGGGACTCATTTAGGCATCAAAATCTTAGGTTACAAATAACTTTATTATAGTTTTCAATTCCTCTCGAAAAGGAAAAATCAACGACATTTTATTTTGTTGATTAAAACTTTAGGAAAGATGTAAAGTTGTATGTTAATGATCCTTGAGTCATAATTTGATTGATGCTCTGTCATACTGTATACTCTACCACTTTCTTATTGAAAAATACTCATATTTTAACAGATCAAAACCCATAAATATTACAAGTAATGTTCATAGAAAGGTTTCAAAACTCAATACTATTTTTTATCCGTTCATAACATTTATTATGTGCACAAAATTAGCAAGTTTACTTTCAATACAATCCTGAATTGGTAATACATATGAAGATGTGCCCTACTAATGGAACTGCAACCTTCTTGGAGTTCTTGTGTATTGGCAGATGATTTCTTCTGTCTTCACTTGCAAATCTCGATTTATGGATAAGAGTGCAAGGGAAGTGAGCCTTTCTTCACCTATTGAATTTCTTAAATAGGTCTTCAGTCTTTTCAGTGTTGAAAATGATCTGGAAAATTAAAAAAAGCTGGAATCTTTTGAACTTTTAAGTGAGGTAATGAGTAATATTACTGACAAGCTGTCTAGTATTATTAAAAATTATTAAAACTTCAATAAATTACAATGAAGAAAACATATTACTAGAACTACTAAAAAGAACGATATTAAATATTTATAGTTCAAAGTAAACTCAACAAAGTTTATAGGAAATATTGTATAATAATTTACCTTTCAACTGATGCTGTTGTGACAGGGAGGACTGCCAATATACCAAGCAGAATCTTAATGTTAGGAAAAGCATCATCTTCGTCCTTCAAAGCCTTTAGCACTGAAGTAGCAGTTTTAGGCGTAACCTGGGCAATCTTCCAGTGGCTTTTCCATAACTCCCACTCCGCATTCAAGATGTCCCGGTTTGTGTGGACCAAATCGGATTGGTAAAAATCCAAGGCAGGCTCCAGATCAGTGAACTGCCTTTGTTGGATATTGCAAGGAAGTACACTGTCTAGGCCAATTAACACATCTTTGTGGCTGGTGAATCTTTCGGTCAGTGAAGATGATATTTCGTCAATATACGGGTAAAATATAGATCTCCTGTAATACTCCTCTGGGTTGTTGGCTTCTACGTTCGATCTAAATCTTTGTGCGCCTACGACTCTCGGGGTTTTTGGTTTGATACCAAGTTTCTCTCCCATATCTTCAGCTCTTCTATACAGTTGTAAGAACTCTTTGTCGCCTTCTTTTCTCATTTCGGAAAATCTTTTTTGTACCAACTCAGTCTTGAGCATAGCTGAACTCAAGTCGTCGACTCTTTTTGCAAATACTTGGATACTATGTATGTCAAAGACATCATTTTGTTCATAATGGTCAAAGTTATTATGAAGTCAAATTTGCACAAGCATGCATGGAAACTGGATGCTTTTGATTGGAGCTCATCGCCCCATTCAATGACTTTTTCTAAAGCACCAACAATGCACTCAAACGATTCTTGGAATAGGCTGACAGCATCATGCCTCTCTACCCATCGTGTCTCTGAGGCGCTGTGGAGTGTGCTGTTGTCTTTGCCTGCAGCGGACAGGGCATCTCTCAGGACTTTAGTGCACTTTGCAGACGCACGAAAAAAGCTACACACTTCGGAAATTGTTGACAAACAGTTCCGAACACACGGGATTTTGCTGGCGTCACTGAGGCATAAGTTCAGGCAATGTGACGAGCAGTGGGTGTACACAGCTTTGGGGTATTCTTTTTTGATCAGAGCCTGTACTCCTGTAAAAGCTCCGTGCATTGCTGAAGCACCGTCGTATCCTTGGCCTCTTATTTTGTTCAAATCCAATCCAAACTTCTTAAGCTGACTTTTAATTGTTTCTGCAAGCCCAGCTCCAGTCAAATCAAATACTGGAACAAACGTGATAAAATCTTTTCTAAGTTCCAGAATGGTACTGTCAACATATCGAAAACAAAGTGAAAACTGCGCTACCCTCGAAATGTCTGTGGTTTCGTCTGCAAGGACAGAAAAAAATTTAGCTTGGTTTACTCTTTCCAAAATTGATTATTGCATTTGATTACCGATCAATTCTAACAGTTCATTTTACACTGTAGGACTGTATTACATGGCATTTCCTGCTGAAGACTCAATGTGTTCTGCAAGTACAGCGTCTCCATGAGCAGCTCGATATCTCAATATGGCTCTGAAATTTCCATCGTTTGAATTAGATTCTTCAATCATAATGCGGCCAGAATCTCTGTGTCCACGGAATGACAATTCTTGTCGTCCAAGAAAAACTGCATTTTCTACCATACATTTTAAAACTAACCTGTTTTTTTCAATGTCTTTCTTATCCTTAATAATCATCTGTTCACTAACGTCCAGCATTTTCCCGTCAAAGATTTAGAAAAATTCGTCTCTTGATGTGCACGAATTGGCATGGTACTTGCTTTTTTTGTGCTTTTCAAAAAGCTCAATAGCATCTTTCCAGTTTCTAAAAGGTTTTGTTACCAAGCTCTGTGGCTGTTCGTGTGAACCCTTTCCAACGGCAGAAGGAGAAAAAATTACACAAGCCTTACAAAATGCGCCATTCAGTTTGCCTGAATACGCTAACCAAGGGTACCTCCGTATCCATTTATTTTGAAATGAACGCTTCTTGACCCCTATGTGTTGAATATAGCCTCTGAATGTGTTAGAAGGCTCCCATGTTCTTCTTAGTACCGTTTCTTTGTCTATGTCAGAAAGAGACGTATTATTCATAACAACAAAGTGCCCAATATCATTTTTCAGATACAACTCATCATTTTGTAGTGTTGAAATTGTTGGAAGGTTCTAAAAAGAAAAAAAAAATTAGGGCCTAGGCCTAAAAAAAGTAAAGGTACCGTAGAGGATAGACGTCCAGTTACCGTACATGCGTTGGGTGACAGGCAGTGTCGTCATGCCATGTGCTTCACTTCACGGCTTGGTCCGAATTACATCGTTCATCATTCGCGGCGCCGTGGTCCAGGCAGTAAGGCGAGCGCTAAGAAAATAGAAGGTCCCGGGATCGAATCCCACTCTGACCTGGATTTTTTGCTCCCAAATTATATAAAAATTTGGGTTATTTTTATTTTATAATTATTTTTGTGCTAGGCCTCGTGCTAGTTATATTCATAATAGGTTAGGTTACGTTGGGTAAGTTTAGTTTAGATTTTGCTGGTTAAAATAATCAGTTTTTAGAATTGTGAACCTATTGACGTCACTGCCAGACACTCAATGCGCGTACGGTTACCGTGCGTCTATCCCCTGCGTTTAGATTTACCAAACTGGTAGTGTAAAATGTATTCTTAGACTTAAAAAATAAATTATTTGTCAATTTTTACAAACTTTATACTAAATTAGGCATCAGCAAAACGAGGAAACCTTACGGGAAATAGTTGGTCCAACAAAAACAGACATAGTCTTAATAAATAAATAATGTTTACAATTAGACCCAATTTCAATAACAAAGTAAAATATAGGCTATATTATCAAACTTAACTTACCGGTACTTCTGAGTTCGGGAATTTACTCCTCCGTCCGTACTCAATCTCGGGTTTTTTAGAAATTCGTCCATTTTATTTATTTAATATGAATATAAATTATCATCACAGTTCACAGCAAGCATTAGACTGAACACTAAAACACTTCACCATGTAGGCCTATGAATAATTACGTTTTCAACTGTCAAGTCAAGTCGGTGCGTCCTAACCTCAAAACAAACCAGAAAGGCGTGAGAGCGAAAAAATCTTAGCAGCCTAGTGGCTGCTGACAGTCGGTCCCATGAACAGTGTTGCCAACCTTTACCTTCTAGAGAAGAAAATATACCCAGTACCGACACACTGTTACTTTATAATAACTGCAACTCTTTGAATGAATGCAATAATACGTGTACACTGTTAAATAAGACGTGTGGAGCACGTTGTTTTATGTACAAGATTTAATACAACTAAACCGTAAGTCAATACCCGTAAAACTTAGTTTTTTATGATTTCTACAATGTTTAAAATTTTATAAATTTCGGGGGGGGCCCGGCCCCCTTGGGCCCCTTCCCAGGCTACGCCACTGGAACTACCTTAAGTGCTCGTTGGAATGTAGAAATAGAAAGAAGAGCCAAGTCCTGTTGTTCTTCAGCATATCGCACCAGGTAGACATATACTAATTTCTTGACTTCAATGTTCTTGGAAACTACATTTTTTACCACTGCTGGGAAAAGATCTGATGCGTCCCTTCCTTTGGCCACCATCTGTAAAAGAAAAGTTCTGTAGGTTCTCAATTTATTTCAAAATTAATGTTTAGTACATACTGAATGAAACAAGCACAAGTTCATAGATTTGTTTACCACATAAGTAAAATGCAATCCAATCCAGCTTTAAAATCACGCAACAATTTTATAAATTTGTTCTATAGTAATAAAGAACATGATCCAAATTTCTTTGTCTCAAGTTTTGCTAAAATAATGTGAGCAACACCCCGACACAACCCCAGTGTATAACATTTTTGTCAGATGCTGGCATGATTTAGTTTCGAGGGCAGGGCCCGGGCCTATAGTTTTATTAGCCCGGGCCTATAGGCGCAAGCTCCCAGGGGGTGCGTGGCTGAGAGAAGAAAAAATTTAAACAATCTAGAAATAAGAATACGAGTAAATAGCCATAACTTAATATATTTTTTGAATTGATTAAAAAAATCATAAAAATCAGGCTAGTAAAGGATTCTGATGTAGAAGTTCATTGGAACAAATAATTGTTAGTAAAGTTAAACTATTTGTCAACATTATGCATAAACTCCGTTACAACATTGATTTGAAACACGGGAGAACTGATTGTATGGATGTTATCAAGTGGTATGCATAATTTTGCCACTGCCAGCCCTATGCAACTCCCTCCTCGTATAGATAAGTGAGTGAAACTTAAACCACATGTGAATAAAGTTGTTTTTTGCAGTCTGTCCAAATTCTAGAATTTTAATCTTTTAAAAAATGTTCTTTTATAGTTTTTGTAAACCCTTGCAAACTTAAAAAACGATTAAAAAATACCGGATTAAAAAATAAAGTAAGATTATAAAACAGTAAGTGGGATAAAAAAATCTTACGATTTTATATCACATGATTGTTCAACAAACATTGATGTGCCGTAAAACATGCGACTGACTGAGCTATCGGACGCAGTGTTGCCATGTCATGCAGCTGGACTTCCACCCCGTATTAGGGGACTTAATAGTTATGAATGACAGATAGACATATTACACCTGAGCAGGTACAGCAAGAGCCGTGGGCCAAAGATGTGCAGTAGACTAACGCTCAGACAGGAGTGGGGGTAGCGGCCGGCTCAGTTCACTGCTGGCTATCCTCAGTGACGAATCGCTCCGTCGCGCCTACATCTAGCGTTCACGTGCCTGTTCTGTCGTTCTTTAGTGTGTTATGTAGTGATTGATTATTGTTATTTTGTTTATATCGATATTAAATGGAAGCTCAGCAGCACCGTAAACTAATTGGAGGACGAAAAGTATTGCATAGCTAAAGTCGAGAGATTATTGCAAATGTGTATAAGTTTATGAAACGTGAAGCGGAAACTGGAGCTGCAATAAATATAAAGCAGGTTCAATGTCGTGTAGCAGAAGCCACAGGTATATCCCTGACGTCTGTAAAGAGAATAGTTGCAGAAAACAGAACCGTTGTCCAGACTGGAACCAAGTTTAATACTCCAAATAAAAATAGGCACAGAGTAAAGAGCAAAACGGAGCTAGATGACTTTGATTTGTGCGTAGTCAGACGAACTGTAAATGAGTTCCACAAAATTAACGGTGAACGACCTACAATAAAAACTCTACTGCCAGTTCTGAGAAAAAAATTAATTTTACTGGGAGTAAATGGTCTCTTGGCAAGGTTCTGCACAAGCTAAATTTTCGCTGGAGGAAATCAGTCAATAACAGAAAAATATTAATTGAAAAAAAATGATATAAGGGAACTAAAGTTTGAAATATTTAAGAAGTGTCCAAAGTTATCGATCGGAAGGTAGGCCTGTAATCTATATGGACGAAACATACGTTCATTCTACACACACAAAACTCTTGAGTTGGAGTGATGGAAGCGAGGCAGGTTTAAAAACCCCAATTAGTAAGGGCGAGAGAATAATCATTGTTCATGCCGGAAACGAAGATGGTTTTGTAAATAATGCACTATTGACATTTACAGGCCTTCCACTAGGTCTGAGAAAAAAAAATTTAAAAAAAAATTTTTTTAAATTGGTTTTTTCCAAATTTTTGGGGAAAAAAATTATTTTCCCCCCCTTTTTTTTTTTGGGGGGTTTAAAAGGGGGTTTTTTTTTTTTTAAAAAAAAAACCCCAAAAAAGGGGGGAAAAAAAAAAAAAAAATTTTTTTGGGTTTAAGAAAAAAAGGAAAAAAAAAAAAAAAAAAAAAGGGGGGTTTTTTTGGGAAAAAATTTTTTGTAAAAAAGGGGAAAAAACCCCCCCCCAAAAAAGAAAAAAACCCAAATTTTAAAAAGGCAAAAAAAAAAAAAAAAAAAATTTTTTTTGTTTTTTCAAAAAAAAAAAAAAATTAAAGGGAAAAACCTAAAAAAAAAATTTTTAAAAAAAAAAAATTTTTAAAAAAAAAATTTTTTTTAAAAAAAATTTAAAAAATTTTTTTTTTTAAAAAAAATTTTTAAAAAAAAAAATTTTTTTTTTAAAAAAAAATTTAAAAAAAATTTTTTTTTAAAAAAAAAAAAAAAAAAGGGGAAAAAAACCCCTTTTTTTTGGGTTAAATTTTTAAAGGGGAAAAAAAAAAAATTTTTTTGGGGGGAAAAACATTTTGGGGGGGGGGGGGTTTTTTTTTAAAAACCCCCCCCCCTTTTTTTAAAAAAAAATTTTTAATTTTTTTTTTTTTAAAACCCCTTTTTTTTTTTTTTAAATTTTTTTTTAAAAATTTTTTTTTCCCCCTTTCCCTTTTTGGGGGGAAAAAGCTGAATTTTTTTTTTAAAAAAATTTTCCGACTTTAAAAATTTTTTTTTGAAAAAATTATTTTTTTTTTTTTAAAAAAAAAAATTTTTTTTTGGGCCCCCAAAAACCTCAAAAGGGGGGAAAAAAGGAAAAAAAAAAAAATTTTTTAAAAATTTTTCCCCCTTTTTTTTTTTTTTTTTTTTCCCCCAAAAATTAAAAATTTTTTTTATTTTTTTTTTTTAAAAAAAAAAAAAAATTTTTAAGTTTAAAAATTTTTTTTTTAAATTTTTTGGGGGGGTTTTTTTAAAGGAAATTTTTTTTTTTCCCCTTTTTTTTCCTTTTTTTTTTTTGGGGGGGTTTTTTTTTTTTTCCCCTTTTAATTTTTTTTTTTCCCTTTTTTTTTTTCCCCCCCCTTTTTTTTTTTTTTTTTGGGGCCCCCTTTTTTTTCCCCCTTTTTTTATTTTTTTTTTTTTTTTTTTTTTTTTTAATTTCTTATTTTAAAAATTTTTTAAAAACCCCTTAAAGGTTTTTTAAAAATTTTTAATTTTTTTTTTTAAAAAAACCCCAAAAAAAAAAAACCCAAAAAAGGGGGGAAAAATTTGGGAAAAAAATTTTTTAAAGGAAAATTTTTTGGTTTTTTTTTTAAAACTTTTTTTTTTTTTAAAAAAACCCCCCAAATTTTTTCCCCGGGTTTTAAAAAATTTTTTAAAAAAATTTTAAAAATTTTTTTGGCCCTTAAAAAAATTTTTTTTAAATTTGGGTTTTTTTTTTTTTTTTTTTTTTTTTGGGGAAACCCTTCCATTTTTTTTTAAAAAAAGGGGGGGTTTTTTTTTTTTGGGGGGGGGTTTTAAAAAAAAAAATTTTTTTTTGGGGAAAAAAAAATTTTTTTTTTAGGTTTTTTGGGGGGTTTTTTTTTTTAAACCCCCCCCCCTTTAAAAATTTTAAATTTAAAATTTTTTTTTTTTTAAAATTTGGGGGGTTTTTTTTGGGGTTTGGGGGGGGGGGGGGGGGGGGGGGGGGGGGGGGTTTTTTGGGGGGGGGGGGGGGGGGGGGGGGGGGGGGGGGGGGGGGGGGGGGGGGAAAAGGGGGGGGGGGGGGGGGGGGGTTTTGGGGGGGGGGGGGGGTTTTTTTTTTTTGGGGGGGGGGGGGGGGGGGGGGGGGGGGGGGGGGGGGGGGGTTGGGGGGGGGGGGGGGGGGGGGGAAAAAAAATTTTTTTTTTTTTTTTTTAAAAAAAATTTTTTTTTTTTTTTTTGGGGGGGGGGTTTTTTTTTGGGGGGGGGGGGGGGGGGGGGTTTTTTGGGGGGGGGGGGGGGGGAAAAAAAAGGGGGGGGGTGGGGGGGGGGGGGGGGGGGGGGGGGGGGGGGGGGGGGGGGGGGGGGGGGGGGGGGGGGGGGGGGGGGGGGGGGGGGGGGGGGGGGGGGGGGTTTTGGGGGGGGGGGGGGGGGGGGGGGGGGTTTTTTTTTGGGGGGGGGGAAAAAAAAAAAAAACCCTTGGGGGCCCCTGCTGTGGTGCCCAAAATTTTTGGGGAAAATTTTTTTTTAATTTTTTTCCGTCTCCCGAGGCACAAAGTATTAAAAATTGTTTTTACCCCCCTAATAACCTGGGTTTGTTCTTTAAAATAAGAAAGGACCCAATTTCCCAAAAGGGAAAACAAAAATTTTAAACTTTTGGGTTTTTTCCTTTTAAAGTTTTTGGCACTTTCACCCCAAAAATTTAAAAGTAAAACACTTCATGAAGCCCCCACAAGAAGCAAAAGAAAAAATTTGATTGGGCTAGCTTGAAAGCCCCTATTAACTTCCCCCACGAAAAAGGATTTCCCCCAAGTAACCGCACTTTCCTTTAGCACTGATGTTGTTGCGGGGGCCCCTACCGCTTTTTGTCACGTGAAAACAGTTTTTCCGAGCAGAGAATGCAACATTCGCTTTTGAATTTAAAGTTTTTTAGTTTTTACTGTGCTTAATTAGTTGGTCTTTGCCTCTATTTGCACAGGAAAAATAATGATTACATATCTTGCAATGCACTTCAAAGTCATTTTTGCCTTTCTTGCACCACAAAGACATAAGATGCTTGTTAGAATCTTGGCTCAAAAGCCAGTCTTCTTTGAAATGTGTTTCCCGTGGCATTTTTTGTACTATAAACTATTCCATCATCTTACTGCCTGAAACAAATTAAACACATTAGAAAATAAGCATAAAACCATTGAAAATAATAATATATATATATAAAATACACTATAAGGCTAATATATATATAAAACACAATATAAGGCTAATATATATAAAACACATCAAGTTATAAAATGCCAAGATTTGAAAGGTAGCTTTGCTACTTATAAATTGCAAAAATGTATGTAAACCGTTTAGTTGAGAAGGATTTTTACACAGAATACAATTATTTTATTAGCCTTTTATTGGTGTAAGTTCATCAGACAGGAATTAATTCACAAGCAGCTCTTGTCAATTAAATCCTATCTGATGAGCAGGCTTCCAACCCACCTTAGAAGCCTAAACGCCCTCCATCCACCCACTTCTTATTTTACAAATACAATAAATCTTTTTAAAACTGCCTATTAATATAAAAAATAAAATGATCCTTGGTCTTACATACGGTACATAGTGAGTATTTTAGAAGAAAAAGGCTTACCTTTAGGGTCGGGTAGGTTCAGAATCCTTAACACAGTCCCACATACAAAAAAACACATCGTCGGGAACGCACAAAGAGCAAAATAGATACAAAATTCCACACATCACACTATAAATCCTAAAACCCATCATCCAAATTGCATGGTTTTACCATGGCTTTACTTTGAAGCCTCCGAATTATAGTGTATATGTAATATTTAATTTATTTTTAAAAAACAGGCTAAAAATTCCAAGCAAATCTGTATTTTTGGGGTAAAATAGTGGATTATTCCTGAAATTTCAAAAAAAGTAGGAAAAGTAGGACATTGCTGAAAAAGTAGGACAAAGTAGGACATTTTTTGAAAAAGTAGGAAAAGTAGGAAAAGTAGGACAAGTGGAAGGCCTGCATTTATTTCTGGGAAAAAATCAGGCGATTATCATGGTGACATGAATTTCAATAATTATGAGAAATGGATACAGGAAAGATTAATTCCTAACATACCCCAAAACTCTGTGATTGTTATTGATAATGCGCCCTACCACAATGTACAGTTAAACCCAGCTCCCACATCGTCAACGTTAAAGGCAGACATGATAAAGTGGTTATCAGAACGAAACATACACTTTTCTACTAACATGTTAAAACCAGAATTATACTCTGTTATTAAAGAAAATAAACCAAAGTACAAAACATTTAAAATAGATTCTATCCTGGCGGAAGCTGGCCATTCAGTTTTAAGATTACCACCATACCATCCGGATTTAAATCCAATTGAAATGATATGGAGTTTACTTAAGGAGAGTGTAGCCAAAAGAAATGTTTCGTTTAAATTAGCTGAAGTTAAACAACTTGTAGTTGACATATGTAGCCAGATAACACAAGAGCAATGGCTATCTCGTGTGAACCATGTTAAAAAGGTGGAATTGGATTATTTGGCATTAGAACCGGAAATCGACGTAATAAGTGAACAATTAATAATTAATTTGGGAGAAAATTCCGACACAGAAGATGACAATGATGACAGCGAACCAGAAAGTGATGTTGAACTGTGCGACAATGACCTAAGTGGAGTAGAACCTCTGGATTAAATAATCACTGTAAGTAACAACAGATTTTTATTTCAAATAGCTCTATATAAATAATATTATTATTTTGTCATCTATAGTTAAAAGCCATAGATTATTTATATAATTACTAAACTAATATTTTTATATTAACGTAAAAGTCATTACGATAAAGCAGACTGCGTTCAGTGACGTATCGGTGAGGTCGGTGCGGCGAGACGGCCCAGTGCTTCCCTCCCTCTCTCCCCATTGCGCACTACTTCACTTCCCCTCTCGCGCCGGCCACGGCTCTTGCTAGACCTGCTCAGGTGTACAGATAAAGGTTGATGAGTCACTCACAGTTACTAGAAATATGATAAGTATATCCTGCAAATCCCCAATATAATAGTTGGCTCTCATTTTCACGTTACATTCAGCTTGTTACAAGTGAAATTTACATAATTGTAAATTCTGTAAATATTATTTTTTAATTTGAGAATATTTTTAGAGCTATAATTTTTTTAAACCTGTCGTTGGAGATCCAAAGCCCTCAGGACAATAGGTGATTAAAAAATGGTTGAAATTTAGATAGAAAACATGATTGATTAACTGTTCAATACTTCCACAGTAATAAACCTTTCATGCACTGTTTAAACACTTCCAGGCACATATTTTGACAACGCCGAAATGCTCAGTTGAAATTAGTTTTGAAGTCTGCCTGAGGGGATTTGCTTACACATGAGCGCACATCGATGTCTGTTGAATTATCATGTGTAATAAAATTGCAAGATTTTTTTTATCGCACTTACCGTTTTATAATCTTACTTTATTTTTCAATCGGTTATTTTTTAACGTTATTTTTGGAAGTTTTTTTTAAGATTGCAAGGGTTTACAAAAGTTACAACAGAAAATTTTGTAAATAGTAAAAATTCTAGAATTTGGACAGACTACAAACAACAACTTTATTCACATGTGGTTTAAGTTTCACTGACTTATCTTTAGTACTTTTTGTTTTAGAAATTTTTAAAGTTGAGCTTTAGTCCAAAAGTGCTAACATTTCATGTTTTTTTTTTTTATTTTACCTCCTATCAAAATTTTTTAAAGTTCTCAAAAAAATATATCAGTTATATGAAATTACGTAGTATTAAATAAGCTTAATTTTGATGTACAACACAACGAAATCGAATGAGTATTTATTTTCTAGCAGGTGTTCAAACTCGAGCACATTGCTTTTTGAATCCGACAGTACATATTGCTCCGTGATTCCTCGTGGTGCTGGCTGTCCTCATTCTTTCGATTCTTCCGATTCATTATATCCATGCTAACATAAAATCAAATTCCTACTTGGAACGGAACGTTTATTGTTCATCCCTCAATATTAAATATCAACTATTTAATATTGAGACCAGAAAATGAAGTATTTCTAGCTTTCTCTTAAATTTTACAATATGTAGTTTAAAATCATTAAAAAAAAAACACAAATAAATCTTTTACTAATAATGGTTTTCTGTGGAGTGGTAATACCCAACTAAATTTTCTTGAACCTCGAACCTTTGTGCTTCGAAGTATTCCAATTCAAGTTGAGCTTGCTTAGATACGTGGTTTATGTTTTTTATATATTAGACCATTGGAATAGTTTAAATTTTTTGTTAATACATTAACGTTATTTTGTTAAGTCCAGAACCAGGTAAATTCCTAAAATAACTTGCAATGATAAACTTCCATCGTTCAGTAGTGTTTTTAAGCAATGAACATATAGGCCTGATATATTTTTTTAATAAAGTAACTTTAACCAGACTAGGGGGTGGAAAAAACTATTGAGCCTAGGGGTGCCAAAATGCTAAATCTGGTTCTGTTCGAGGGAGAGGAATTCTTCTTTAAAGCAATAAATTTAACTCATTTTTCATACCAAAGTAACATTGAAAAGTTCATTAACAGTTTAAAACTTGAAATAAACATCTCATTTTTAGATATATAAAGTAGTGATTTTTACAGTAACTGCATTTTTATTTTTCAAAAATCTTTTGCTAATTTCTGTTTTGTGATAGGCAGATTTTTGGATTAATGGAACTCTACTGTATATTGTAAATCTACTCTTTTGAGCAAAGATAATTGTACAAATTTTGACTCAAAATTCATACAGATGTCATCTATAAAAAGATAATTGGTTAGACTGAAAAACAAAATTTTGTTCCAGTTTTACTTGACACTAGGTAACTAAGTACCTTTTGCCAACTAGAAAATTTAAATAAAGTAGAGTGCACAGTTTTTTAATGGGTTATATCCTAGAGAGGTAAAATTAGACAATTTGGATACCTATACCAGCATTGTCCAATTTTAAAAATGTTTTCCATCAATACATTTATTAGTTATTTTAAGACTGACAGTTTTATTGAACATTAAAAAAAAAAAATGTTTTATTGAAACTCTTAACAAGCTCAGTATAGAAGTGAGTGCAAATTTTTATCAAGAAGTGACAATGAGATTAGGATTCTACGTTCTACTTTTCCAAACAGCTGAGTTTGTCACCCCTAGGATTATAATGATTGCACTTACAGTTAAAAAATAAACTAATCATAGTTGACAATTTGTTGGAGACTCCACCGCTTTGAGAGTGTAAAAAAGAAATTCCCAACGGTATAAAACTCCTGTCGATTCAATATTTCAATAATTTTTGTCGTTCTGTTATGAATTTATTCCATTATCAGAATAACTTGTCACGTAGCTGAATAATTAATGTTTATGATGGTTACATCCAGTACTTAACATAAAGAGGAACTACTTATTTATGATGGTTACATCCAGTACTTAACATAAAGAGGAACTACTTATTTATGATGGTTACATCCAGTACTTAACATAAAGAGGAACTACTTATTTATGATGGTTACATCCAGTACTTAACATAAAGAGGAACTACTTATTTATGATGGTTACATCCAGTACTTAACATAAAGAGGAACTACTTATTTATGATGGTTACATCCAGTACTTAACATAAAGAGGAACTACTTATTTATGATGGTTACATCCAGTACTTAACATAAAGAGGAACTACTTATTTATGATGGTTACACCCAGTACTTAACATAAAGAGGAACTACTTATTTATGATGGTTACACCCAGTACTTAACATAAAGAGAACTACTTATTTATGATGGTTACACCCAGTACTTAACATAAAGAGGAACTACTTATTTATGATGGTTACACCCAGTACTTAACATAAAGAGGAACTACTTATTTATGATGGTTACATCCAGTACTTAACATAAAGAGGAACTACTTATTTATGATGGTTACATCCAGTACTTAACATAAAGAGGAACTACTTATTTATGATGGTTACATCCAGTACTTAACATAAAGAGGAACTACTTATTTATGATGGTTACATCCAGTACTTAACATAAAGAGGAACTACTTATTTATGATGGTTACATCCAGTACTTAACATAAAGAGGAACTACTTATTTATGATGGTTACATCCAGTACTTAACATAAAGAGGAACTACTTATTTATGATGGTTACATCCAGTACTTAACATAAAGAGGAACTACTTATTTATGATGGTTACATCCAGTACTTAACATAAAGAGGAACTACTTATTTATGATGGTTACATCCAGTACTTAACATAAAGAGGAACTACTTATTTATGATGGTTACATCCAGTACTTAACATAAAGAGGAACTACTTATTTATGATGGTTACATCCAGTACTTAACATAAAGAGGAACTACTTATTTATGATGGTTACATCCAGTACTTAACATAAAGAGGAACTACTTATTTCTTCTCATATAAAAAGGAAACATGAAATATTCTTGAACTATCACTATCAACTTCTGTAGAAAGACCTATATTAAATAAAATAAAATTAATATTTATATCTGTTCACTTTCAACAAATTAGGACACTTCAATATTAGCACCATTTATTCAAAAGAGCCATCTAAGTTCCCTGCACGGATCAAATATCTATCAGGAATGGGTAACATAAGGTTAAAGAGTGATCAGAAATTTAAGAACCAATGCACAGTTTGGCATCACTGAAATGTTTCTTTATGGTAAACATCCAATTATAATGGAGTTCTTTAAAAGTTCTGAGTACTATTAAAAATCAGAGCTCTTACATTAACATTAAATTGTTTACAGGAAAAAATCTACTACACATTCACTGAGCATATAAATAAAGTTTTGTATGTGTTAAGAGTGGACTGAGTTACTGTTTCTCATTGTTTTAATAATAATAACTGTCTTTATTGTAAAGTGTTATTACAAAGGGTGAACATAGGACTTAACGCAAGACCAGGAAAACTGAAAACCTCAACAGACAATATGAAAAAGGTGGCTAGTCCTCCATAGAAATATCCTCATATGTTGCTTGATGATTATTTTCAAAAGAACTAGCCACCTTTCTCATAATGTCTGTTGAAGTTTTCAGCCTCGTTGGTCTTGCATCATTTTCAATACTCACACAGTCACCACTAAAACGACAAGTTCAACAAGAAAGAGTAATTTGATCCACAAAATCTCATCTTACTAAAAGGTTAAAATAAAAATTTTAACCCTTTTTCTGCACTGGCGCTGGCCTAACCTGTTGCGTTAGCGGCTGGCCGCCAGGGCTCCCGTCACCGGTACTACCCAAAACCACCAAGGCCATTAGTGATGTTTTTGTACATTTTACACAGTACATTCCGCAATTTTAATTCTATTGAATACATTTTTTTTTTATGTTAGTAATTAGATGCGCTACTAAACAGTACTAAGTATATATATTTTGCACATAGGTTACATTTATTTATTACACAATGTAAACAAAAAAATTGTACTTTGAATGCCAAAATTTGTAAAAAAACATTTTTACCTATCACAAATAGTTGTATTCTAATGTCCAGGTATATGGCATACTACATGTAAAATTGTATTACAATACTATGGCAAATAAAAATATAATAATTTTTTTTAAATGGTGTAATTGAACAAATGATAGTAAAAGTCATTGTAGGCTAACATTGATACTATTAGAATAAAATATACATTTTAAAAAACTTACATGTATGATGATGAGATTCTTCTACTAATAAATGTTTATTTATCATTTGTTTATGTAAGCACAGAAATATAATATTAACTTGACATAAAAAAGCAGAATATTTACAAATATATACACAATCATTTTGCCACATTACTTTTTAACATCATTGTTCTGGAAAGCATAACGGATGGACACTTTTCCTGCACTTTTTGCAAATTTACCTGGTCTTTTTCCGTTTGCCACCTTGAGCAACACTGTCTTTGCTACACACAGAACATTTGCGTTCTTTATTACCAGGTAATTTGTCCAAAGGTTCACGCTGCTAAAAAAATGCAAAATGTCAAGGTCACCAGTACTGCCAACTCAAAATTTACCCTTACTTTGTGTTGTTTACTTCATATATAGTACAAAATCATTGAAACAACTTATTCATATTTTTTGCCTCCAGAATCGTTTTAGCAACTAATTTAACTAGGGTTACTTACCCGATACCGTCAACGATTCTAGTGATGCTTAGTAATTGTTGATTACTATAGTTTCGACCTCATTGGGTCATTATCAAATCATACAAGACGTCAGTTTCACAATCTCACTTCTGACTTGAAGTTTGTCAATTGCATGTAATTTAAATTTAATAATAAAATAATAAAACTGTGGACTTGTAACACATATTCACATTAACATTTATACACATCTATATACTTTACATTTAGCACGCTGACACGTATTAAAACTTGTTGCCGGCCGGCGTTGCGATACCGAACTGACTGGTTTGCATGTTATCAGTTATCACTACCCCTCCCCAATTCTTTGTTGTCCTGTGTTTAAAGACCTGTCTGATGATAACTCAATAATTCTATTGAATAATATATGGGAACCGTAGTTTAATTTTTCGTTAAGGGTGTCATTTGGATGGTATTTGTATGATTTGTATATTTCCAGTTCCTCTAATGTGTTAAGGAATTGGCTTTTTTTGCATTTATGTATTATTTCCAGATTTTCACTGAAACTATGGGTATTATGATTGTTTTTAATTTCAGCAAAAGTTGATTTCTGTTGGCTATGGTTGGGTTTAGGCAGGTGTTCTTTAAATCTAGTTTCAAAGTTTCTACCTGTTTGGCCGACATAGAATTTCGGACAGTCAGAGCATTTGAGTTTGTACACGCCAGTAGATGTTGACAGAGGCTTTTTTTCCTTATTTGACTGGTTAACCAATTTACCTAATTTATTCAATGTTCTGTAAGCTAATACAATGCCATGGGGTTTTAATTCACGTTGTAGGCTATAGTTTATTTTGTCATTATATTCAATGGGTACATATTTGGGTTTAATACCTGCATACAAAGAGATGTTGTGAGGGTTATCTTTTTTATTTTTCTGTTTTTTTTATTAGTTTGTCAACTATTGAACTTTGGTATCCATTTGCTACTGCGATGTACTTAATTATTTTTATTTCATTCTGGTAATTTTCTTCTGATAAAGGCATGGTTAGTAGTCTGTGAATCATACTGTTGTATGTGGCCATTTTATGGGAGTTAGGGTGATATGAGGTGTAATGTATGGTGCTGTCAGTAGATGTCGGTTTTCTGTAAATTTTGTATTCAAGTTTGTTGTCCACTTTTGTCACTGTTGTGTCGAAAAAATTTATGCTGTTGTTTTCTTCAATTTCCAGAGTGAACTTTATTTTTGTGTTTGTACTGTTGAGGTGGTTTAGTAGTAGGTTCAACTGTCTTTTATTGCCATTGTAGATAATGAACGTGTCATCTACATATCGGTGATAGGTGTCTATTTTTGGAGCATGTTTGTTTGAATCTGAAAAGATGAATGTCGATTCAAAGTGGTTAAGGTATATTTCTGACAGTATGCTAGAGAGGGGGGAACCCATGGCAAGTTCATCTGTTTGGTTGTAATATTTATCCTGGAAGCGGAAGTAGTTCTGGTCTAAAACTAGTTTTAAGAGTGTAATCAGTTAGACTGGTATCGCAGTCTAAGTCAGAGTTCGATATCAGGTTTTTCTTAACTAAGTCTAATGTTTCTTTCACTGGTACATTTGTGAATAGATTCTTTATGTCTAGGGAAGCCATAGTTTTATGGTTATCTACTCTCAAACTTTTGGTTTTCTCAACGAAATCTAGGCTATTTCTTAAGCTATAGTTGGGAGCAATTTTAATATGTTCTCTCAATATTTTATCTAGCTTTCCAGCTAGTTTGTAGCCTGGAGCGGAGGTAAAATCAACTAAAGGTCTAATGGGTATACCATCCTTATGGGCCTTTGGTAGTCCATGGAGTTTTGGTGCGCAAGGGTCAATCAATTTGAGTTGTTTGATTTCATTTTCATTAAACAATTTGTGGCATTTGTTCAAATTCTGTTTTATGGTGGTCTGGTATTTACTAGTAGGGTCCTTATCTAGTTCTACTATATTGTTGTCTCTGATAAAACGGTTTACTTTCTCTACATAATCTTTGGTGTGCAGTACAATAATTGATTGGCTTTTATCTGTTTTAGTGAGAATGCAATCGTTGGTTAACAGTTTATCTTTGATTCCTTTTAGTACTCTGGCTTCTTTCTTGTAAACGTCCTTAAGTTTATTCTTTCCGTATTTTATGTGTTTTTTTATTCTGAGGTCTATTTTGTGTCTAATCACTGTCTTACTTTCGTTTGAGTTAACCCATTTTATTGCTGTCTCTGCGTTTAATATTTCTGAAACTATGCCTTGTTTTGAGTTAAATAATGGTAAGTTGTACTTAAAACCTTTATTTAGTAAGGCAAGTTCATCATCATTATCTCTTTGTATACAGGTATTAAACCCAAATATGTACCCATTGAATATAATGACAAAATAAACTATAGCCTACAACGTGAATTAAAACCCCATGGCATTGTATTAGCTTACAGAACATTGAATAAATTAGGTAAATTGGTTAACCAGTCAAATAAGGAAAAAAAGCCTCTGTCAACATCTACTGGCGTGTACAAACTCAAATGCTCTGACTGTCCGAAATTCTATGTCGGCCAAACAGGTAGAAACTTTGAAACTAGATTTAAAGAACACCTGCCTAAACCCAACCATAGCCAACAGAAATCAACTTTTGCTGAAATTAAAAACAATCATAATACCCATAGTTTCAGTGAAAATCTGGAAATAATACATAAATGCAAAAAAAGCCAATTCCTTAACACATTAGAGGAACTGGAAATATACAAATCATACAAATACCATCCAAATGACACCCTTAACGAAAAATTAAACTACGGTTCCCATATATTATTCAATAGAATTATTGAGTTATCATCAGACAGGTCTTTAAACACAGGACAACAAAGAATTGGGGAGGGGTAGTGATAACTGATAACATGCAAACCAGTCAGTTCGGTATCGCAACGCCGGCCGGCAACAAGTTTTAATACGTGTCAGCGTGCTAAATGTAAAGTATATAGATGTGTATAAATGTTAATGTGAATATGTGTTACAAGTCCACAGTTTTATTATTTTATTATTAAATTTAAATTACATGCAATTGACAAACTTCAAGTCAGAAGTGAGATTGTGAAACTGACGTCTTGTATGATTTGATAATGACCCAATGAGGTCGAAACTATAGTAATCAACAATTACTAAGCATCACTAGAATCGTTGATGGTATCAGGTAAGTAACCCTAGTTAAATTAGAAAGAACTTAGAAACCTTTAGACAGTTATAAGGTACCGTGTATGCCGCAGTCTGTTTGATTGGACCATGGCGGTTTTGGCCTATACCTTGCCTGTCTAATATATCAGACACTGGCGGTTTTGGACTGAACCTATATGTCTGATCAATCAGACATTGGCGGCAAAAGATTTAATGTAGAATTTTGGTTCATAACTACCTTACAGGTAGGTTTTTCTTACCCAAAATTATATTATTTACTAATTTTTTAAAATCTATATATTTAACTTTTAAAACATTTAACTTTTTAATAAGCCTGGAAATAAATTAAAAGCATTTTGAGTATTGCGTAACTGACACAGTATTAAGCACCGTCTTATGCTGTACAATATTATATAGATTGAATGTAATAGCATAACAAAGGCAAGTCAAGCTTGGTGCAAAAAGTCATTAGAAATGAAAGCAAATATATTGACCGGCCTACGGCAGTATCCCCCCCCAAAGAAGAGACAGAACAGAAACATTTTTCAAATAACTGAGAGCTCAATCCAGTTCACACAACATGAAGGTTGTTTGAATTATACACTTTTAACTGCACAGAAACAGCTGATTGCATAAAGCAATTCAAAAAAAATCAGTTGCAAGGAATAGTTTGTCTATAGCCATTTGTTTAGTAAATAAACAATATTATAAACAGGTTTCAATTTATTATTTTTTTTTTATCTGGAAAATATCTTCATAAAAAGAATATTTTCCTATCAGGTTAGCACTGATAGATAATATGTTTTTTCTCTTAATATTATTTACCAAACTTTGATGCAATATTACAGTATATTTATTAAGTAAATCAAGTTTATGTAAAAAAAAAAAAAAAAAAAAAAAAACAAGCAGTTTAGACAGCACATTTAATATTATAATTGTTGTTTATTATCTAATCCTACTTACATGTTAAGTTATACTAGTTTGACTAAATTGTCCTAATCTAGTTATTGCTATATTTTACTTTTGTGTCAATAAAGCCATTTTAAATTTTTATTCATTTCATAATTCTTTACAGCTAATTTCAATGTAACATGGTATAGCAAAAGAGCAAAATAAATAAAAAAGAACAACTTTAGTACACCTTATAAACTAAACAAGATAACAACAAGAGCACTGACCAAAACAAACACAAAAATTTAACCAGAAACTGCATGAGTGATGTACCATAATGACAAAAATGATCATCAATGCTAGACAGATGATGATGGGCTTTTAGACAACTACTATAGCCTGTAGTGTGCTGGCATATTAGGCTAATGATAGTGTTGACTCGCACGGCTACCAACGAAACCTCTTCGTCTTAACTGTTATTGGAATACTTTTGTCATATCATAGTAAAGCTATACCACGTAAAACATTACCAAAACTATATTTACAAACTTTTAATTTTATTCATGACACTTCTGATGACCTACATTACATTGTATCTCCAAAAACTGATTTGTAATATATGATCTGTATTAGTAAGTGTATAATTTTACTATTCAAAACATAATTATTGATAGTAAATTTTACTACTCACTCCAATGATCCGTTTCATAGCTTCTAACTTTACACTATCCTTGTTCATATCAAGCATTTGTTTTAGATCTTCATGCCTGTAAAATATATAATTACAAATGTTTAGTATGATGTTATTTAATGTTGAATTGACTGGTTTGAAACCCTGTAACAAGTACTTTACAAAACTTTTTTATTTACCTCTCAGCCTCGTTATTTACCAGCTATGTCATATCTACAACATGTCTTGGTACATTGTTACTTAGATTCTATTGATGTATTATTATAAACTATAGTTCGTAAAAGGCTAAAATGAGGCAGACACAGAACAATAGGTCCAGCTGGGTATTATCCGAACCATATTATGTGGGCAACCCTTAAGCTATGGCCACACAGGCTACAATCTTTCTCTGGCAATCATTTCTTTTGTAAATCCTTTTGGTCTGAGGAAGGTGAATAAGGTTCGCCGAAATCGATCACCATAGTATTTGTGCATTTTGTACTTCTATTGTAAATTGTTGTGCTTGTATTGTGCTATATTTGTGCAATTTACACTTGTACTGTAGTATATTTATGCATTTTGAGCTTGTATATATATGCATTTTGTACTTGTATTATAGTACATTTGTGCATTTTATGCTTATATTGTAATATATTTATGTTGTATAACGTTCACTTGTACTTTTTATAATAATATTTTATTTGCCATTCTCTTTAAAGAAAAACTGTACAGAAATTATGTTGAATGACCAAACTGTGATTTTTTTAATAAACTCTAACAAATTGGCTAAAAAAAGGTCAAGGAGTTTTGGTTACAACACTTCAAAAACACTTGGTAATCAAAGGAATAAATTATTGAAGTTCAAAAATTTTTTATGAAAGTTACTGACTGAACAATAAGCCTGAGCGCACAGCAGGTGACAACTGGACATAGGCGAGGAATGAAGAGAGCTTTTTATGAAAATATTAACCTACTCTTACAAACAGTTGTCTTGAAGAAGTGTCAAATATCTATTATTACTATCAGCTGATGCTTATTTGTTATTAATATGGTTAGTAGCAACACTGCCGCACGCACAGACTAATTATTCAATCAGTAGAATAGGGCAGTTAGCCCATTATTTTGGCTAATGAATTTTCTTTCATTATATATACATATATTTTTTTTTTTTTTTTCTAAGGGAGATTACCCTGGAAGCATATATGATTCCAGAAGAGGTTATTCATTCTATAGGTAGTAACACTCATTTTTATATTTTAAACATGATTTAATTATAATCTAATACTGTTATCGTGAAAATATAAGAAAAAAACATACACCAAATTGTTATATTTATTGTAAAAGTAATGAACACATTTTTAGCACTAAACACATTAAACAAGGTTTACTTTTGTATTTCTTAGCATTTTATCAAATGTAAAAATTAGGACAGGACTGGAGTGGTTGGCCATCTTGGATCTATCCTCCACAGGGCCAATAGTCCACAGGAAACAAAGTTGAATATCCTTAAATTGAGATATTTGAAGCCTACATGTTTTACCTGATATAATTGTTTTTAAATCATGTTATGGGTGATTTATAGAATTTTTATTGCTTGGTTATTTTAATGTTTATGATATAAGTACCTAAATTGGGTGTAATTTCATAAATTAAATGAAATGGAAACGTCAGCGAAATGAAAAAAACAAAATGGAATCATATTATTCATTTATTCAGAATTTTTCAAATTATTAATATCCGCTACTGAACAAACTTTATGGGACTTAGGGTTGTTTTTTTGCCTTATTTAAAGAAATTTCAAATTGGTCAAACAGAAAATAGATCTGTACTGAATGGGGGTCAACAAAAATTCTGATCATTCTAGCCCCTAGAAGTCTAAATTGGTCTTGAGGTACATATGGTACAGCTATAGAGCAAAATAAAAAATCTAATAAGGCAATATAACTTACTTTTTGTAATCTGAGTTGAAAAAACTCCCTGAAGCAGGATCAGTTGCATAATCAATGTCAGCACTAGCAGAAGAGCGGTCATTACTATAGGATCCGTTGTTTGCCATTCTGTGTGTGACGATGGCACCTAACCTGAAGATAAATTATGAAGCAAATAGTAATTTTGAATCGAACATAGGTAAATAACAAAGATCGTGAATAACCTTACTTTGAAATAGATTTTTAACTTTATTGAAATATCAAACAATTTCCATAACCTCTGGATACAACAACTAAAGGACTTGGAGTGGAACTATAATACTTGTTCGTATTATAATAGAAGACCTATTTATTAATTACCATCATTCTTAGCCTAAATAATTTCGAACTTTTTGGATTAATTCAATCAACAATCCTGCGAATATATTGTTTTATATGTTCATTAGAAAAAAGCAAAGGAAGAATCTAATATATTCTATTGAAAAAAAAAAAAACACACACAAACTGATATGTGCTGTAAGTTATAATTATTATTAACTATTTTATGGAGAAATTTAAGATTCAAGCTTTGAATTAATACAAGTCCCCTTTTTAACAGTTTGAAGGGTATGTAGACAATGAAATATCGGTTTTGGCATATATAAAAAAATCACAAAGATAATTTTCAAAATATTAATGTTTTTCAGCTTTACCATCATTTAATAGAAAGTTACCATGAAAATTAAAAAAATTACGAAAAATTCATGATTTTGTAGTGAATAAAAGATATACTATAATATCACTTTATTCATAACACTATATTTTAGGTTTGGGCTATTTGTGCTAGGTCAATAAAGGCAAAAACTTGAAACTTGAGTTCTTTAGAGAAAAGAAATTATAGTTTAGATTATGAGAAGGCTTAGTTCTTTTTTTATTATTAAAACAAATTTATAAAGAAAGAAACAAAAATTCTATACCACAAAACTAGAATTTTGTTAAGTGGCTTTTAGACGGGGAAAGTAGAGGATGGCAAGTTGCTGGCTGCACATATTTGCCAGTTGCACTTACTGCATGACTTACCTTGTTGTTAGGACTCTGGGTGCCGCTTTTCTGGAACCAGAGGATATTAGAAGGGCTACAATCGGGGAGATCATGTCCTTCATAAGGGGGACTGGTCTCTTGTGACACTGTCGCCAGTCTCGGCGCAGAGGGCCATGGAGTCTAGGCGCAGTGGGCTTGGCGACAGGACCACAACCCGGTGTATCTAATCTAATCTACCTTGTTTATAGGGGTGATTTCCTTTCCAGCAGTAAGTATTTACTGGTGGCAAGAAAACTCAAACATGTTTGATTTTACTGTCCTGGCTCCGGCAAGTAGCGCGTCATGTGACCACTGGCGGCCAGAAATTTCCTGTCACAACATGAACTTGCCACCACTAGAGCAGAGTGGCAAGTGGTAAATCAGAGGTGATAATTCATAGAAGTGACGGCTTGTTTTTTGAAAATATCAGACAAGGGCCCTACTGAGAAGAAAATAATCTATATGCTGTGAAGTTTTTAGAGATATTTGAAAGTTACAAACTGTGGAACAATCTGATGTTTTTTCACAATCTAAAATTAAATAAAAAATGTGAAAGTGCAATGCGTAGACTAATAGTTTATTTTCAATAGTAAAGTGTTGTAGTATCTGATATTTTTTTCACAATCTAAAATTAAATAATTATCAAAACAACATACAGGCAAGAACTTCTAAAAGTTGAAGAACCAAAGTCAAGTTGCAAAGGCACTGATGATCTTATGTACCAAAACAATCGTGGTGTTGTTCTAGCAGGAATGCAAAACAACAAATACAACTACAGCAAACTGACACCACTAGATAGAAAACGTAAAGTTCTTTCAAGCTTTTTCGGGGATGTTAAAACTTTACGTATTAAAGTATTTTCTCTAAAAATAATAAGTACTACCCTTTATAAAAGCTTTTCAAACTTCTCTACAGTTATAAATATATGTCTTTTAAAATCATGAGGATCTTCTATCGTTCTAGTTCACGGAAAAAGGTTGCAGTTGCACCAAGTTGTTCTCTCCTGCCGACCAATTTCTTCATCCATAATCTACTTCTATGCAAAACTGATTAAAGTTCTTCACTTAGAAGAACAACACACTATCCAATTGCTGCATCAATGTTTCACAAAATTCTTCATCGTGATCAGACATACTCAACACAATCTAATTCAACTATTGATACCATTCACTCAAGACCTCAAAGCAAAATGACTGCAAGAACTTTCCAAGTCACTTGCCAATAGTACTTCTCCTGTGTATACGAAAACAGGCGGCGAGTGAAGTAATGGACAGTACTTGCTGCCAGCATCTTGCCGTCTCTACTTTTCCGGTCTATAAATAATTATTTAATATCCCCGTGCTTTAAATACAATTAGGCCTATAGTCAAACTGTGCAACAAAAGAAATAGCATAGTAAATAACAAAGGTGGGCAAACAGCTGACATTGCAAAACAAAACAATACTTTCTTCTTAAACAAGGAAGAAACTAGAACCAGAGTCTAATAACATTTAGTCAAGACACTTCCATTGCAGCACTCCTAATAAATGTCTGACAATTATTACATTTCTACACTAAATTACCGTTGTATGCATCGTGTCTTGCAAAGTAGAATAATAACAATAGAAAAAGTGAAATGAAAGATTATAGACATAGGTTAATTGAGATTTACTAATAACAGCTGTGGATGTAAATCAGACATATGTACTACTCTGCTCTTGACGTTAAGAGGGCTAGCTAGCATAGCTTGTCACCAATTTTTAATGCAATTTCACGACTGTATGTTATTAGACTGTGCTAGAACTCAATCAACATGAACCACAAGAATGAAAGATAAATTTATTCTAGTTTAGTTTACTATAAAATATAACTGGATTGGATTGGAAAGAGTACAATACAGCACTTTTATGATCATTTTTGTCTTAAGAGTTAAACGGAAGATTGAGTTAATTAAATTTTTTGTTTAATCAACTACACTGTGAAGTTTTTTTACTGACTGAAAACATGTAGACATTTTGATTATCTTTTAATGCAAAATCTTTAGTATGCAATTATATTCAAGAACTTTTCTTCTTCCCCAAAGCCTGGTGTCCCGGGCTCAATTTCATATCGATAAGACACCGACTATATAAGTTTAATTGTGTATTTTAAGGCAAATAAGAGATTGATTAAGATTGCAAGATGAGTGTTTTTTAAAATTGCATACTGCAAGACCCTCTGTGTTCGTCACTGTGACCCAGAATTGTTAGGCAATTGGAGAGCTACAGCTTCAATAGCAATTCTTGGTAATGAAAGCTAGTACTAAGAGTGCCTTTTTTATACAAGATAGATTCTATATACAAACTATACTTAGTTTCCCTATTTAGAAAACTGTTCCATTTTATAGGCAATTTACTCAGCAGACAAATTTAGTAAACCTTAGGTGAATTACCTCTCAATCCTCCCAGGCATTCATGTAAGTTGTAGATTGAATTACTAATGATTTTTACTAGGTAGATCAAGTAATAATTTTATAATGTGTCAGTGCCGGAATGGAACAGGCTCCCATTAAGCGATGGGCCTAGGCTCCCCTAATCCGGCATTACACGGGCATAGCGAGTAACGCTGCTACACGTGCGCAGATTGTGAGTCCGCTAGGTACTAAACACCAATAAAGTGGCCTAGTTATTGCAGAGCACAGAATAACGTGTGTGGAGTGACAGTTCGCTAATACATTGTCTAGCAGTTCCATTTGCAGTGTGCGACCATGTTTATACTCTCTTTTACGCCATAAAATACTGTACATTTCTATTCTTAACTGGTTGATGTATTTATAAAGGATATGGGATAAAGCATTAGGTACCACAGCCATTAGAAAAAAATAGTTTTTACATAATATTAATTATTCTGAAATTCGGACTCTCAGTCCGTGACACGTGCATTGAGGGTTGGAATGGACCCAGCAAAAGTGGCCGAGAGACGGTCTGACTTCAGCCCTGATTATCATGCTTAAAATTAGGTAATAAATACAGTATTGGCCAGAATACTAGAGAAACATGCTGAAGGTTCTGACCATCACGGCATTGATGTTCTGAAGTCTGCGGTGACAGTGACATCACTTGGGTATATCAGCTGGTTTATCTGATATAAAGTCAATGTAATAAGTTACTCGTAACTGAACAGAACAGTAGGCTTATTTTCTATGCATTTTGATTATTCCTCTGGGCTGACAGTTGTCTTACATATGTCAAGTGGGCTGGAAAGTATAGGCGGAAGATACAGTCAAACCTACTGTCTATTTTTATAGTTACCATCACACCTATAGTGAGGAACTAACTGCAGTGCAATTATAATGTACAATAAAAACAATGGAGAAAAGTATAAGTTGTAAAATAACATACTATAATTTGAGTGAGATTAATTAGGACTATATTTCAATATAAGATTCTATATTATTTTATAACAGGTCTTGACATATTGCTTGGATATTGTTAATAAAGAAATGGAGGCTATGTATTTAACTATTTACTTCCTTATAAATGCAAAATTACAAGATTTTAAGATATAACCTAAAGACTTACATAAAGAAACACTATTCTGACAGGACACACAAAGCAGTCGTTGACCGAACACTGAACAGATGATTTTGACTGCCGAGACTGGGTTACTGGTGACAAGACAAGACAGACCAATAGTTAAAGTTTTAACTCTTTAAATAACTCTTTGGATAAAACTGAAGTATATATATGTATTAAATACCTACTAGTTTTAATTCTTACTCCAAAATAAAATAAGTTTCCTGCAAAATCTATTTTTACTCCTTAACATCACTGTACGCTGCATGTGAAAAAAAACAATATAAATATATAATTCAATAAATATTTATTTGTTCTTTCAATATAACAATCTCAATAGGCCACATCAAAATAAGAATTGAAGTAAACATCCTCGAGTACACACTCAAAAGGACTAATCAATTAATTAGAGAATAATTCAAGTAATATATGACACTGCTTTAACCACTAAACAATGGTTATTCTTCACCTGAAGTATGGTTTTATGATCCGTCTGACAAATGACTGGAAACTAAATCTTCTGTATTGTAACTAGGATTTCTCTGAAGTAATTTATATGTTAACAATTGCATTACTGTCGAGGTTTCTCTGACAGTAATGGGTGGAATGAATAGCACTAGCAAAAAGTAGGTTAGATCGATCTAACTAGTTTTAGCAAAAGCTAACTAACCATATGAAAAATCTATTTCTATTTTGGCTTAGTTCGAGCTAAGGCCCGTCCTGAATGTTATTAGCTATTACTAAGTTCTTAGCATTTCCTAACCTCTAGCAAGTGCTAGCGTGCCTGTACAGACAATGTGCTCAAGCGGCTGGAAGCTCGTTATAGTTCCAAATTTGTGCAGTAGGCATCCGTGTACTTGTCTGTTGAAGTAAGTTGCTCTTGAAAACACTTCGGTTAGTTATATACACTTAGGAAAATCGTGACTCGTGATGTCGTCGATGAAGATTCCTTGGATGTCGTCGGAGATAAGCAGCTAGATCTTCTTATACAGCTGATAAAACAGTATCCGATATTAAAGGAGAAGTCTCAAATTCCATCCGTTATAGTAGCAAAGTTATCTTGGGAATCAGTTATGGAAGAGTTTGCGACGCTGAGTGGAAAACAAGTGCCATTGTCTTAGTTAAAAAACTGTTAAGCAACATGAAAACAGCAGTTAAAAATATAACCGATATGAAAGCTTCGTGGAACAAAACAAGTTATATAAAGATGCTGGGAAAAGGATATGTTGGAGGTAACGCAATAAGAGTCAAATCATACAATTGTTAAAGTCCCATATGCCATGTCAGCAGGAATAGGCTTAAATAAT
This sequence comes from Stictocephala bisonia, assembly GCA_035578905.1. Taxonomy (NCBI): domain Eukaryota; kingdom Metazoa; phylum Arthropoda; class Insecta; order Hemiptera; family Membracidae; genus Stictocephala; species Stictocephala bisonia. The sequence goes on from JAQJVL010000081.1 coordinate 83,222, forward strand.
AGGAAAAGTGAAAAGTCCCAAAAGGCTCCAATAACTAGTGATCCACCGCGAACCTTTACAAAAACAATAAACACAACTAACCTGGAAGGTATAGAACATGTATCTACAGCTGCAACTAAGAAAAATAAAAGTAATAAAAATTTTGTTTCTACATTTGAATCAGCCGAAACATCAACACTTACTTTACCAGAACTTCAACGCGTAGTAATTACTACAGCAATTTAAAAGAAATCAAATGGAAATCGAGAAAAGGGAAGCAGGAAGAAATACAAATTACACTGACCAATCTGTCCAGGTAAATTTTCAAGAGGACGGTTAGCATTTAGAGAAAAGCACTTAAACAACTTATGACTTGGGAGAATTTTTAGTTTGTTAAGTTGCTCGAGTCCAAATAACTTCTTAGAAAATGGTTCCAGGTTTGCTGTTTAATGATTTTTGTGTTGATTCACATTTTTAAAGCAAAACTTTTAAAAATTGAGCGTTTTAGACCTTTTTCTAATAAAGTTAGCATCTCCCTACCCTGCCTAACAAAACTGACACATTTTTCTAAGACCGTGGAGAGAAATCTAACGTTTATTCATATGAAAATGGTTGGCAAAACCTAAAATATCCGGAAATCCATCCTTTTTCTAAGGATTAGCAAAAGCTAACAGTTTTATTCATAAAATTCTTAGCAAATGCTAACAATTTCCTTAGTTATAGTATTTACTTAACTTTATTCATTCCACGAATATATGTATTAACTTTAAATTACTTTACTGTCAACACTACTACAAGAATGATAATATTATTTTTATTTTTCGAAGACTTTATGACACCCACTTCAGTGGAATGGGATTCTGAATAGTTTACATTACAAAGGTAAATGAACCAACATTTGTTCATAAGCTCCAAACCATTTTAGAAGTTCTCATTATTCAGCCAATTTCAAACTTGGTACTGCAGAAGTTTTAAAACCTTTACGAATTATATCCGAAAAGATATTGATAGGCTTGTAGAACAGCAAGAGTCAGGTAATTTCTGATAAAACTCTTCAAGAAGCACCAACATTGAAATTCTATCATGACAAACATCACTCTTTCAGTTGTTTACAACAGTTATCAACTGTTTTATAAAATCCGGCTCTTTATTTCGGGGATTTTAGCAGTCACCATAGCCAATGTGACTATAACACCAACGATTAGAATAGCAGAAAGCTTGCTGACTGGGCTGAAATGAACAACATTCTCCTAAAATTTGATACTAAAGATTCAGCCTCTTTTTGTTTGGCTCATTGGTGCCGAGGTTACTAACCTGACTTAATCTTCGGCTCATGTGAACGTTCATTAATCCAAGTCTACTAGGAGGAATGCTTTTCACTACAATCAACACGCCAGTACTGTTTTCATCTAGGATCCAAATGTCCATAGTTCGATGTTTTCCAAACCATAGACAGAAATTAAAAAAAGCACAATAGGAGGACTTTAACCACATGGCTTGATTAATGTGGTGTATTCCTCCTGCAATAAGAAATTACGGTTGTTTTACTCTTATTGCAACACTCGAACGGTACATTGCTAACGTTTGTATACCAAGATAACACCGGTACAGTAAGAAGGGATCGATATAGATGACCTTAACGAAGAATTTAATGCCATCGAAAACTCCAACACAGCTAATCTGCTGCTGTACTCTCTAGACAGTGCCAGGAGAGAAAAATAGGTTTAAACTGATCAAAATGTAAACTTTACCCATAGCAGTCGAGACACGTGGTCATTTTTAAGATAACTCTACTGGTAAATCTACAAAGAGAAGTACTCCACGCAAAACCCTCTAATATAGCTAAACAGATAGTCAGCTTATCAAAGTCAGCCTGCCATCCACCTGAAAAATGACTGAATGCAATAAAAAAGCCAAACCTGGAAGTCTCAATAAATTTCACTTAGGAACAGTTAGAGGCGGTTTTCGCTATATCGCAGGCGAATCAGCCGGTCTTGTCGGCATCTTTCCGGAATTTCTGTTGCATACTGGTAGCAAATTGAAACAATATCTTCAAACAGTCTAAAACTATGTTGAATTATATCTTTGTTTGAGTAACTTGCAGTGGCCCACAGCTGCAGTCCACATGTCCAAATTGTTTTCAAAATGGTTTTGTATAGTAATAATTTGTTTTCTAAGGTAAGTTTGGATTTAAATATGGAAAGGTAATCAAGTTTATCTGTCGTCAAATTTAAATTTTGTCGCTTTAACCAGTTGTGAGATTTCCAAATCGATCTTAAGTCAATCTTTTCTAACTATTTTACTTCTGATATTCATTATAATTCATTACTAAAACGACGATCGTACAGGTATGGGTGAATATGAGGGTTGAATGAGTGCGATGAGTGTGGATGATGAGCTAGTATAGTCATTGTTACTAACTGAGTTCAACTTAGCTCAGAAAGGACCATTTATTAATAATCCAATCACAAGGGCAACTAAAAGACCTACAGTTTTACGTAGAATCAGAACTAGGTGGTATTGGTCTGATTTTCAGCTATTGCCACCAAACATGGACACCTCAGACTTCTTCAGTTTCCACGTAGATTGCAACCATTGAGCGGAAGCCATGGTACTTAAGGTAATTAAATATTGCTAACTGAAATTGTAGGAGAAGAATTTTGAACTAATGTGAACTATATGTATGGAATTTTACGTTAATGCTAATACCAATTGACATAAAAAGTGTGTTTCTAACATAGTCAACAAACATTCGTCAATTTAATTACTTCATCTGTGTAGAATGAGTGATGCTAATACCTACTAATTTCATATAAATGAAAAATGAGTCGAAATTCGGATTCAAGTGTGAGCTGTCGGTGATCTATAGCTGCAATGGTAGTGTTTGCAAATGGATGAAGTGGAGAATGGAGGAATTAAATTAAAACCATAGAGTATATTCAGCAAAAATAATTGAACTCACAACGGGATTTGGGATACCCGAGATAAAAAAAGGAGTAAAATTCTTTTGATAGTATCACCACCAATATTTGTAACTTTGCTGAGAAACACTTCGGACTTGATAAATTGGGAGGTTCATGAGTAAGCAAAACCTTTACTTAGAGAAAGAAGAGCTGATTAGAGAACCTGATATAGTTTTATAAAATGGATGCCTTGGTTAAATTAATAAAAATACCAGCAGTTTAGAAAAAACATTCAGCCACCTAAAGAACTTACGTTTAGATAAACCTTGGTTATTATAATATGTTAATATTAAGTACAACACCCAAAATTCATTCTAAATCCATTATCATAGTCTGCGTCAAGTCAAAGTATATATACACAATATTAATGTTGAGTTGGTTTGGGCCAATCAAGTATAACGTATATATTATACTGACATTTGAAAAGTATTAAACTAACCCGTCTTAGTTTCTTGTAGGCTTAATATTAAACCAATTTCTAAATTGTCCTATAATAAAAGTTAATATTATGCATTTAAAATGAGCGAAAAAACTATAAGTGTATTAATTTTATAAATACCAGTAAATAATTCTAGAAAACCCATGACAAGCGTATGAATTTGTTGCCGAACTAAGGAAAATCCCTGCACGCATCACGTGTCAACTCCATCACTAGCTGCGCTTGTGACACCTCGGCTTACGGCCTCGGCACGTTTTTAACTACAAATATTAGTTAAACCGGATTAAGTAAAAACATATGAAGTTCACAAATTAATAAATAGAATATTAGACATCCGTTGATAAATAAACAAATGAATAAAAATAATAGTCCCATAAGAATAACATTGGAAGTTTAGAGTCCAGAGGGGTGAATTCCTGAGGTGGAGAGAAAACCCCTTTCGTAATGAGTCCCTTAGTGCTTTAGATAAACATATGCACAGAATTTCAAGTCAATCTTCACACACAACTATGGATGTCCGCACACAAATATCCTCAGCATTAATCCCAATTAAAAGGGATTGATCTACTTAGTATTTTTATACCAAAAGGAACTACCTACCTCAATTAGAACCTGAGATATACATGTTTGAGTGGAAAAAAGACTTAAAAATTTAAGCAAATCGGCTGGATAGAACGCCCAGACGGACTCGGAATAGATTTTGCCAATTCTTTTAATATATAGATATTACAAAAAATACCTAAATGAAAATTTTACTTGCATACACTTCTTATCCAACAGCTTAAAGATTATTAACTGTATTAGTCTGTTAACAATATGATAATTAGGAAGCAAGTGGTCATGGCAACAAAAGCCTTCTCGTGTTATTGACACCTACTGTCGAATATTCCCAGTAACCATGTCTACAATACTTATACTGGTCTCAGCTAGCGACATAGATGAATGAACTAGGAGGTTAGGTCAATATGTCGATCTTCAAAAAGCCGTTAGAACTGTGATTGGTTAATTTCAACAGCGTTGATTCCATTATCAGCATAAATATAATATACAGATATCAAGTTTTGACATAACAAAGGGAATTTAAGGATTATATTGCTTAAACAAATCTCACTGTTTTTAATAGGTATTTGATTCATGTTGTCAGTTCTAAGATTAATTTGTTACCCGTTTTATTTTTACTTGATATAACAACTATTAGATTGATTCCAATATTTTAATTAAGTGAATTTTTCAACTAATCTAAAAACAAATTAATAACTTCCCTCATTATTTTAAGATAAATTAACGGGTATATTTTTATTCTGTGCTCTCTGATTTAATCTTATTTGGTGGAGCTATAATACAATTACGAACAGAATGGAGGACATCACTAAACTATATAAAACACTTATACAATGTCTCAAACGAATATAGATTTGTTGAATAAAACAACTGAAATTCTGTTAATCAATATTTATTGAGTAAGGTTTGTTGTCTACGACTAGTTATCCCAAAGACATCGGTATACCACCCCACCTGAAACCGTTGTGACCGTAATGCAAGAGAGGGTTAGTCCTGTGGTCTCCATCATAAGGTCACCACACCTCTGCTATATGAAGTTGTAGTGGAAGTGTTGTTATGACACTAATTTGAACTTCGAAGGGAGTTGACAGATGGGGCCTCCTAATTGGAAATGCTTACGGTGAATGTGATAATACCCAAACTGAGAATAAAAGGCGTCTGGACAGTGAACAGCGGCGGTGATATCTGCTTCGAACACTTACAACCATCTTGACGTCCTTTGGGACGACGGAGATGGGCACCTCTCAGAATATGTGAAAGCCTCCTCGATAGTGGCCCTGTAGTGTGTGATACACGTTGGTATACCATAACATAAAGGTATGCACACCTCCCATGAGACCGAAACACAGGTTTTTATCATAAAGCAAATTATACATTGAAACATCGAATTTCCCAAGTCATCATTTTATTGTTTTCAATTTTCAAGGAACTTTGAGGATGACCTCAAAAGCCCATGGCTTATACCCAATAGAGATCAGGATAATTCTCTAGTTAGGATGGAACATTAGCGAAGTCCTCATCTAATCCCTTACTACAGCTAGAACACAAGTTATCAAATTACTATGGGACATTTGATAAAAACGATGAATTTAAAATGTCTCATTAGCTAGTATTATTTTAAAATTCGGATGAAACTATCCATTTGAAAATTACGAATTGGTGGTTAGTTGGTCAACGAAGGGTTTTTGGACCTATGTTTGTAGGAAATTTCGCATCAATTCGACCCACAAACAGAAAGAACACATTTACGTGATGTAGAAATGAACAATATTTATTTTAGATCATGGAAGGTAAAGTCCAATCCAAAACAGATAGAAGTAACCTGCTTTCACCTGAGTAATAGACTAGCTAGTCAAACATTTAATATCTTTTCCGATGATGTAAAGCTGAAACACAATGAGAATCCACAGTTCTCGGAAGCCAGTTTAGATCGATCTCTCTGTTCTAAAAGTCACCAACAGAAAACATCAGCTAAAGTGAAGACCAAAACTAGCATTGTGTAGCAACTTGCTGGATCATTGTGGGGATTTAACGAACAAGTTCTGCATACTACAGCTTTATCATAGGTTTACTCCCAAGTTATAAATATTGTGCTCCTGTGTGGCAGATTGGTAAGACAGATTGATTTACGACTAAATAGGACGATAAGGGCTATCATCAGTTCCCTTATCACAACCCCTCTCCATTGCTTCCAGTGCTGTGCTCCTGCGGACATTCGACGCAAAAAGACACTTCTCAGAGAGTTAAAAAAGATCTAATCTATTCTGAATCTCCCCAGTTTGCAATAGATCCCACAACGTGATGGGTGACTCATATCTAGAAAACCATCTCTTCGACTAGCTTTCTGGTTTATATAAAACGAGTTATTACCAAAAACCAACAAAGTGTTATATGATATGTTTGACGCTCGAAACAAGTTTCTAGTATCAACCTTAAGGCTGTCATAGGTGAAATGAACCACCCTCGCAAGGAACGGACAATTTGAATCGCTTTCGCATAGGTGTTGGAAGATGAACATTTTTGGAAATTTAAGTGGGGAATAACAAATGGTCAGTCATATGATTGTGAATCCAAAATTAAAACTATGGATCACATAGTTAATGAATGCTCATTGTATTCTTGTCAGGGGAATTATAGCTAGTCTTCGTTCCATCTGGAAAGCAGGTGGTTGTGAAACTTGGACTTAGCTCTGTAACGGGAGATCAATATTTTAATCCCTAAGATAAAAGTACTTTGTACTTTATATTTTATTCTTTTTTAGATATTAAATTTTTAATCTGATTTTGAAGTGTTCTTTCCTCATCTTTTATTTAAGTAGCTGGAATATAAAGCCATACGATGCATATGTGTGAGTATATGTACGATTTTTAAAAAGGACATCTTAGGAAATGCTTAAAAACAGTATATGGAATTAATCAAAAATAGTGATTTTAAATTAGTTATATGAGATGCTTACAAATGGATAGTCTAAATATAGTAATAATGTAATTAGTATATGGTACAGAGACAACTGACAGTATACAGAGACAACTTACTGGTGTACAAAATAATTGCTATAATTCATGTTTTTGACAGTATAACATTGTTGGAAATGAAGCTTTTCACACATTTTTATTATGAACTCTGTTGCACAAGTATCTATTAATATAGTCAGTCATTAATACATTCCTTGAGCATAACAATTATAGCTAATCTTTGTAAATATGAACATTAAAATGTTTTCCTGCAACTATGATACCTTCTTAGTAAAAATGATAACATGCTGTACTTCATTTTCAGTAAGCCACTATTATTCCATTAAATATTTTCTTAGTAAGGCATCAGATTTCACAAGCCTGCCGAGTCAGCAAAATGTAGGGAGGCCGCCGCAATGCGTCCATCGATTTTAGCTCTCCTACACCCTGTCCTATTAATGTCTAGCCACAACCATCTACCCCAGGAACTTGTCAATCCTACAATATACTTGAGTGTTCTCATATATTGTATTGTTACTAATAAGGCACAACCATCTACCCCAGCAACTTGTCAATCCTACAATATACTTGAGTGTTCTCATACACACTGTCTTGTTACTAATAAGGCACAACATTCTACCCCAGCAACTTGTCAATCCAAAAAATATACTTGAGTGTTCTCACTCGTATTGTCTTGTTACTAATAAGGCACAACCATCTACCCCAGCAACTTATCAATCCTACAATATACTTGAGTGTTCTCATATATTGTTTTGTTACTAATAAAGCACAACCATCTACCCCAGTAACTTGTAAATCCAACAATATACTTGAGTGTCCTCATATATTGTCTTGTTACTAATAAGGCACAACCATCTACCCCAGCAACTTGTCAATCCTACAATATACTTGGATGTTCTAATATATTGTCTTGTTAATAATAAGGCACAATCATCTATCCCAGCAACTTGTCAAAGCGACAATATACTTAAGTGTCCTCATATATTGTCTTGTTACTAATAAGACACAACCATCTACCCCAGCAACTTGTAAATCCTACAATATACTTGGATGTTCTAATATATTGTCTTGTTAATAATAAGGCACAATCATCTATCCCAGCAACTTGTCAAACCGACAATATACTTAAGTGTCCTCATATATTGTCTTGTTACTAATAAGGCACAGCCATCTACCCCAGCAACTTGTCAAACCGACAGTATACTTAAGTGATCTCATATATTGTCTTGTTACTAATAAGGCACAACCATCTACCCCAGCAACTTATCAATCCGACAATATACTTGAGTGTTCTCATATATTGTTTTGTTACTAATAAGGCACAACCATCTACCCCAGTAACTTGTGTATCCGACAATATACTTAAGTGTCCTTATATATTGTCTTGTTACTAATAAGGCACAATCATCTACCCCAGCAACTTGTCAATCCGACAATATACTTGAGTGTCCTTATATATTGTCTTGTTACTAATAAGGCACAACCATCTACCCCAGCAACTTGTGTATCCGACAATATACCTTAGTGTTCTCATATATTGTCTTGTTACTAATAAGGCACAATCATCTACCCCAGCAACTTGTCAATCCGACAATATACTTGAGTGTCCTTATATATTGTCTTGTTACTAATAAGGCACAACCATCTACCCCAGCAACTTGTGTATCCGACAATATACCTTAGTGTTCTCATATATTGTCTTGTTACTAATAAGGCACAACCATCTACCCCAGTAACTTGTGTATCCGACTATATACTTGAGTGTCCTTATATATTGTCTTGTTACTAATAAGGCACAATCATCTACCCCAGCAACTTGTCAATCCGACAATATACTTGAGTGTCCTTATATATTGTCTTGTTACTAATAAGGCACAACCATCTACCCCAGTAACTTGTCAATCCGACAATATACTTGAGTGTCCTTATATATTGTCTTGTTACTAATAAGGCACAACCATCTACCCCAGTAACTTGTCAATCCGACAATATACTTGAGTGTCCTTATATATTGTCTTGTTACTAATAAGGCACAACCATCTACCCCAGCAACTTGTCAATCCGACAATATACTTGAGTGTCCTTATATATTGTCTTGTTACTAATAAGGCACAACCATCTACCCCAGTAACTTGTCAATCCGACAATATACTTGAGTGTCCTTATATATTGTCTTGTTACTAATAAGGCACAGCCATCTACACCAGCAACTTGTCAATCCGACAATATACTTGAGTGTCCTTATATATTGTCTTGTTACTAATAAGGCACAACCATCTACCCCAGTAACTTGTGTATCCGACAATATACCTTAGTGTTCTCATATATTGTCTTGTTACTAATAAGGCACAACCATCTACCCCAGTAACTTGTAAATCCGACAATATACTTGAGTGTCCTCATATATTGTCTTGTTACTAATAAGGCACAACCATCTACCCCAGTAACTTGTGTATCCGACAATATACTTGAGTGTCCTTATATATTGTCTTGTTACTAATAAGGCACAACCATCTACCCCAGTAACTTGTCAATCCTACAATATACTTGAGTGTCCTTATATATTGTCTTGTTACTAATAAGGCACAACCATCTACCCCAGTAACTTGTAAATCCGACAATATACTTGAGTGTCCTCATATATTGTCTTGTTACTAATAAGGCACAACCATCTACCCCAGTAACTTGTGTATCCGACTATATACTTGAGTGTCCTTATATATTGTCTTGTTACTAATAAGGCACAATCATCTACCCCAGCAACTTGTCAATCCGACAATACACTTGAGTGTCCTTATATATTGTCTTGTTACTAATAAGGCACAACCATCTACCCCAGTAACTTGTCAATCCGACAATATACTTGAGTGTCCTTATATATTGTCTTGTTACTAATAAGGCACAACCATCTACCCCAGTAACTTGTAAATCCGACAATATACTTGAGTGTCCTCATATATTTTCTTGTTACTAATAAGGTACAATCATCTACCCCAGCAACTTGTCAATCCGACAATATACTTGAGTGTCCTTATATATTGTCTTGTTACTAATAAGGCACAACCATCTACCCCAGTAACTTGTGTATCCGACAATATACTTGAGTGTCCTTATATATTGTCTTGTTACTAATAAGGCACAATCATCTACCCCAGCAACTTGTCAAACCGACAATATACTTGAGTGTCCTTATATATTGTCTTGTTACTAATAAGGCACAACCATCTACCCCAGCAACTTGTGTATCCGACAATATACCTTAGTGTTCTCATATATTGTCTTGCTACTAATAAGGCACAACCATCTACCCCAGTAACTTGTGTATCCGACTATATACTTGAGTGTCCTTATATATTGTCTTGTTACTAATAAGGCACAATCATCTACCCCAGCAACTTGTCAATCCGACAATATACTTGAGTGTCCTTATATATTGTCTTGTTACTAATAAGGCACAACCATCTACCCCAGCAACTTGTGTATCCGACAATATACCTTAGTGTTCTCATATATTGTCTTGTTACTAATAAGGCACAAGCATCTACCCCAGTAACTTGTGTATCCGACTATATACTTGAGTGTCCTTATATATTGTCTTGTTACTAATAAGGCACAATCATCTACCCCAGCAACTTGTCAATCCGACAATATACTTGAGTGTCCTTATATATTGTCTTGTTACTAATAAGGCACAACCATCTACCCCAGTAACTTGTCAATCCGACAGTATACTTGAGTGTCCTTATATATTGTCTTGTTACTAATAAGGCACAACCATCTACCCCAGCAACTTGTCAATCCGACAATATACTTGAGTGTCCTCATATATTGTCTTGTTACTAATAAGGCACAACCATCTACCCCAGTAACTTGTCAATCCGACAATATACTTGAGTGTCCTTATATATTGTCTTGTTACTAATAAGGCACAACCATCTACCCCAGCAACTTGTCGATCCGACAATATACTTGAGTGTCCTCATATATTGTCTTGTTACTAATAAAGCACAACCATCTACCCCAGTAACTTGTAAATCCGACAATATACTTGAGTGTCCTCATATATTGTCTTGTTACTAATAAGGCACAACCATCTACCCCAGTAACTTGTGTATCCGACAATATACTTGAGTGTCCTTATATATTGTCTTGTTACTAATAAGGCACAACCATCTACCCCAGCAACTTGTCAATCCGACAATATACTTGAGTGTCCTTATATATTGTCTTGTTACTAATAAGGCACAACCATCTACCCCAGCAACTTGTGTATCCGACAATATACCTTAGTGTTCTTATATATTGTCTTGTTACTTATAAGGCACAACCATCTACCCCAGCAACTTATCAATCCGACAATATACTTGAGTGACCTTATATATTGTCTTGTTACTAATAAGGCACAACCATCTACCCCAGTAACTTGTGTATCCGACAATATACTTCAGTGTCCTTATATATTGTCTTGTTACTAATAAGGCACAACCATCTACCCCAGTAACTTGTCAATCCTACAATATACTTGAGTGTCCTTATATATTGTCTTGTTACTAATAAGGCACAACCATCTACCCCAGTAACTTGTAAATCCGACAATATACTTGAGTGTCCTCATATATTGTCTTGTTACTAATAAGGCACAACCATCTACCCCAGTAACTTGTGTATCCGACAATATACCTTAGTGTCCTCATATATTGTCTTGTTACTAATAAGGCGCAACCATCTACCCCAGTAACTTGTGTATCCGACATATACCTTAGTGTCCTTATATACTGTCTTGTTACTAATAAGGCACAACCATCTACCCCAGTAACTTGTGTATCCGACAATATACTTGAGTGTCCTTATATATTGTCTTGTTACTAATAAGGCACAATCATCTACCCCAGCAACTTGTCAATCCGACAATATACTTGAGTGTCCTCATATATTGTCTTGTTACTAATAAGGCACAACCATCTACCCCAGTAACTTGTGTATCCGACAATATACCTTAGTGTCCTCATATATTGTCTTGTTACTAATAAGGCACAACCATCTACCCCAGTAACTTGTAAATCCGACAATATACTTGAGTGTCCTCATATATTGTCTTGTTACACTAATAAGGCACAACCATCTACCCCAGTAACTTGTGTATCCGACAATATACCTTAGTGTCCTCATATATTGTCTTGTTACTAATAAGGCACAACCATCTACCCCAGCAACTTGTGTATCCGACAATATACCTTAGTGTCCTCATATATTGTCTTGTTACTAATAAGGCACAATCATCTACCCCAGTAACTTGTGTATCCGACAATATACCTTAGTGTCCTTATATATTGTCTTGTTACTAATAAGGCACAACCATCTACCCCAGTAACTTGTGTATCCGACAATATACCTTAGTGTCCTCATATATTGTCTTGTTACTAATAAGGCACAACCATCTACCCCAGCAACTTGTGTATCCGACAATATACCTTAGTGTCCTCATATATTGTCTTGTTACTAATAAGGCACAATCATCTACCCCAGTAACTTGTGTATCCGACAATATACCTTAGTGTCCTCATATATTGTCTTGTTACTAATAAGGCACAACCATCTACCCCAGTAACTTGTGTATCCGACAATATACCTTAGTGTCCTCATATATTGTCTTGTTACTAATAAGGCACAACCATCTACCCCAGCAACTTGTGTATCCGACAATATACCTTAGTGTCCTCATATATTGTCTTGTTACTAATAAGGCACAATCATCTACCCCAGTAACTTGTGTATCCGACAATATACCTTAGTGTCCTCATATATTGTCTTGTTACTAATAAGGCACAATCATCTACCCCAGTAACTTGTGTATCCGACAATATACCTTAGTGTCCTTATATATTGTCTTGTTAATAATAAGGCACAATCATCTACCCCAGTAACTTGTGTATCCGACAATATACCTTAGTGTCCTTATATATTGTCTTGTTACTAATAAGGTACAACCATCTACCCCAGTAACTTGTGTATCCGACTATATACTTGAGTGTCCTTATATATTGTCTTGTTAATAATAAAGCACAATCATCTACCCCAGTAACATGTCTATCCGACAATATACCTTAGTGTCCTTATATATTGTCTTGTTAATAATAAGGCACAACCATCTACCCCAGCAACTTGTGTATCCGACAATATACTTTAGTGTCCTCATATATTGTCTTGTTACTAATAAGGCACAACCATCTACCCCAGCAACTTGTGTATCCGACAATATACCTTAGTGTCCTCATATATTGTCTTGTTACTAATAAGGCACAATCATCTACCCCAGTAACTTGTGTATCCGACAATATACCTTAGTGTCCTTATATATTGTCTTGTTAATAATAAGCACAATCATCTACCCCAGCAACTTGTGTATCCGACAATATACCTTAGTGTTCTTATATATTGTCTTGTTAATAATAAGGCACAATCATCTACCCCAGTAACTTGTGTATCCGACAATATACTTGAGTGTCCTTATATATTGTCTTGTTACTAATAAGGCACAATCATCTACCCCAGCAACTTGTCAATCCGACAATATACTTGAGTGTCCTCATATATTGTCTTGTTACTAATAAGGCACAACCATCTACCCCAGTAACTTGTGTATCCGACAATATACCTTAGTGTCCTCATATATTGTCTTGTTACTAATAAGGCACAACCATCTACCCCAGTAACTTGTAAATCCGACAATATACTTGAGTGTCCTCATATATTGTCTTGTTACTAATAAGGCACAATCATCTACCCCAGTAACTTGTGTATCCGACAATATACCTTAGTGTCCTCATATACTGTCTTGTTACTAATAAGGCACAACCATCTACCCCAGTAACTTGTGTATCCGACAATATACCTTAGTGTCCTTATATACTGTCTTGTTACTAATAAGGCACAACCATCTACCCCAGTAACTTGTGTATCCGACAATATACTTGAGTGTCCTTATATATTGTCTTGTTACTAATAAGGCACAATCATCTACCCCAGCAACTTGTCAATCCGACAATATACTTGAGTGTCCTCATATATTGTCTTGTTACTAATAAGGCACAACCATCTACCCCAGTAACTTGTGTATCCGACAATATACCTTAGTGTCCTCATATATTGTCTTGTTACTAATAAGGCACAACCATCTACCCCAGTAACTTGTAAATCCGACAATATACTTGAGTGTCCTCATATATTGTCTTGTTACTAATAAGGCACAACCATCTACCCCAGTAACTTGTGTATCCGACAATATACCTTAGTGTCCTCATATATTGTCTTGTTACTAATAAGGCACAACCATCTACCCCAGCAACTTGTGTATCCGACAATATACCTTAGTGTCCTCATATATTGTCTTGATACTAATAAGGCACAATCATCTACCCCAGTAACTTGTGTATCCGACAATATACCTTAGTGTCCTTATATATTGTCTTGTTACTAATAAGGCACAACCATCTACCCCAGTAACTTGTGTATCCGACAATATACCTTAGTGTCCTCATATATTGTCTTTTTACTAATAAGGCACAACCATCTACCCCAGCAACTTGTGTATCCGACAATATACCTTAGTGTCCTCATATATTGTCTTGTTACTAATAAGGCACAACCATCTACCCCAGTAACTTGTGTATCCGACAATATACCTTAGTGTTCTCATATATTGTCTTGTTACTAATAAGGCACAACCATCTACCCCAGTAACTTGTGTATCCGACAATATACCTTAGTGTTCTCATATATTGTCTTGTTACTAATAAGGCACAACCATCTACCCCAGCAACTTGTGTATCCGACAATATACCTTAGTGTCCTCATATATTGTCTTGTTACTAATAAGGCACAATCATCTACCCCAGTAACTTGTGTATCCGACAATATACCTTAGTGTCCTCATATATTGTCTTGTTACTAATAAGGCACAATCATCTACCCCAGTAACTTGTGTATCCGACAATATACCTTAGTGTCCTTATATATTGTCTTGTTAATAATAAGGCACAATCATCTACCCCAGTAACTTGTGTATCCGACAATATACCTTAGTGTCCTTATATATTGTCTTGTTACTAATAAGGTACAACCATCTACCCCAGTAACTTGTGTATCCGACTATATACTTGAGTGTCCTTATATATTGTCTTGTTAATAATAAAGCACAATCATCTACCCCAGTAACATGTCTATCCGACAATATACCTTAGTGTCCTTATATATTGTCTTGTTACTAATAAGGCACAACCATCTACCCCAGTAACTTGTGTATCCGACATATACCTTAGTGTCCTTATATACTGTCTTGTTACTAATAAGGCACAACCATCTACCCCAGCAACTTGTGTATCCGACAATATACTTTAGTGTCCTCATATATTGTCTTGTTACTAATAAGGCACAACCATCTACCCCAGCAACTTGTGTATCCGACAATATACCTTAGTGTCCTCATATATTGTCTTGTTACTAATAAGGCACAATCATCTACCCCAGTAACTTGTGTATCCGACAATATACCTTAGTGTCCTTATATATTGTCTTGTTAATAATAAGCACAATCATCTACCCCAGCAACTTGTGTATCCGACAATATACCTTAGTGTTCTTATATATTGTCTTGTTAATAATAAGGCACAATCATCTACCCCAGTAACTTGTGTATCCGACAATATACCTTAGTGTCCTCATATATTGTCTTGTTACTAATAAGGCACAATCATCTACCCCAGTAACTTGTGTATCCGACAATATACCTTAGTGTCCTTATATATTGTCTTGTTACTAATAAGGCACAATCATCTACCCCAGTAACTTGTGTATCCGACAATATACCTTAGTGTCCTTATATATTGTCTTGTTACTAATAAGGCACAACCATCTACCCCAGCAACTTGTGTATCCGACAATATACCTTAGTGTCCTCATATATTGTCTTGTTACTAATAAGGCACAATCATCTACCCCAGTAACTTGTGTATCCGACAATATACCTTAGTGTCCTCATATACTGTCTTGTTACTAATAAGGCACAACCATCTACCCCAGTAACTTGTGTATCCGACAATATACCTTAGTGTTCTTATATATTGTCTTGTTACTAATAAGGCACAGCCATCTTCCTTAGCAACTTGACAATCCTATAATATACAAAACATCATCATATACTTTGTCTTGTTACTATTACGTCACAGTATTATGTGGTTCAGCAACTTCTACACGTTTAAAACTTTCTGAAATACTCTTCTACAACTTTCTTTTTACCTTATAGTCCCATTTCGAGCAGCTTGTTCCTACAATTACTTACTGAAAAACTCATCCCGTTTACGTAAACACTGTCAAATATCAAAACACGTAAAGATTTATTCTGATAGAACGCCAACCAGAATTTTGTTTTTAGACATATATGCATAACATGGGTTTTTTGGCTTATTAAGGATGATAAGACTGATTCATTTCAACAATTTGGATTTTACCTCACGAAATTCTCTGTTCGTGCCTTAGCCATTTTCTGCAACGAATGTGGTCTTCGTTCTTTTTTGAAAACTTCTATAATGACATAAGATTAAGACTATTAATCCAAACTAAACAGGTGTAAAGAAATCTTAAAATTTATTTGAAATTGTAATAGTGTTGCTCTTTTTCACAAGTTCTTCCAATTCTATCGGGTGGGACAATCGATCAATTCGATTAACTGTTCCACTCGATAAAACTGGATAAAGGGTTGTTTCTCTTTAAATGATTTATGAGAAGTTTAATTATGAATTAGTTGCTTTAAGAGACCTTAGCAAGTGGAAAAGTTTAAGAATTCTTGGAGCAGGTCAACAACAGAATGACCGTTCCTGGCCTTTAAGTAGACCGTTATTGATAGCTGGAAAGCGTAACCAGGAATCGAGGTGAACATTCAATCCTTAATTGGAATACTTTGTATTATGTTGTATACTGTAGTATAAGTTGAAACATTGATTTAAAACTTGGAGATACACATTTTAACTATTCAAACCGTCGTCTTAGTCAAAGTTTATATTGTACTCCACACTTCAACTATTAACAGAGTTTCTTATATTAGATGTCTCTTGCAGAACTGGACAAATGGATTTATGTGAATAAGGCCTTCTCAAGATATAACTATGAGTAAGACCTACGGATCTAAAGCTTGTTACATGGAAAATCCTTATGTAGTTGTTTCCAGAATCCTAGTTATTTAAAATATCTGTAGAATGGTTACAAAAATGGCAAATTCATCTTTTTTACAATTACTGAAAATAATGCTGAGGCTTTTATAGTGACAAAAATGGCCAAAAGTGGGTTATAATCACACCTAAATATGTGGCTTGATTAAAAATAAGCCAGCCTTCAAATTTGCTACCGGCAAAATAGACATATCCACTATTCACCTATCACAAGACTGTTCGGTCACATCTTACGTGACCTAATAAACTGACTGTATTGTATTGGTGTCTTGTAGATAAGTATATAGTTAGTGTATGAATCTCTTATTGTTTCTTTACTAAAGATTTGTTCCTGTTAATTAACCATTATCTTATTAAATGAAGAATCTCATTTAATAAGCTAACCTTACAAATAATGGAATAATCTCCCATGTTCAAGAGAATAATGAGAATTCCGAACCCAGAGAGCTGGAAAAGAGCACCACAGTTGACATTGTCATCTCAAACACTACCAGTATCCATGTTTAATAGTAGACTACTGTATTTAGTCCTGTTTTATTTTGCCTATCTTAGTTTAACTTGGTAGGTTTCATCCAATGGGACGAAATTGATAGCATTTGATAGTATGTTAGTTATTTGTATCCTATTACAAAAGCTTGAACAAAGGTGCACAAATGCTTTTTGTGTCATTCATGGTAAAGAAAGATTTACTATTTGTACAAAAGTTCGGGACGTTTCACCCATACTAAGATGTGGCATCTTCTAAGATTGGCTGATACGATTTGATTTTGGTTGAATTATTTATTATAATTTCGTTGTTTATTTTCAGTTATAGACCTGAGAGTGCTTAAACTACCTTCCATTGGTCATAGATTGCAGTTTCCTGAAGACTCACGATCTGGAAAGGTTTCAAAATGTATTTTATCGTGATCAATCAAAACTTAACCAAATTACCTTAAATATTGTTCAGCAGAACCACAGGAAAGAAAAATACCAGGAGATGAATAAAGTTCTAAAAGTAAGTTACCAGAACATTATCGATTTTATGTCAGGAAACAGAATATAAATACTTAGATATGTTCTAATTAGAGTATTAGTACTTATCAAATGGATGACAGACAGATGAGGATCTGCTTGGAAGTTAGAAGGCGATGCGGTGTTTGTAGAAGGTCTCAACTTGGCTAGGAGGAGTTCAATTGAATCTTGATGGCACATCTATGAAGTTGGCGCAGTGCTCGATAGACAAGAATCTCGCTTGAAATATAGTTCTTCCTTTTGTAAATAAAACTTATCAAAGTCAATCCAAAACTACGTTTTACATTTATTTTCAAAATGGCTTCGCTTATCTATATGTTTATAGTTTTTTGGACGAGTTAAATTAAAACAACGTTTTTCAGTCGTTCTTAAAAACACGATTTTTTTTATATGCGTTTATTATATGTTTGTCGGTTGGGTTACAACAATAAGTTTAGCCCTACCTAATATGCAAGATATGTAACATATATGAATTGTTATTAAGTTTGACTAAAGAATATGTACAAGAATGAGCGGGTGAGTGGACCAATAACACTGTACGTGTATGAGTGGGTGACTGGACCAATAACACTGTACATGTATGGGTGGGTGAGAGGACCAATAACATTGTACATGTATGGGCGGGTAGGTATACATACAGGTAGGTAATTGACTTTAAATACTTGAAAATGGAACTTAGTGGACTTAAAAATTCATTACAAATTAAATTGATGTTATTAAAATTAAAACAATAAATTGACTGTGAGCAAATCTAGTCTTAAAGAATTATAAAATGAAAAATTCTCTCAAAGTGTTTGGTTTCATATGTCAAATGTAAATCCATTCCGAAAGGCAAGTTTCTTTCACTATTCCCAATTTCTTCCTTACACTTAATTTCAAGGACATTACGAAATCCGATGTAGGCCTATAGCTAGGTATTATAAAAAATAGAACATTCCTTCAAATAAGTACAAATCTGGTAAGTTAACGTGGACTAACTACAACTGTGACTCTTTTAGCTATGCCTTGTTTTGAAAGAACAATTAGGTATATAGACTCTACAATATAAGTGCATGCAATAGACTTATAAAATCCAGAGTTTGTATGTTACTATAGAGCTGTCCTTTTCATAGACAAAGAATCATATCAATAAATACCAATAAATACTGTACGTGTTTGGATGGATGGGTGGATCAATACAATACCACTGTACGTGTGTGGATGGATGGGTGGATCAATACAATACCACTGTACGTGTGTGGATGGATGGGTGGATCAATATAATACCACTGTACGTGTTTGGATGGATGGGTGGATCAATACAATACCACTGTACGTGTGTGGATGGATGGGTGGATCAATACAATACCACTGTACGTGTTTGGATGGATGGGTGGATCAATACCACTGTGGTCAATTAACCAACTCATTAACATGTTACAAATACACACTTATACCACAATGGTAAACGTTTTATGGCCAGGAATTAAACTTACCATCGTTGTAGCCTTGTGACTTTGATTATTTCAACCCATATATCTGAACAGTTTCTAAAAAAGGTTGCTGGCTAGAAATCTGACCATATACGTCTTGATTTTTGTCCAACTCTTAAAAACATATATTTAAAATTCAATTCAGATAAAGGTGTTATAATCAAGAATCATTCATTATTCATCTCTAAGACGCCAATCGTAGAGATATGGGCGAATATGAGGCGTGAATGAGTGTGCTGAGTGTAGATGAACGAGTGTAGTCATTGTTACTATCAGAGTTCAACTTAGCTCAGAAAGGAGTATTTATTAAGAGCCCAATAGCCAGGGCAACTATGGGACCTACAGTTTTACGTGGAATCCGAATCACGTAGTGTTGGTCTGATTTTCAGCTAACTGACAAGTTTGACACTTAGTTCTCTTCCCTACACAACACCCGAACCTTGACTACCATTCAACACGGACACTCCAGACTTCTCTAGTAGTGTTTATATTGATGACAACCATTCAGCGGACGCCGTGTCGGTATTAAGAGAACCGAGCATGGAACCTATCGCCTACAATCTCCCAAACACTTTGTCCCCAAGTAGCTGAGTTACAGCACTGCTCCACCAGTAATTGTCTACACTATAGCTCTGCGTTGTTTACATATTTTCTATCGTGGACTCTTTATTCTGTATAATTTAAAACACTATCCATTAACAGCCAGCCATCAACTTTTAATGAATGGCCATCTTTTTGATCTTGATATAAGTATGGTAAAATATTAAAAATACGTAATATTCTATTTGTATAAAGTTCTCACATATCAAATTTCACAAAACACAAACAACACATATAACAGTTTCAAAAACACAAACAAATGCTCAACTATGAGTTAAACACAGAGGCCCCCATTTAGTCTACTTGGTCAGTTAATTTGAATACTCTTCTATAAACACGAGTCCAGTCAACAATAACTTGTCCAGTCAAATGAAATATTATTTAAACTAACACTTTAACTTTCATACTTAAAATAGAATGGCAAATAAATTATTCTTTTCTGACAGATTGTATAACATTCACTTTCTGCCATCAATTCTTTGTATTTAAATAAACTGTGAATACTTTAACGTATTTGTAATATTTAACAATGACCAAATAGTGCGTTAAAATTTTCCGGCATCTGTCACTTTGGATTTTAGTACTAACAACAAGTCCAACCAAGTCTGTGTCACTTTTTGACCCCCCAAATGGCTGAAACGTGTCTTTCTGTATGTAATAAGAGAAGAAAACTACTTTTGATGACTGAATTGGACAAATTTGAGTGTCTCAAACTCTTACTTGTAAGAGGACACAGCCATGCAGTATTTAAGCGAATTTGTACATGTAAATGAGGAGTGGCTTAACCATATACGCACTGTTCTCAATAATCACCTTGTGGAGTGACATACTATATAGTTTATTGATCCGCTACCTGGGAAGGGCAAGTCCATTGTAAGCAGGAAATCGTACCTGAAGACTTCTGGAGCTTACATTCTCTGAATAACCAATTCAAAAGGAAATAGAAGCAACCAATCATGGATTTTAATCGGGTAGACTTGTACACTATGGATGGAGACCATTTACGAAGTTTTACAATGGCAATACAAAAACCAAGTCCCCAAACAAGGGAAAAGGTATGAAGTGTTAATCATTTACGGCCACTCTTACGGCCAGAAAACAATCAACGAATTATTAGAATTTTATGACTCCAATGACAACACTCTAAATACTACTAACAGTAACTGCAAAAACTAGGCAACATTACAATACGATGAAAACCCAGGATTCTCAACAAATACTTTGAGTGCATGAGAATCCATTCAAATATTACAAGTAAGTTTACAACTTTATAACTAAGTTGGGATTCAAAAAGAATAAGTACAGAGAAAACTTAGCTAATAAATGCAATTTATAATGTAGATACAACAGTTTGAACAGGTATAATATAAATAATTAACAATAATACGACAGCAATAAGAAATATTGAGGTGGGTGCTGCAAACACCTCAAGCAGATTGGAATACAATAATAGCAAACCTGACGTGGGATGTTACACAATCAAATAGAGATTTTTAAATAAAAGGATCTCAAAATAATAGTTTGCAATTGGGATTTATTTTGATGCAATCGGTGTTAAATTTAAAGAATTTTTAACCATGACAGATACAAATACAACACATTAGCATGTTTCCGATGTGATAAATTTATTGTAAATTATATCTCTTTAAATTTCATGGACTGATTGTTACACTGTCATATTTTGTTGTGAAAAGTTACTACTAACTAAAATAAGATAGTTTTCATTTAAAAGAATTTATATTAAAATACAATATTTATCAATACATTGAAATTAAAATTTACAATAGACGTGTTACTAAACATTGAGAAAACTCCTTCAAGGCCGCTGGGTCAGGTGCCATTTTATAGTCACCGGTAGTCCGTGACTAGACACTCACCAGTAGACAACATCCGCGAGAGGGGCTAGCTCGCATACAGGATCATAATTGTCCTTCAACCTCTAGATGACCAAATAAAATGTAGGCTAAGTATTTTTTTTCTTTACAGACCTCGTTTTGTTTGTTAAATCGCCATGAACAGAAATACACAAATGTTTAAATTCGGTCTTTTTACAATTATGAAGTAGGCTATTTTGTTAAATTTATAAAATTTTAAATAACAACTAAACCTCCGAGGCTGACATTTTGTAGGATGATTGGTTCTATATTTTAGGTGTGTATTAAGGAGGGATTTTGAGAAATTCTTCGTAGTTCCGAAATGGCAACAGTTTTAATTCAAAACATTTTGAATGGTCAAAAACAGTGTTTTATAATTCATCTTGTAGTGGGTTAAAAGATTACCCTATTGAAAAATTAATAACATTTTCAGCAGCAGATTTGAGACGATCTTTATGCTTCCTATAACTTTATGCTCTTCTCACCCCCTTCAACCTTAGAGATAGTTTTTAAATTTTTGTGTGTGAATCACAACAGCTAGCTACTTTGAACATTCTGGAAGTAGACTTATATGGTTTTATCGACAAAAAAACGATTATATATTATAGAAAATAATACGTAATTTTGTAGCAAAAAAAGAAAAATCTGTATAAATACAGCAATCTTCATAACGTTTGAAAAATGATGAGAACGCTACTCTAGTCTTTAGATTAATTAGCTCGGATTTTAGAGCCTTTAAATTCTTAATTTTCCCTAAGTAACACGTGTTAGACTTAATTTATATTTTTAATGTCATATGTTTTTGTAGTCTATTGTTCATTGTTAGATATGTTTTGTTTACGTTCTCAGTGAAAGTAGTTTAACAGAGTGAAGTGTTTTATTGTGAGTTCTGTTAAATCACATTATGTAGTTTGTTATTCTCTTTTTTGATTATGGAATTTTCTTACATGCATACTTTTAGTAAGATTGATTGTTAGTTTGGATTGCAAAGTATATTGTATTTTAGAGATATAAATGTATAAATGTATCACCTTTACCAATTCAGAGATATTTATTTACAAGAACATACATATTGGAGGTTATACAAGTTGATGGTATCATGGTACCTCACCATATTCTGCATATTGAGGGATACGGTGTGTGATTTTTTCTTTAATTTTTTTTACATTTCGAAACAGAGTGATATAACAGATGGACTAAGGGAGTGTAAATTGGTTGTTTGGAATGAAGTCACCATGGCTCGCTCACAAGGGAGGGATAGAAGCATTGGACATCACTATCCAGGACATCAGTAGTCCTTATTAGCCTGGGACTTCAGGCAGACACTACCAGTTGTTTATTAGCGAACACGTGGTGATGAGGTGAAGGCCTACTTATGGCCTAAGATTGAAACTGTAGAGTTTCTTAACACCTTAAACCCTTCTGGGATTCCACCTCACAATCTCTGTTTAACAATTAGAACTTTAATAATGCTTTTGCGCAATTTGAATCCTCCAAAACTTTGTAATGGCACACGACTGCAGGTAAATTCCTTACTCAGACACTTTACTGAAGCATCCATATTTACAGGTTGTATTATAGGAGAAACAGTTTTTCTACCTAGAATACCTTTGATTCCATCTGACTACGACTTCCAGTTTATATGGCTACAGGTACCTTTCAAAGTTTGCTATGCTATGACGATACATGAAAGGCAAGGACAGTCTTTAAAAGTGGCTGGAGTGGACTTAAGAAATTACTGTTTGTCCCATGGCCAACTAACTGCACGTTGTCCTAGTTGGAAGCAACCACATACACATGTTGCATATCCCTGTGACTCTATCTGACTACGACTTCCAGTTTATATGGCTACAGTTACCTTTCAAAGTTTACTATGCTATGACGATACATGAAGGGCAAGGACAGTCTTTAAAAGTGGCTGGAGTGGACTTAAGAAACTACTGTTTGTCCCATGACCAACTAACTGCACGTTGTCCTAGTTGGAAGCAATCACATACACATGTTGCATATCCCTGTGACTCTATCTGACTACGACTTCCAGTTTATGTGGCTACAGTTACCTTTCAAAGTTTGCCATGTTATGACGATAAATAAGGCGCAAGGACAGTCTTTAAAAGTGTCTGAAGTGGACTTAAGAAACTACTGTCTGTCCCATGGCCAACTAACTGCACGTTGCCTTAGTTGGAAGCAACCACATGCAGATGTTGCATATCCCTGTGACTATCTGACTACGACTTCCAGTTTATGTGGCTACAGTTACCCGTCAAAGTTTGCTATGCTATGACGATAAATAAAGCACAAGGACAGTGTTTAAAAGTGTCTGAAGTGGACTTAAGAAACTATTGTCTGTCACATGGCCAACTAACTGCACATTGCCTTAGTTGGAAGCAACCACATGCACATGTTGCATATCTCTGTGAATCTATCTGACTACGACTTCCAGTTTATATGGCTACAGTTACCCGTCAAAGTATGCTATACTATGACGATAAATAAAGCGCAAGGACAGTCTTTAAAAGTGTCTGAAGTGGACTTAAGAAACTACTGTCTGTCCCATGGCCAACTAAATGCACGTTGTCTTAGTTCGAAGCAACCACATACACATGTTGCATATCCCTGTGACTCTATCTGACTACGACTTCCAGTTTATGTGGCTACAGTTACCTTTCAAAGTTTGCCATGTTATGACGATACATGAAGGGCAAGGACAGTCTTTAAAAGTGGCTTGAGTGGACTTAAGAAACTACTGTTTGTCTATAATGGTCTATAATGGTGTGTCGCCGTTAAAATAAATAAATGAGAAAGTGTAGACAACTACCCTGTAGCGAAGCACGGGTAGTCGGCTAGTAATGTATATAGTAAATAAATATCATTTATATTTACATGTATATAACATGTAATATTAGGGAAGCACAAAATGAACGTGTTTAACATGCGATGAATGATTTGTGCTAACTGTTATGCGAACAGCCGTTAAAATAAATAAATAACACCTAGACGTACAAAGAAATATACATAATAGAGCAAGAGCCCGTGAGTGCCAGACCTTTGGATTTTTATAAAAGCTGAAAATTTTTCTATGTGTGTCCCTAGTACAGGTAAGAATGATCCCCACCCATGAAGCTGAGGCAGCGGTGGCTTTGGCAGGTAACAGGTTACAAAGGTGTATAAAATTCCATCTCAAATTTATCATGAAATAAAATTGAATTTTTTTATATTTGATTCATAATAATATCAAAACTCGCGTTGCTAATTGCCAGACAGTTAGTATGGTTGCAACCCTCTGCCGGACACCCTTAAACTATTATAATTTATAATTATACTTACGTTATATTATAAAACCTAAATTTTATATATAATTTTTTGGGGGCCTATTAATCTATGTTTACATAATAGCCGGACAGTTTTGACGGTTCTATCATATTGCCAGACGCATTCAAAGTGAGCAGTAGTTCGGAGAGCAAGGAGCGTATACAGTAACTAGTGCAAGTGAGACAGAGAGCTTGGTCTATTGCGGCCCTTCACTGCGCATCAGCTGTTATTAAGTTCAAATTGTGCAGTTTATTTTTTTTTTAATCAAGAAATTTCATTAAATAAATTTTTACAGTTTGAACAACAAATATTTAAAACAATGCTCAGTAAAATTGTTCTAATACAACTTCAATCATATCGAAACTCTAATAATTTTATTTATATTATTTTTCATTTTTACGAAGTTTATTATTTTAAATTCTATCGAAATTGTAAAGCTAATGAATTAAAGTAAATCAAATTTTATTGTTTATTATATCAAAGGGCAATTTTTTTTTAAATAAAAAAGTTACAGAGAAATACATTTATTTTGATTAAACCTTTAAACATTTTCATCGTCGTCGTCAATACATCCATATTCCTCGTCACTATTATTCCATTCTGTGGATTGATCGTCTTCCATATCGCCTTCTTCATTGTTTTTTTTGTTTTTTTTCAGCACTCAATGGTTGAGAGGTGAAATATTTATTCATAAAACCTGTAAACGCCTTGTAACATACTCTGTGATAACCACTCTCGGTGTATTCACTGGGTAAAATAATGTCTCTGCATTTTAGGTTATGTATTTTTCGTAATTTAAGAATAGTCTGGCATTTTTTTAAAGTTTCCTCAGAAAATATTATTATATGTTCATCACTTTTCTTACAAACAAACCAAACTATTTTTTCGTCACTCATGATAACACTTTATTACAACTGATTACATTTATTTTATAAACTGCACAGAAAAATAATACATTTATTATGAGCTTAGCCGTTCACCAGATAGGTACAATAAACAACAGCTGATGCGCAGTGAAGGGCCGCAATAGACCAAGCTCTCTGTCTCACTTGCACTAGTTACTGTATACGCTCCTTGCTCTCCGAACTACTGCTCACTTTGAATGCGTCTGGCAATATGATAGAACCGTCGAAACTGTCCGGCTATTATGTAAACATAGATTAATAGGCCTCCAAAAAATTATATATAAAATTTAGGTTTTATAATATAACGTAAGTATAATTATAAATTATAATAGTTTAAGGGTGTCCGGCAGAGGGTTGCAACCATACTAACTGTCTGGCAATGAGCAACGCGAGTTTTAATATTATTATGAATCAAATATAAAAAAAATTCAGTTTTATTTTATGATAAATTTGAGATGGAATTTTATACACCTTTGTTACCTGTTACCTGCCAAAGCCACCGCTGCCTCAGCTTCATGGGTGTGGATCATTCTTACCTGTACTAGGCACACACATAGAAAAATTTTCAGCTTTTATAAAAATCCGAAGGTCTGGCACTCACGGGCTCTTGGACTATAAACTATTCAGATATAATAACCTTTATATAAATATATACAAAGTCGTTAAACGTTTACATAAATTACGTGAGATTTGAGGACATTTAAGGCAGCTGTACAACTAATGTTGGGGGACATTTGATTGTATCAGGGTCACATAGAGTAAACAAATAAATATAATTTATCATTAGACGTTCAAATATTATAAGTAATAGCGTTAACTCTAAGTTAACTTTGCCGTGAAGGACAACTCCATCTGTGATCTGAAACACTTGCTCTAAACAAAGGAAACCAAACAGTTCATTGTTGAAGCCTAGAAAAGGAAAATATTCCTTTTTGTCTGAATAATATACTTACTCAAAGATGACCACATGTTATTCTTCATCAATTTAAGTGAAATATTACATTTTGCCTTGCAAATAAATGCATTGAAAATGTCTTTATTAGGGTCGAATATATCACATATATATTGTCTATGGTGTTGTGAGGTCGTCGTGGTTGTCTCATCCACCATTCTTGCTTACTATAGCAATATATGATCATCTTATCAACAATATATTAATAAAGCTTATATATGTTGTCTATGGTATTGGAAGGTCTTACATTCTTACATATAAGACGCCGACACAACGTTGTGCGTATTGGTCGTCATGGTTGTCTCATCCACCATTCTTGCTTACTATAGTAATATATGATCATTTTATCAGCAATACTATTAAAGCTTAAATATGTTGTTTATATTATGACAAGATCGTCATAATTATCTCGCGAATTATTCTTAACAAAACTGCTATTTTTCCTATGGAAAAATCACCATAGTTATGCTACTACAGTTTTTAATAAAGCGAATTATGTTGCCTATGGGATGGCCAACTCGTTATTATCTGGTTCATCAATCTAGGTGGATAAAAACAGAAGTAAGAGAGGAATAACTGTGCTCCTTAGCTGCTGGTAGATTGAGGCAATCAATAACTGTAGACGTAATGGGCGAGGTACTGCAATTGGATAATTACTTCCGCCTTTAGTACATTTATATTACTTACAGTTATGCTAAGTGCTACTTTACCGTAATATTTTCTAATTACCAATTTAATAAATTTTTAAATTAATTTCAGTTTATATTCAGGATAAACCGTGTTATGTGATTTTAAATGCTCATACAAAACTAATTGCTTGGTTGCTCGGAATTCTATTCGTAAAATGAACTGCGGTATTTACTCAACTGAGGTTACGCCAAAGTTCCTGATATGTATACACCATTACTGCACATTCTGACGCAATTACGAACTCCTGCACTCAGCAAAGACATCAGAAATGTTAATACCGATCGTAAGTTAGACAGGATCGCTTCCCACCACTCGGCAAGTTTGCGTAATGTATCAATCTGCTTCTTTATACAAAGTATGTTCCTTGAAAAGTTTTTCATTTATAAAATGTACCAAGCAGTCTAATAAAAATATTTCTGACACCACAGAATGAAATGAATAAATAAAAATTATTTTTTATTGTGATTTTACATGTATACAAACATTTAAGAATAAAGGAAAATCAAAATTACAGGACTAGTTGAAGTGATTGATAAAAAAATTAGCAATATACATATTTAATCAAATATATATATATATATATATATATATATATATATATATATATATATAAGGTGTAATTGAAAAGGTGTCCTGGCTATATATTTTCGGATTGCACGCTTAATTTAGAACAGAAGATGTGTCCGTTTGTGTTTTTTGCAGACAAATTAATAACTCAAGATCACTTTGGCTGACTGAGTTGAAATATTCTGCAGTTCTTAACATTATTACCATCAAACAGTAAAACAATATCCATTGAGTTATTTCTATGGGGGCACCCGAGGTGTGACATGGACTACCTGAGGGTCATAATTGGACACTCGAGGTGCGACATGCAGCGAAAGAGAACCCAAAACTAACACTCGAGGTGCTAGCAGTGTGGCCGTGTTGGTTAGGTTAGGTTAGGTTAGGTCAAAATATTGAAATATAGTGTAGATATATACTAGTAAGTATGTCCTATTTTATGTATATATATTATGAAGGTGTTTTATGGCCAGTTTTATGGCCCTTTGGGTCGCTGGGATTAACACAGGTAGTCCATGTCGCACCTCGAGTGCCACCATTTCTATCCATTCCAAAATGGCACTGTTTACATTTTTTTCTTTTAATAAAAATATCATATAAATAGTTACCACAGATAACTAACTTTAGTTATGTGTGCTGTCACGTTTATCAATTTTACACCAAAATAATATAATTTAATTAGAAATTGATTGTTACCTTAGTTTTTATTCTTAGTCTACAATTAGTGGAGATTTGTAAAATTCACTGCAATCTCTGAATGCTTTAAATATGCAGTTAAATATGTTTTTTACTAAAACTCCACTTAAAATAAACTGACAATAGACAAAATGATACATAAATAATAAACTTAAAAGTTAAGATACCAATAGATTTATAATACATCTGGGGGACACACCTGCGGGCCTATCCCGCCGCTACCTGCATTTCAACTCATTTTTACCTGAGAGTGGACTTTGGATGGCAAAAATTAAGAGAAAACACGTGTTAAGATAATTTACGAAAATCACATTATTTGATTTGTATATGAAAATTACTTCAATAAGTTCTGAACTATAATAACACCAATGGGAGTCTCTCAGGTATATGCTCTGGGTGCTTATCAAGGCTATGCATATAGGAGAGGGGCTTGGGTGAAGTGGTATCTTGTGTAGGAAGAATAAAAGAGTGATACAGAATTTTGTTTATAAAAGAGTGACTAAATGTACGAGGTATTTTAGGAATAAGTAGGGGCTGAATTGAAAAGGAGTTTTGAATGTTGTCTGGATAGTATTTTTTATTTATTTTTTTGTACGTTGTAGAAGGTCTGCCTGGGCTCACATGGTAGTTTGGATTGAAAGTTGTTGTTAGGATGGTGATTTAAGATATGTAGTAAAGACTCGTTTGCATTGGAATAGTCCCTCTTAAATGTTCGTTTAGTGTTTAAAGTGCAAGTGAGGGCTCATCTAATTATTGACTTTGGAGATAGTTGGGTACACGACCTAGGTTCTAAGGATTTTGAAGGATTGTAACTGTTGAATGAATTTAGAAAAGCAGCTATATTCAAATAGAGTGTTTATAGTATAGCTAATTTAAAATAATTGATACACCATGTATAAAATGTATTAATCATTAAAATAGTAGTAGTTAAATTATAAATAAAAAAAAACATTAAAGATATTATATGTATGATGTACTTGGACTATAAGTAACTAAACCCAATCAAAAGGCTAAGAACAGCTGTACGTTCGAACACCTGCATAGAATGTATCTCATCCCTCCAGGCTAAAGCAAGTTCCAAAAACATGGAGTAACAAACTTCTAAGTGAGCCTTTCAATCCCAATGCGCTTATTTCATATTTAATATCGAATATGAGGAATTTGTGTAGAATGTGTGAGTTGTCTGTGTTCTAGCAGTGGAAGGAATTGTCTTGTATCATAAAGTTCTTCCAAGTTGTATAGGACTTATATATCAAAGTTAAATATACTTTATTGCCATAAAACAAAATACAATGCATTGGTTTGCGTCAATAATTATAATTAATATTTAAAATTACAATACACATGTACTACCTATATGTAATGTAATCACCTAAAGAGTAAAAACATTTATCAACAAGAAAGGTCCTAAGCTTTCTTTTAAAAGTCATTAAGTCTACTACTGTTCTTAGGAGTATAAACAGGGCATTGAATAAAGCTATGGCATTGCAGTAGGTATGGTATTTGAAAAAAGAAGTGGTATGAGAAGGGATATTTAGTTTATGCTTATTTGTAAGATTGTATTCTGAATGTGGAACAAGGGACTTAAAAAAAACTATAGTTCTGTTTTAGAACAAGTAAGGAAGGAAAGATGTATATGCTAGGAAAAGTTAAAATTTTCAAGTTCTTGAAAATATATTTGCACGACTCTCTTTGACGAATCCCAGTAACAATTCACAACACCTTCTTTTGTAAAACAAATATTCGTTTAGATACAGAACTTTCTGACACCTAGATTGTTACTACATAAGACAAATGAGGGAATGTCTAAGCATAGTATATAGTAAGAAGGAGTGAAGTGTTCGTAAAATGTGTGAGTGTATGGAGGACAAACATTACAGAAGATACTCATCGTCCAATATTATTTATGTGGGAATAAATATTCAAATTTCTGTCCTCAGACAAATCCAAAAACTTCACAGTATGTTTGGAAAGTACCTCCACATTACCGACCCAAAATTTAAGATCATATTCACACTTTCCTGTGAATGAAAAATCTAGTAAAGTAGTCTTGTCAGTGTTAATGAGTAAACCATTTCCCCGAAACCACTTGACAGTCCTATTAGAGTCCACAAAAGTGTTGGTCTCCAAGGCATCACGATAATGGTTATCCGTTATAATTGACGTGTCGTCAGCAAATAGATACAAATGAGCATCAGGAACACATCTCTTCAGGTCATTAATATACCGGACGAACAAAAGAGGCCCAAGTATGGATCCCTGGAGAACTCCTGCCATAAAAGTTTGGACATCAGAACGACATCGCTTCAAAGTTACACCATCAACGAAAGACATCTTGTTGGCGATCTCTTAAGTAAGATGAAAACCCTTGCTTTTGCCACACCACGAACTCCAATTCCCTCCAGTCTATGTTGTAGAATATCGTAGGAAACCATATCAAACGCCTTCCGCAAATCGAAAAAGACACCCAAAGTATACTTACCTCTATCTAAGGCAGTAACTACTTTATTTGTGAGTATGAACATTGCGCTGACAGTGGAACCTCCTTGACAAAACCAAACTGTTGACAATATCATGATTCAAATGAGTTTATTCAGCCATTCAACAAAATACAAATTGTAATAGGCTGTGTCTAGAAGATCTTAAATGCTAAAATAAATAAGATAAATATATAAAATAACATGCAATGGCAACATAAATAAATATGTATTGTAATATATTAGACTTATAGAAAGCACCAGTACAAACACTAAAATTTCTATGGCATGCAATTCATGCACAAACTACTTGGAAAACCATGCACTAACTACAAGAAAATACAAAAGTTTCTTACCTTGTAAGCTACTTATGGTTTAATTTATTAATAATTTGCATTTGCCTATAAATATTGAGCTGTACTGTACCAGTTAAATTATACGTCTTATAGAGTGTATTCTGATACATGCCACCATTGGAATCTTGTAAACTATAAAACTGACAACAAACTATGAATGGGAAATAATCCCTTGTTTTTCAAGAGGCAAACAAATTTGGACAACGTTTTTCTAAATGGCCGCCATTTTCCAATATAATCACCAACTTGATGTTTTTAAATGGAACACTCAATATTTAATGGTGGTTTTTGATGGTAAATATAATTTTAAGACTTGTCCATACCTGGGTAGTGTTGTATTTATAAAACCAAAAGTATATGAGTTATAGAGAAACCGAGCATTCATAATATAGGTAATATAATATCGGTAGGCGTAGCTCTACCTTTGATAAGAGGGCTAGTAGACCTCTTTTACCGATTGACAGAACTTAAATATTTATAAAACAATAAATTGTCAGTCTGTCAAAAGTTGCTGTTTACTGTGCCAATTATTCTGCACTAAAAAATACGTTGCTCACATTTTGTATATTTTCCAAAACAAGATAATGCCCCCAATTTAAAGTTTGTTATCAGCTTTATGGTTTACAAGATCTTATTGGTAACATAATAAAAAAAAAAAACTCTCTGTCTATATTTATCTCTACTGACAATCTTGAGTATGAGTTCCCTCTCTAGTGCATATTCACCAATTCTCACCATTCATGTCCAGCCCGTCTAGGATGAATGAGGGAGGCATGTGTATTGAAAGGACACGGAGTTACACATTATTGTGAAATTCGACCAAGTGGTGGTGTACGGCTGACATATTCCATGAGTCTTCGTTCTGCCCTCTGCCCCTCACCCCTCTGCCCAGGTATGTGCATTGACAGTGGAAGGATTTTTAATTTATCTTAATATTCAAATACATTGTATTGTTCTTATATATTAGTAACTGTAATGAGACAGTTAAACTTTCTAAGGATATTTTCTTAATTTCTCATATTTCAGATAATGATTTATTTGTTTGTACCATAGACTACATTTACCCATCCACACCTTGCGTTATATATTTACATATATTTCATTTGAAGATGTTTTAATAATAAACAATTATAATGACAAAAATAAGTGGGTTGGCCACAATAGACTTATTCTTAAAATACTACAGTAAGACGTTAAATTGCCAAACAAATTTAACACTATGATTTAATGAATATCTTTTTTGATGGAATCCAATTGCAGGCACTATCTCCGTCTGTCATGTACGGCTATGAAAGGCAGCCGACAAACATGACGTTGTACATGTCTGCATGGGACGTAATTCCCTGGTCAAATAAAGTACTCAGATAACGTATTACAGCTTCCATTAACTTGAATACTTCTTTGAAAGTATTTTTATTTTTACATGTAATTAACTTATTACAGATTATGTTTATTTGTTATTTATAATTAATTATTATCTAATTGGACTATAGCGGCTAAATGGATGGTTCTACAGCAAAACTAACACCATTTTCTGCATCAGATTTGAGTCGATCTACAACTTTGGCCCTATGACTTTTGCTCTATCTCACCTCCTTTATCCTTAGAGCTAGATTTTCAATTTGTGCTTTTAAATTAAATTGGTTAATTTACTTCCTCTAAGAGTAGACTTACAGATTTTTCTAGACTGTAAAGCTTTGTTATCTAGTAGAACAAACTGTTTTCAATCGGAATATTAACAATTTAGTTTTAAATTATATATAGCCACATCATAGGGCATGACTAAACATGGCGAGAAACACAATTTTTTTTGATTCAGAGTGAAATATAGTACTTTATGCCCTCTAAAAGAAGTAGTACATATCTCTAAACTTTGAAACATTTTTATCTAAGAGAACAAACCGATTTTATTCGGAAAATTTACAATTTAATTTGACCAAATGCATAACCAGTTCACATGACATGGCTAAATATGACGAGAAACCCGATATTTTACTGATTCAGGGTCAACTACAGTAATTTGTGCACTCTAAAAGTAGACTTACAGATTTATCTAGACTTTGAAACTTTTTTATCTAAGAGAACAAACTTATTTCAATCTGAAAATGTTAAATTTAATATTATATATATAAGCCATTTACCACTCATCGCGATTTCTCCAAAACTATACGTCCAATTGACTTGATATTTTGTACATAGGTTTATCTTGGCCCCTAGAAGCTCACTAAGAAAAGATTTTCCTCTCCGGCCCACTTGACACCAAAACGCCTACGATATAAACTGATTTATTTATTCAATTAACAACTGTTAAATGAAAACAAAATAAATTGAATAAAATTGTGGTAAATTAAAAATAATTGAATACAGTAGTAAATTATACATAACATCAGCTGTTCTAAATTGAATATTAGATTACATTTTTAAACTCAATATTATGACCGGTGAAGCGATTGAGTACAGCTAGTAACCATATAGTTGCAAACATAGTTTTAGAATATAACTGACCAATGTAGCAAGTTGTGTGATTAGTGACAGGTAAATAAATAAAAGGAGAAAACATACACAATAGCAAATCAATATGTTGAAAATAAAACAAAAGAAATAAATTTACCCAGTTAAAAAGATAACTTGTCAGAAAAATATGCAGTCCCAAAATAAAAAGAAAAACACTTAAAATAATGCCCATGTAAAGTTTGAAAAATTTTGACACTGTTCGTCCTCTTTATACGTGAAAATAAACCAACAATTCGACAGGCCAGTACTAAATTTAATAACAAAATTTAATAAAAAATATAAAAAATGTTTGAAAAAAAAAGAAAGTTGATAGTTGAATACGTGCCATTTGTTAAACCAATTACCACAAGAATGTTGTTACACTTGAGAGCCAAATTTATGCATAGTAGACTGTGGATATTTAACTTTAATATGATCGTATGTTACCAAATTCTACTGGTTGCCAAAGAGAACACAGAAACAGAGGTCGCTTTCTTATCACCGCAGCGAACACCTCAGTGGCCGTTATATAGAGATTAAGACTATTGGACATATCACTGTAGTAATAATTACTACGATTATCCTTGAGGATGGGGGGAGGTAAGGGAGGGACTTGAAAGGTGCTGGCTCTGTCATTGCATGAGACTGTGTAAATTATTACTAGTCACACTTTAAGCACACTGTTAGATGCTAACTGTTTTTATTTCTTTTTAGCGTTGTTACCTAACTAGACTAAATAAATTGTTCTGTTATATGTGTTGTAAATTGATAAATTTGGAGTTCCTCTATAGATTCTGTCACAACAATCATTGTGAGAATAACTGTTACTATAAAATGATTTGTATGGCGAGCACAGCACGTTCATGTGTACTGCAGAACGTGCATTGCTTCGTTGACAGGCAAACAATTAGAGAAAGTCCTTAATTTGTTAAGTATTAACTACCATATTCGCTCTAATAACATACAACGGTAAACTAATATTATAATCTGGCGTAAAATCAAGGTCAAATTACTCCAAAACTAGAATGAAGCAATACATAAAGCTTAATGAAATCAAATGACAAATTGTCATTTTTCTTGGGGGCATCGAGAGCAGATTAGGTGAACATTCGCACGCTAAAACAGATGAGCGTTTTGGAAGGGTGTGTGGTTTATAAAAAGTACATGAACTTTAAAGTATCCTCGATTTGTAATAGGCCTATCAGCAATGCAATCGAATAATTGGCATAAAAATAACTGATATTTGTAAGGAACACAACTCAAAACTACAAAATACCTCGATTATTTAAGTACCGGTAGATTGTTCCACAAGTGCGGTGACCTGTGATAACGACTACGGAGTCCGGGTTCTAAGGTTCGAACTCAGGTTCAACTTCTAATGCCAATGTGGCTAGGGAAGTTGAATAAAGAATAAATCATTACGTATAAATACTATATTTGCAATCATATTTGTTTATTGCAATGTAATTTGGTATGTGCAATATTCATTAGTAGTCTATTTGTACTTTTCAAACAAATACTATATCATATTGCACAGCTAAAGATTAGTATGGAAACATTATCATGTTGTTTGGGTTTGGTTTTATTTATTTACATGTTTGATTTAATGAACGTTTAAACAATGCAATTTTTTATGGAATTTACTTTTTAATTGTCAAATAAGGTCAATAACCTCAAACCACAGATCCGGTACCAAACGTAAATATTAGGCAAGTACCGAGAAAATTGGACCTTGGGTTAATCTGTAACGGGCCCACGTTTATGTTACCTACTCAAATCTGTTAAAGATTCACTAAAAGATAACCAGAATTATCATTTAACTATAAGTATAATTATAAGATTTGTAGTATAATCAGTTTAATTAATGATATATTAATGTAAACATCTTACTTGCCGATTCATATAGACCTCGTTAAAGAAGGAAACAGCTCAATTACGGATTCAAACCTTAGATCGGCCAATTCACATTATGAAGTCAATAGCCACTAAGCTACTACGCCAACTAATTTTAAACTTAAATCATAATAGAATTCTAGGAGTGAAAAGTCCACTTTAACTCTTCACCCCAATAAATCTGACTGTGAAACAGGAAGCATCCGCTCTTACACGTACAGTGTACAGTGGTAATGACCATCCCACACACCCAAACACGTACAGTAGTAAGAGCCCTCTCATCTACTCTTACACGTACAGTGTACAGTGGTAATGACCATCCCACACACCCATACACGTACAGTAGTAAGAGCCCTCTCAACTACTCTTACACGTACAGTGTACAGTGGTAATGACCATCCCACACACCCATACACGTACAGTAGTAAGAGCCCTCTCATCCGCTCTTACATGTACAGTGTACAGTGGTAATGACCATCCCACGCACCCATACACGTACAGTAGTAAGAGCCCTCTCATCCGCTCTTACATGTACAGTGTACAGTGGTAATGACCATCCCACACACCCATACACGTACAGTAGTAAGAGCCCTCTCATCCGCTCTTACATGTACAGTGTACAGTGGTAATGACCATCCCACACACCCATACACGTACAGTAGTAAGAGCCCTCTCATCCGCTCTTACATGTACAGTGTACAGTGGTAATGACCATCCCACACACCCATACACGTACAGTAGTAAGAGCCCTCTCAACTACTCTTACACGTACAGTGTACAGTGGTAATGACCATCCAACGCACCCATACACATACAGTAGTAAGAGCCCTCTCAACTACTCTTACACGTACAGTGTACAGTGGTAATGACCATCCCACACACCCATACACGTACAGTAGTAAGAGACCTCTCAGCTACTCTTACACGTACAGTGTACAGTGGTAATGACCATCCCACGCACCCATACACGTACAGTAGTAAGAGCCCTCTCAACTACTCTTACACGTACAGTGTACAGTGGTAATGACCATCCCACACACCCATACACGTACAGTAGTAAGAGCCCTCTCAACTACTCTTACACGTACAGTGTACAGTGGTAATGACCATCCCACACACCCATACACGTACAGTAGTAAGAGCCCTCTCAACTACTCTTACACGTACAGTGTACAGTGGTAATGATGATCCCACACATCCATACACGTACAGTAGTAAGAGCCCTCTCATCTACTCTTACACGTACAGTGTACAGTGGTAATGACCATCCCACACACCCATACACGTACAGTAGTAAGAGCCCTCTCATCTACTCTTACATGTACAGTGTACAGTGGTAATGACCATCCCACGCACCCATACACGTACAGAAGTAAGAGCTCTCTCATCTACTCTTACATGTACAGTGTACAGTGGTAATGACCATCCCACACACCCATACACGTACAGTAGTAAGAGACCTCTCAACTACTCTTACGTGTACAGTGTACACTGGTAATGACCATCCCACGCACCCATACACGTACAGTAGTAAGAGACCTCTCAACTACTCTTACATGTACAGTGTACACTGGTAATGACCATCCCACACACCCATACACGTACAGTAGTAAGAACCCACTCATCTACTCTTACATGTACAGTGTACAGTGGTAATGACTATCCCACGCACCCATACACGTACAGAAGTAAGAGCTCTCTCATCTGCTCTTACATGTGCAGTGTACAGTGGTAATGACCATCCCACGCACCCATACACGTACAGTAGTAAGAGCCCTCTCATCCACTCTTACATGTACAGTGTAAAGTGGTAATGACAATCCCACGCACCCATACACGTACAGTAGTAAGAGACCTCTCAACTACTCTTACATGTACAGTGTACAGTGGTAATGACCATCCCACGCACCCATACACGTACAGTAGTAAGAGCCCTCTCAACTACTCTTACATGTACAGTGTACAGTGGTAATGACCATCCTACGCACCCATACACGTACAGTAGTAAGAGCCCTCTCAACTACTCTTACATGTACAGTGTACAGTGGTAATGACCATCCCACGCACCCATACACGTACAGTAGTAAGAGCCCTCCCATCCACTCTTACATGTACAGTGTACAGTGGTAATGACCATCCCACACACCCATACACGTACAGTAGTAAGAGCCCTCTCATCTACTCTTACATGTACAGTGTACAGTGGTAATGACCATCCTACGCACCCATACACGTACAGAAGTAAGAGCTCTCTCATCTGCTCTTACATGTGAAGTGTACAGTGGTAATGACCATCCCACGCACCAATACACGTACAGTAGTAAGAGCCCTCTCATCCACTCTTACATGTACAGTGTACAGTGGTAATGACCATCCCACGCACCCATACACGTACAGTAGTAAGAGCTCTCTCATCTGCTCTTACATGTGCAGTGTACAGTGGTAATGACCATCCCACACACCCATACACGTACAGTAGTAAGCGCCCTCTCATCCGCTCTTACGTGTACAGTGTACACTGGTAATGACCATCCCACGCACCCATACACGTACAGTAGTAAGAGCCCTCTCATCCGCTCTTACATGTACAGTGTACAGTGGTAATGACCATCCCACGCACCCATACACGTACAGTGGTAAGAGACCTCTCAACTACTCTTACATGTACAGTGTACAGTGGTAAGGACCATCCCACGCACCCATACACGTACAGTAGTAAGAGACCTCTCAACTACTCTTACATGTACAGTGTACAGTGGTAATGACCATCCCACACACCCATACACGTACAGTAGTAAGAGACCTCTCAACTACTCTTACATGTACAGTGTGCAGTGGTAATGACCATCCCACACACCCATACACGTACAGTAGTAAGAGCCCTCTCATCCGCTCTTACATGTACAGTGTACAGTGGTAATGACCATCCCACGCACCCATTGACGTACAGTAGTAAGAGCCCTCTCATCCGCTTACACGTACAGTGTACAGTGGTAATGACAATCCCACGCACCCATACACGTACAGTAGTAAGAGACTTCTCAACTACTCTTACACGTACAGTGTACAGTGGTAATGACCATCCCACGCACCCATACACGTACAGTAGTAAGAGCCCTCTCAACTACTCTTACACGTACAGTGTACAGTGATAATGACCATCCCACGCACCCGTACACGTACAGTAGTAAGAGCCCTCTCAACTACTCTTACACGTACAGTGTACAGTGGTAATGACCATCCCACACACCCATACACATACAGTAGTAAGAGCCCTCTCAACTACTCTTACACGTACAGTGTACAGTGGTAATGACCATCCCAAACACCCATACACGTACAGTAGTAGGAGCCCTCTCAACTACTCTTACACGTACAGTGTACAGTGGTAATGACCATCCCACGCACCCATACACATACAGTAGTAAGAGCCCTCTCAACTACTCTTACACGTACAGTGTACAGTGATAATGACAATCCCACACACCCATACACGTACCTCTCAACTACTCTTACACGTACAGTGTACAGTGGTAATGACCATCCCACACACCCATACACGTACAGTAGTAAGAGCCCTCTCATCTACTCTTACATGTACAGTGTACAGTGGTAATGACCATCCCACGCACCCATACACGTACGGAAGTAAGAGCTCTCTCATCTACTCTTACATGTACAGTGTACAGTGGTAATGACCATCCCACACACCCATACACGTACAGTAGTAAGTGACCTCTCAACTACTCTTACATGTACAGTGTACACTGGTAATGACCATCCCACGCACCCATACACGTACAGTAGTAAGAGACCTCTCAACTACTCTTACATGTACAGTGTACAGTGGTAATGACCATCCCACACACCCATACACGTACAGTAGTAAGAGCCCTCTCATCTACTCTTACATGTACAGTGTACAGTGGTAATGACCATCCCACGCACCCATACACGTACAGAAGTGAGAGCTCTCTCATCTGCTCTTACATGTGTAGTGTACAGTGGTAATGACCATCCCACGCACCCATACACGTACAGTAGTAAAAACCCTCTCATCCACTCTTACATGTACAGTGTACAGTGGTAATGACCATCCCACGCACCCATACACGTACAGTAGTAAGAGCTCTCTCATCTGCTCTTACATGTGCAGTGTACAGTGGTAATGACCATCCCACACACCCATACACGTACAGTAGTAAGCGCCCTCTCATCCGCTCTTACATGTACAGTGTACACTGGTAATGACCATCCCACGCACCCATACAGGTACAGTAGTAAGAGCCCTCTCATCCGCTCTTACATGTACAGTGTACACTGGCAATGACCATCCCACGCACCTATACACGTACAGTGGTAAGAGACCTCTCAACTACTCTTACATGTACAGTGTACAGTGGTAATGACCATCCCACGCACCCATACACGTACAGTAGTAAGAGACCTCTCAACTACTCTTACATGTACAGTGTACAGTGGTAATGACCATCCCACACACCCATACACGTACAGTTGTAAGAGACCTCTCAACTACTCTTACATGTACAGTGTACAGTGGTAATGACCATCCCACACACCCATACACGTACAGTGGTAAGAGACCTCTCAACTACTCTTACATGTACAGTGTACAGTGGTAATGACCATCCCACGCACCCATACACGTACAGTAGTAAGTGTCCTCACAACTACTTTTACATATACAGTGTACAGTGGTAATGACCATCCCACACACCTATACACGTACAGTAGTAAGAGCCCTCTCATCCGCTCTTACATGTACAGTGTACAGTGGTAATGACCATCCCACGCACCCATTGACGTACAGTAGTAAGAGCCCTCTCATCCGCTCTTACATGTACAGTGTACACTGGTAATGACCATCCCACGCACCCATACACGTACAGTGGTAAGAGACCTCTCAACTACTCTTACATGTACAGTGTACATTGGTAATGACCATCCCACGCACCCATACACGTACAGTAGTAAGAGACCTCTCAACTACTCTTACATGTACAGTGTACAGTGGTAATGACCATCCCACACACCCATACACGTACAGTAGTAAGAGCCCTCTCAACTACTCTTACATGTACAGTGTACAGTTGTAATGACCATCCCACGCACCCATACACGTACAGTAGTAAGAGCCCTCTCATCCGCTCTTACATGTACAGTGTACACTTGTAATGACCATCCCACGCACCCATACACGTACAGTGGTAAGAGACCTCTCAACTACTCTTACATGTACAGTGTACAGTGGTAATGACCATCCCACACACCCATACACGTACAGTAGTAAGAGACCTCTCAACTACTCTTACAAGTACAGTGTACAGTGGTAATGACCATCCCACGCACCCATACACGTACAGTAGTAAGAGCCCTCTCAACTACTCCTACATGTACAGTGTACAGTGTTAATGACCATCCCACGCTTCCATACACGTACAGTAGTAAGATACCTCTCAACTACTCTTACATGTACAGTGTACAGTGGTAATGACCATCCCACACACCCATACACGTACAGTAGTAAGAGACCTCTCAACTACTCTTACATGTACAGTGTACACTGGTAATGACCATCCCACACACCCATACACGTACTGTAGTAAGAGCCCTCTCATCTACTCTTACATGTACAGTGTACAGTGGTAATGACCATCCCACGCACCCATAGCCGTACAGTTGTAAGAGCCCTCTCATCAGCTCTTACATGTACAGTGGTAATGACCATCCCACGCACCCATTGACGTACAGTAGTAAGAGCCCTCTCATCCGTTCTTACATGTACAGTGTACAGTGGTAATGACCATCCCACGCACCCATACACGTACAGTAGTAATATCCCTCTCATCCACTTTTACTTGTTCAATGTACAGTGGTTATGACCATTCCACACACCCATACACGTACAGTAGTAAGAGACCTCTCAACTACACTTACATGTACAGTGTACAGTGGTAATGACCATCCCACGCACCCATTGACGTACAGTAGTAAGAGCCTTCTCATCCGCTCTTACATGTACAGTGTACACTGGTAATGACCATCCCACGCACCCATACACGTACAGTAGTAAGAGACCTCTCAACTACTCTTACATGTACAGTGTACAGTGGTAATGACCATCCCACGCACCCATACACGTACAGTAGTAAGAGACCTCTCAACTACTCTTACATGTACAGTGTACAGTGGTAATGACCATCCCACGCACCCATAGCCGTACAGTTGTAAGAGCCCTCTCATCCGCTCTTACATGTACAGTGGTAATGACCATCCCACGCACCCATTGACGTACACTAGTAAGAGCCCTCTCATCCGCTCTTATATGTACAGTGTACAGTGGTAATGACCATCCCACGCACCCATACACACGTACAGTAGTAAGAGACCTCTCAACTACTCTTACATGTACAGTGTACAGTGGTAATGACCATCCCACGCACCCATTGACGTACAGTAGTAAGAGCCCTCTCAACTACTCTTACATGTGCAGTGTACACTGGTAATGACCATCCCACGCACCCATACACGTACAGTAGTAAGAGACCTCTCAACTACTCTTACATGTACAGTGTACAGTGGTAATGACCATCCCACGCACCCATAGCCGTACAGTTGTAAGAGCCCTCTCATCCGCTCTTACATGTACAGTGGTAATGACCATCCCACGCACCCATTGACGTACAGTAGTAAGAGCCCTCTCATCCGCTCTTACATGTACAGTGTACAGTGGTAATGACCATCCCACGCACCCATACACGTACAGTAGTAAGAGCTCTCTCATCCGCTCTTACATGTACAGTGTACAGTGGTAATGACCATCCCACGCACCCATTGACGTACAGTAGTAAGAGCCCTCTCATCCGCTCTTACATGTACAGTGTACACTGGTAATGACCATCCCACGCACCCATACACGTACAGTAGTAAGAGCTCTCTCATCCGCTCTTACATGTACAGTGTACAGTGGTAATGACCATCCCACGCACCCATTGACGTACAGTAGTAAGAGCCCTCTCATCCGCTCTTACATGTACAGTGTACACTGGTAATGACCATCCCACGCACCCATTGACGTACAGTAGTAAGAGCTCTCTCATCCGCTCTTACATGTACAGTGTACAGTGGTAATGACCATCCCACGCACCCATAGCCGTACAGTAGTAAGAGACCTCTCAACTACTCTTACATGTACAGTGTACAGTGGTAATGACCATCCCACGCACCCATACACGTACAGTAGTAAGAGCTCTCTCATCTGCTCTTACATGTGCAGTGTACAGTGGTAATGACCATCCCACGCACCCATTGACGTACAGTAGTAAGAGCCCTCTCATCCGCTCTTACATGTACAGTGTACAGTGGTAATGACCATCCCACGCACCCATACACGTACAGTAGTAAGAGCTCTCTCATCCGCTCTTACATGTACAGTGTACAGTGGTAATGACCATCCCACGCACCCATTGACGTACAGTAGTAAGAGCCCTCTCATCCGCTCTTACATGTACAGTGTACACTGGTAATGACCATCCCACGCACCCATACACGTACAGTAGTAAGAGCTCTCTCATCCGCTCTTACATGTACAGTGTACAGTGGTAATGACCATCCCACGCACCCATTGACGTACAGTAGTAAGAGCCCTCTCATCCGCTCTTACATGTACAGTGTACACTGGTAATGACCATCCCACGCACCCATTGACGTACAGTAGTAAGAGCTCTCTCATCCGCTCTTACATGTACAGTGTCCAGTGGTAATGACCATCCCACGCACCCATAGCCGTACAGTAGTAAGAGCCCTCTCAACTACTCTTACATGTACAGTGTACAGTGGTAATGACCATCCCACGCACCCATACACGTACAGTAGTAAGAGCTCTCTCATCTGCTCTTACATGTGCAGTGTACAGTGGTAATGACCATCCCACGCACCCATTGACGTACAGTAGTAAGAGCCCTCTCATCTGCTCTTACATGTATAGTGTACAGTGGTAATGACCATCCCACGCACCCATACACGTACAGTAGTAAGAGCTCTCTTATCCGCTCTTACATGTACAGTGTACAGTGGTAATGACCATCCCACGCACCCATTGACGTACAGTAGTAAGAGCCCTCTCATCCGCTCTTACATGTACAGTGTACACTGGTAATGACCATCCCACGCACCCATACACGTACAGTAGTAAGAGCTCTCTCATTCGCTCTTACATGTACAGTGTACAGTGGTAATGACCATCCAACGCACCCATTGACGTACAGTAGTAAGAGCCCTCTCATCCGCTCTTACATGTACAGTGTACACTGGTAATGACCATCCTACGCAACCATTGACGTACAGTAGTAAGAGCTCTCTCATCTGCTCTTACATGTACAGTGTACAGTGGTAATGACCATCCCACGCACCCATAGCCGTACAGTAGTACGAGCCCTCTCATCTACTCTTACATGTGCAGTGTACACTGGTAAT
Source organism: Stictocephala bisonia (assembly GCA_035578905.1). Classification (NCBI taxonomy): domain Eukaryota; kingdom Metazoa; phylum Arthropoda; class Insecta; order Hemiptera; family Membracidae; genus Stictocephala; species Stictocephala bisonia. Next base: position 128,156 of record JAQJVL010000081.1, read on the forward strand.
GATCACCCCACTCACTTATACACGTACATTGTCAAAGGCCCTCCCACCCTCCCATACACATACATTACTAATAGCCCTCTTCTCCACTCTTACATGTACAGTGTACAGTGGTAATGAACATCCCACTACCTGTATACGTACAGCATGAATAGACCTCTCATCCATTCTAACATGTACAGTGTACAGTGGTAATGACCATCCTACTCACCTATACACGAACATAGGTAAAGGCCCTCCCACCCACCCTTACACAAACAGTAGTAAGAGCCCCTCATCCACTCTTACTTGTTCAATGTACAGTGGTAATAACCATCCCAATCACTCATACATGTACATTGGTAAAGGCCCTCCCACCCACCCAAACACATACAGTGGTAATGACCCTTCCCCCTCACCCATACACGTACATTGGGAAAGGCCCTGCCACACACGCAAACATATAGAATGGTAATAACCCTCCCCCCACCCATACATGTACAGTGGTAGCAGAACTTAGATTAACCCACCGAAATTACCGATAAATTACTACCGAAATTCATCGTTATCACAATATGCTTTAATCCTTACAAAAAAAAAAAAAAAAAAAAAAAAAAAAAAAAAAAAAAAAAAAAAAAAAAAAAAAAAAAAACCGGGACAACTGTGCCGTATATCTTAACAAATCCTTTGATGATACTATTTTTGGAACAAAAAGTCCTTTTTTTAAATTTTCCATCGTAAATGTTTTTTAGGCTTTACTATACATGATGAATTCGGAGAGAATTAACTGAAATGAAATTAAACAATAGTTAACTGTAGCAATATCACAAAAATATGTTTTTAATTTTTGTTGGCGAATCGGTGGCCACTAAGGCGTCAGGACTTTGAGCTTGGATTAGATAGAGATAGCGCTGGTTCGAATCCGGCCTAGACTGGAACATTTATCAGTAACCTTTTACTGTACTGGTTTGCCCCCTTACTCTTGCTGAATAAGTTCCTCACACAGATCAGTAGTCTATGAGGAATGGGTAGAGTAAGGTTAAGAAGAAAATCGGCCTCTCCTTGAAAAAAAAAAAAAAAAAAAAAAAAAAAAAAAAAAAAAAAAAATATATATATATATATATATATAAATAGCATGAAATGCCAAAGTAAAGCCAAATTAGAGCTAATCTTACCAATTTACTTATTGCTAGGTACCTATCTCAAATTTAAATGACTTAATAATAAACCTACCCTATTTCCACTCTCATATAATTATGAATTTAATGTAAAACGTTAAACTCTTAACTTGTTAGTTGAATGAAAGATGAACTTAGGGTTAATTTTAGTTAAGAGGCTGTTTTTGTAACATCTAAAATGAAAAAAAACACACACATGTTTAATTTTAAGGCCAAATAAAATATCGTTATTTGCAGTTAACAACAACAATGATTAAATTGCAAGAGTCATTTTTAATGTTTAAATTTCGGCATTCTTACTCCATTTTATTACATTAATACATCTAATATACACGCAATCCATTTATTTCACTCAATCACTCAATGGCAACGGTGAACTAGCCTACATTTGTTTGTATCAAGCGAAACAGTTAAACGCTGTGATTTTATTGTAAGTCTCTGACTTATATTTTCCCAGACTACCTCGTTCATGGTAGTCAAATAACTTTGAAATTAAAAGCATTAAAGTCTTTATTTGGCACAATCTCCCAGCATGTCTGTTGCTATTGGATTTAGTTGTTAACAGCTGTTTGAAACAGTCTCCCAAAATGTTACGTCACCCTAGACAATAATGCCATGAATGAAATTTTCTAACCGTATTAAAAACGTCAATTAGTCTAGAACCTGTAAACGGAACATTACCCATCGATGGCGACTGCAGATAGAGGTAAAAGAGGTAATTATCAAGTCAGCTGGGCCGGCCTGTAGTTCGCTTGGTCGCCGCTACATAGCAGGAGCGCGCCGCATTCGGTGCGTATCCGTCTTCCGCTGCACCTCGCGGCTGTCCGAGCGAAAATCCATATCTGTGCTCAGAGTGCGACCGCCAGACCACCCCTTGAATCTCAGGTGAGTGGGTTTTACAATACGTAAGAAAAAAAAATGGAAAATTGAATTTGTGAGAATTGCTTTTTCAGTAGCTAAACAAGCGTGTCTGAATTTGAAAATACCAGGGAAAATCAATACATCCAGCAGTCTTTAGGGTGCCGGCAGACTGAAGTATATTCCGACAATTACTTATGGAAAACCGGTTGAATAGTATTTATTTCAAAAATACTTTTAATTAAATTTACATTATGTGATATTTCAGTGTTCTGAATGTATATAAAACGTGAATTTGTTATTGGACTCATAAGTTAACTAAGTATTTATAGTAAAATTGAGTCTCGATATATATAATTAAGATTTTTAATGAATCAATTTATTTGTTTTATAAAATTGTATAAGTGTATAAAACCTTATAATGCCAAGAGTGAAATTTAAATCATTTAAATAATCGTGCTTTGTACACTTTATGGGTTATGTTTTCTAGGGGTGTACTTTAATTTAATCAAACGCATTTTGTTTATTTATAGATTACGAGTGTTTTAATAACAACTTTTAGATTTCGTTTACTAGGCTAAATGCATAATAGAGGTAATACATAAGTACAATAATTAGGATAGTATATTTTAACAAATAATTTTTGCCAAAAAGAACACTACTATTATTTTTCACATGTACTTATTGCCGTTGTATTTATTTGATTTTATGAAAGTGTTTATTGTAGGTTACACTTGCAAAATGTTTTGGTTTGATCTGTATAACTGATATATTAAATAGATCGATAATGGGAATTTAAAGCAATTGTTGCATGTGTTACATTTTTAACCTTTGCTTAAAAAGTATAAATAATGAATTAAATGGTTCTTATCGGCCCGTTTATTAAGAACATGTCATAAGTTATTTATCCAAAGGTGTTTATTACGTTTATGATCAGGTGATGTTATCTGCAGTGCCGATGAGCGAGGCGGGGACTCTGTCAGTCTAGACTTTAATTATAGTGACCTTGTCAGTCCTGTGACGAAATGTCAGCGTTAATTTGTAAGGGGGTCGGAGAGCCGTGTTAAATTTACCGAACAAATACTTCAAATTGAAGTTCCGCGTATCGGGTGGCTTAGGGAAGGATGGTAATTGAATCAATATTTCGATCAATCCAAGATTTTATTCAAAGTAATATTATGAAATTACTAAAACATTTTAGTATTTTTTTGTTTGAAGAAACATTTAGAATTACATTAATTCTTATTATTTTTTTATTCAATCCATTCAGGATGAGTTATGTCAAATTATGTTAGCCTAAGAACATATTGTCACCATAATAAAATCATAAATTAGTAAGCTGAAGAAAATTGAGGGTTCTACAACAACAGAAATCTGTATTTGAATGCATGAGACCAAAGAAGTTTTACATTTGATTATATTTGTAAATTTATAAATATCTTAATAATACAATAAACTGTACTAAAAAATTAAAAAATCCCCCATTATGGTTTCATTTGAAGAACTGTAAACCCGAGAGAGAAATCAACACTTGTATTCTTACCGATCACCAGTTCATTGAACATTTCTGTTAAACCACTTCTGTAGTGAGGATGCAATCCAGAGAATTATCACAGCGCCAAAATCATTCTACGGTTTGTAAATACATTTAAATACGTTACAATTTTCAAATCTCCTACATTTGTTCGAATCGTATTATTTAAAAACCCGTAAATGCAGCGGAAAGAACATATTGGTGATAATACGAACAAACTATCTGGAGCCTCCAGGCCAAATATGACTAACGTCAGACAGTCATATCTGGAGCCCTCCAGACCAAATATGACTAACGTTAGACAGTCATATCTGGAGCCTTCCAGGCCAAATTGACTAACGTCAGACAGTCATATCTGGAGCCTTCCAGGCCAAATTGACTAACGTCTGACAGTCATATCTGGAGCCTCCAGGCCAAATATGACTAACGTCAGACAGTCATCACTTAAACTGCAATTTCATTCATCCAAGACGTGACCAATTCAATTGCCTCAACCTTAGTGCAGGCCCTCAGCGTGAGATTTCTATGTGTGCCCTTGCAACGGTGATAATTGAAAACGAGAATGCTGAGCTTATTAGTGTTGACACTAAGCTGATCCCTGCTCTGACACATGCGACAGAAGAAGGAATTGTTATTTCATCTCTCTTTTAAAATCTCTACATTCATTCCATAAGAAATATTTCGTATTTGAAATCAAATTCAAGACAATTTCAAGATGTTCCTAAATAAAATAACATTTTATTTAATGAACATCTTGATTGAAGTGAATTTTTTTTAGTATTTTAACTATGTATTATTTAAAAAAATTAAAAATTCTGCAGTAGAATACATGACAATTTGTTATTTTGTACCATGTAGTTTTCCAAATTGAGTAAAATTTTGGCAACAATCTTGCTGAACGATTGCATTTCGGAAAAGGGAAGACCGTTACTTCTCAGAAATTAATGAAACGCGTTAATACCCCCACCGACGAAAAAGACATTTCAGAGTACGTCTGCTCTCATTAAATAATTTGTATGAGGAAAAATAGCTGAAAAAATATATGGAAAGTGTGTTGTTAGTAATTTGAATGACAACAGTTCGTTGTCGTATCTCTATAAAAACTCTATTTACAGTTTCTAGGCTACTATCCGCACGCAAGTGACGTCTTCCGTGGGAAGTACATGGTGCTAGTTTCCATTACTTTTATAGTTGTGTTTAGTTATACATGTAATTCTCTCTTCACTAACGTAAAGTGGTTTACCAGTGAACCGTGACTAGCTACATTACCTCTTTACTAAGTGTGGTAATCTCTCTTGGGCTAAGGCCTAGTCATTCACTGATAAATTATTCTTTTTCATATTATACCTTATATACACATTATTCATATAAGTGTATATAACATATAATATTAGCATTATCACACAATTGCTTGAGTTGCCACTTGGTAAATGCACATTATAAAGTAAAACATACGTTAAACCATCAGGAGTCTATGACCAGATACATAGCCAAAGTTGTTGAATGCAGCTCATACTGAAACTTTCCCGTCTGCGGCGTAGACGGAAGAAGGGCCACCGTAAATAAACGTGTCCGGCTTGGGGGAAGTTGACAGGACCAGCGTTTATACTACAGTTGCACGATACAACAACGATTTTGGACATTTTTACTGATAGTAAGGAAAAGTTATGTTTTGTCTGTATTATGTTTTACAATTTTTAAAACGTTATTTAGATTTACATAAACCACATACAGTAGGCCTATAAATATCTCGACTTTTAATTTACTTAACAGTATATAAATATGTATTAAAGAAGGAAATATAAAATAAATAGCAAATATTTATCAATAAAAACGTACAATGAACTGATTGTTAGTATATATACTAACAATCAGTTCATTTTACGTTAGTAAGCAGGTAAAATGTGTAATGTTTTCTAACTAATTTGAAACTCACGCTTCGTATGTAACATCCTTAAAATATCCAAATTGATCAGGCTTAACCTTCTTCTGATGAAGATATATTAGCTCAAGCGTTTAAAAAATGTAATTTTATAAAAAAAGTGTTGCATGAAATAAGGACCTCTTTTACTGACTTGCAGAACATGTTTAATAATAATACAGTATTATTTCTTACATAGTCCTTATTTTCATGCAACACCTTTCTTTATAAAATTACATTTTTAATAACATTTGAGCTAATATATCTTCATCAGAGGAAGGTTAAGCCTGATCAATTTGGATACTTTAAGGATTTTAAATACGAAGCATGAGTTTTAAATTAGTTGGAAAACATCACACATTTTACCTATTTTCTAGGTAAAAAACTTATCGCGTTTCAGTGAATATTTGAATATATATGTATATATATATACATTTTAGGATCAGAGAGTACGATGTTGAGACAAAAGAATATAATACTAGCACACAAAAATTCAAATATTACATAATTTAAAGGTTTCCAGTAATGTCCAAATACAAATTAAAAATCTTTTCATATAAATAATTACAACAATAAAGATGTGAAAAACATAAATATTAATTGTAAAACTATATAATACTACAGGGGAAATGCATGTTATCAATCTAAAAGATAATACCAAACGACATGAATAATTAATTTCCACTTAAATGTCATACACTGTGTGAAGTAAACACGCTGAGTTCTTGAAGAATATTTGCCTAATATTTCGGCCTAATACTGAGACTCTCAGTGATGTGGAAAGTTTGCCTTTTTACATATTGGGCTTAAAAAAATGGAAAGTTGTATATGGAATTTTCATACACCTATTTGTAATGCTGCTAATGAACTTAAATCGAGACTCAGTTCAGAAATAACGTTTTACAGCAGAATACACATTTAACCGAGCAAAATATTATTTATTAAAACAATTATTTTTCATATCCAATGAACTCACAGTGTTGGTTCATTAGATATAACCAAAAAAACTACATCAAATATTTTTTATCATCCACATGAAAGTTGTCAGCCACCAATCTGTTAGCTTTTAATTCATATAATCCAACATTATCTTTTAGCTTTCATCTCATCTGAAAACCAATTTGGATCTTACAATTTATCATTAAACGTCGAAATCTTAATAAAATACGTTGATAAATTAAAATATAAGAAAAAACTAAATAACTTTTATATAAAAACTATTCTAATAATTAGAATATGTTTCAAGGGTAACAAAATTATTTAAACAAGGCTATAACAATTTCTCTTTTCTATTATTGGAACAGTTTTACTGTCAATATTACTATAAACAGTCTTGCTCCATAAACAATGATATAATTACAGACATTTTACTATAGGCAGTCTACCCCCTACGTATGACGTCATCGAGACGCCGCAGTGACGTCACGTCCTGGAATGGATCGATCCTGTCCGCTGCAATAGCAGGGGCAGTGGCAATGGCAGACGCGCCTTCATCATCACCCTTGGCTAGGTCAAGGATCAACGGTCTCATGGCCTAACTGCTATTTATTCTTTTGATTGCAAACTAAATAACATTTTAAAATTTAAAACTTTGTTGTACTGTAAAATATATTTATATTTATCTGTGAGAAAACCGAGCTACTGTATGAACAAAATAGCTCAAAGTGTTAAAACTACTATTAACATTTTATTTATTTATTTTTTATTTATTTATTAACAATTTGTTTACAATTGTTTGGCCCCACCAAGTTACAAAAAACTTGTCGGTGGGGTCCATTTCTTACTCGTTAAATATACAGTATTGGAATTTGTAACATTTTTAATTACTGTGGCGGTTCAGGGGCAGGCAACTTATCATAATTTTCTCTTTACAAGCAACTGCAGATCTATCCTGCTGCAAATAAATACCTAGCAATAATAAAGTAACATATGATATAAATAAATTATCAATAACCAATAACAATAAATAATATTTAAAAAGCGATATCATTTGAAGATTAAAAGAAAAATAATAATTTAAATATAATAATATCGACTAACTGTAAGAACATATAGTTCGTTGAGTAATGCAAAGTCACACTATTTTTAATCGCAAACCTTTTCATTTCACTTACATTATAGGTTATCTTTAAAACTATTTTCATTATAATTCTTTGTTGTAGTATTCATTCTTAAAACGTGTGTCAACTTGAATTTACTATTAACGCTAACATATTTTATATGTTATATTTCCTTTCATTCATTAAACTAAGTTAAACCTAGGGCCTGTCATCTCAAACATCGGAAACTACTGTATATGAATCGATTCTTAAACCCGATGTTAAAAGAATTTTCAATTTATGTTCAAACAAACTATTTCTCAAACTGACCTTTTGGAAGTATTTGTGTTATTCAGTTGGAAATATAGATAGCTTAAAATTTATGATTGTGGGACTATGTTTTTGTTAGAAGAATATATTACAAAGAAGAAGCTTTATTTCTACAATGAAAGGTACGGAAGTAATGTAAACTCTCCATTATTTGAAAACGTTTATTTTTTTATAATTCAATAATTTACTTCAATTAAAATACTTTTAACAAAATACGAATATTGAAATAAAGAACTTAATTTTGTAGAATATTACCTTAAGAATAAAAAGTTTCAATAAAAGGACATTTTTGCTCACAAAACCTGTGATGGACATTTGGGTTTGCATAGAAGAGAAACATATATCACCATTGGTGTCAACAGGTCTGTGATTAATTTTCTCAGTGAAAAGAATGAATAAATAGATAGTGCGATTATAAATTTCGGCGTGGCCATCAACTCGGCGTTGTTGCCACAATGCTTGGATTAATACGTTTCGGTACAGGACAACAGTTGTTTCCGATCGTCAAGATATGGGCGAATATGTATTTCGAATGAGAATGAAAGGTGTATTTGAGCGAATGTAGTCATTGTTACAAATTAAAGCTGATTATTCCTTATAAAGTGTCATTAATTTATATGTGTATCACAAACATTAATATATGTGAAAATACGCTAAAAATGAAGATTTTACGTTAAAATACTTACATAATAAAATTATGATGAAACAATTTAATTGTATAAAGTGCGTTTTTACCGCACCGTATATTTTTATCGTCTTAAACGTTTAGTATTGGTCTTGCGGAAAGTAGATCCAAGATGGCCGACTGCTCCAGGCCCCTTACGTGTTCGAGGTGGAATTCAATATATGTACCACTGAGGCGTATAAAATCATCTTTTACATTATGTATTTTACTAGATCGTGTTTTATTAGCTAATAGTATAGAAGACTTTCCATGTGAAACTTGACGGTAGAATTAGTCCAAGTGAGGACCGATGCCGAGGGTTGTTCATTCAGCTAACCCAAACTAATTATGGATTAATTATTTACTCTAGTTAATCCATAAACAATAACTAGATCAAATGAATATAGCATAAAATAATAAGCCAATGCTAAAAATTCTCATACAAATAATTACGCCGAACATGACAAAACAGTTTTCGATTATTACATTTGTTTAAGTCGTAAGCACGTTTGAGTAATTATGCATTTCCTAGACACTTCCGGATAACGATTTGATAATAACTAAAAAGTAAAAAATGTTATGATGTGACTTTTTATAATAGGCGAGGTTGCTGCTTGCTACGGAATACTTATTTTGCACTGGAAAGAATCGGAAAACTAGTTTTTAACAGATAATTAAAACAATACTCTTTTTTAAACCGATTATTTTTAGTGATATTTGCTATATATAGCACATAGTGTTTCTTTTTAGCTCAGTAATAATATATAATTTTCTTGCGGTAAACATTTTCTAAAAAAAGTGTTATTTACCTAACCAAACCTAACATAACCTATCCTAATCCTATAATTTTCTAAACCAACATTCGTAATTTGCATGAAAATCTTGGGCCTGGCCTCCTGAATGGCCCGCCGGCTGTCCCTTCGGTTACAAAATGCGAATTCATCGCATCGCATTGTTTGAGAAAGTAGCGTTTTCATGATATATTGAGAAATAAATATCATAGTTTTCTAACTATATAAATAACTGTAATTTTCAAGACATAAATACCATATACTAGAAATGTTAGCATATACTATTTAGTACATTGTTATGCTACATTGTTTTTCAATGTTCAATTAAAGTAACACTTAAATATAATTAGTTTTTACTACAGGTAGTTTGCTAATGTCTAAACATCCACCATTTTTACTTGTCTGAATAACCGGAAACGACTAACTCGATGTTTCCATAGAACCCAAAAATGATTTATGAACAAAAGTCCGTTATTTACGCTAGAAAATTATCTGGTTCACACGGATAGTCGAGAGAATGCAGGCTGCACCGTCACGGACCACGGCCCGCCCATTAGCGCCGCGTCACGCGGGCAAACTGATCCAAATAATGTACAACATCTATTTACTCGCGTGATTTAACTGCTTTACAATTGTTTGGAAACCTAACAGTGATTTAATAATAATAACAATTGCTTAACGTTACAAATGTAGGTTCAAAAGGAGAACTTGGGACTAAAAATCCTTTTTAAAAAGTAAACCATTATAGCATTATAAAGTGAGAAATATACTTTACTTTTTGCGGATTCCTACAGCTCCCGCCGTCTCTCCGTTTCCAGTTTCCATGCCTTTCTGTCAGTCCACTCGCCGACTTGAACAGAGAAATTACTTTTTACGGATTCCTACAGCTCCCGCCGTCTCTCCGCCCCCAGTTTCCACGCCTTTCTGTCAGTCCACTCGCCGACTTGAACAGAGAAATATACTTTACTTTTTGCGGATTCCTACAGCTCCCGCCGTCTCTCCGCCCCCAGTTTCCACGCCTTTCTGTCAGTCCACTCGCCGACTTGAACAGTGAAATATACTTTACTTTTTACGGATTCCTACAGCTCCCGTCGTCTCTCCGCCCCCAGTTTCCACGCCTTTCTGTCAGTCCACTCGCCGACTTGAACAGTGAAATATACTTTACTTTTTACGGATTCCTACAGCTCCCGCCGTCTCTCCGCCCCCAGTTTCCACGCCTTTCTGTCAGTCCAATCGCCGACTTGAACAGTGAAATATACTTTACTTTTTACGGATTCCTACAGCTCCCGCCGTCTCTCCGCCCCCAGTTTCCACGCCTTTCTGTCAGTCCACTCGCCGACTTGAACAGTGAAATATACTTTACTTTTTACGGATTCCTACAGCTCCCGCCGTCTCTCCGCCCCCAGTTTCCACGCCTTTCTGTCAGTCCACTCGCCGACTTGAACAGTGAAATATACTTTACTTTTTACGGATTCCTACAGCTCCCGCCGTCTCTCCGCCTCCAGTTTCCACGCCTTTCTGTCAGTCCACTCGCCGACTTGAACAGTGAAATATACTTTACTTTCTGCGGATTCCTACAGCTCCCGCCGTCTCTCCGCCCCCAGTTTCCACGCCTTTCTGTCAGTCCACTCGCCGACTTGAACAGTGAAATATACTTTACTTTTTACGGATTCCTACAGCTCCCGCCGTCTCTCCGCCTCCAGTTTCCACGCTTTTCTGTCAGTCCACTCGCCGACTTTAACAGAGAAATATACTTTACTTTTTGCGGATTCCTATAGCTCACACTGCCTCTCCGCCCCCAGTTTCCACGCCTTTCTGTCAGTCCACTCGCCGACTTGAACAGAGAAATTACTTTTTACGGATTCCTACAGCTCCCGCCGTCTCTCCGCCCCCAGTTTCCACGCCTTTCTGTCAGTACACTCGCCGACTTAAACAGAGAAATTACTTTTTACGGATTCCTACAGCTCCCGCCGTCTCTCCGCCCCCAGTTTCCACGCCTTTCTGTCAGTACACTCGCCGACTTAAACAGAGAAATTACTTTTTACGGATTCCTACAGCTCCCGCCGTCTCTCCGCCCCCAGTTTCCACGCCTTTCTGTCAGTCCACTCGCCGACTTGAAGAGAGAAATATAACGGGGTCTAATATTAAAAACTATGATATTATAGGACTGAAATAAAGAAAATACAACTGCTTATAATATTTTACGTACTGTATATAAAGAATGTTATATTTAAGATCAATAAAGTTGTTGATAATTTTTCTGTTTTAGTATTTTATGTTGAATTTTGCTGTCAGTAAAGACATTAATTAGAAACGTTACTATTGTATTTTTTTAAAACCAAAAACTATCTGTCTTACAATTAAAAAACTCTTTACCACACCAGAACTCATAATGTATTTAATGTATACGATGGTATTCCTTTTATATCTGGATGTTCTAAATTCTGTTAAGCACAAATCTGTCTTGAACATAAGATAACGCCACTGTCTGGAGAGACCAAATAAGTACAGTTTTGTGGATTATTATCTGTTATAATTATTATTAGAAACGTTGCATGAAGAAAGCCTGAGCATGTTTCGAGTTGAATTTACTCTAGCCTCTAGTCGTAAAACATATGGGGGGAGGAATATGTTCATTGATCAACGGGATTTGGGTGGCAATATAAAGGAGGAGATTGTTCAGTTCTTGGTAATGCTGTCCTCTATAGTAGGGTCGTAGTAACGATTTGTCAAGATGGAGCGGTGAATGAGTGTGATGAGTGTAGATGCACGAGTGTAGTCATTGTTACTATCTGAGTTCAACTTAACTAAAAAAGGACTATTTATTAATAGCCCAATAGCCAGGGCAACTATGGCATCTTCAGCTTTACGTGGAATCCGAACCACGTAGTGTTGGTCTGATTTTCAGCTAACTGACAAGTCTGACACTCAGTTCTCTCCCCCCACACAACATCCGAACCTTGAATACCATCCAACATGGACACCCTAAACTTCTATCGTTGTGTCCACGTCGATGGCAACTATTGAGCGGACGCCATGTCGGTATTAAGAGGTTTAGAATGATTTGTCAATACCACCCACCCACTCTTACACATACAGAAGGAAAAGAAGGTAATATATTAAAATAGCGTAAAATATGGGAGGGTGGTTTGTTATAGTTTACATATTTTAAGTCAAATACATTGTAATGGGTGGGTCAATTACATCTTAACATTGTATTGTGCCACAGCTCGTAACAGGCAAAGATAGATTACTAACTACTTTAGGTGATAAAATAAGCAAATTTCTGAAATAAGTGTCAGATCATATTTGACCCTAAATTCATTTAAAGGGGCTGTTTTACTTCACAAAAAAAGGAATAGTCAACATTACGTTTCTAAAATGTAGCTTAAAATTATAATATACCTTTTTTACATATTATAATGTAGTTTACATATTATATTATTCATATTTTCATCAATGAATTACATAAACACTTAACGTGGATTAGACCAATTCTTTAGTGGAATATTTTTAATACCAATGACCAACAAACCTAATTTAGACAGGACCAATATTTTGGTGCTAATTTAATACGAAAGACACACAAAAACTGTATCTGGATTGGAAAATTTTTTGAGTGCTATATCGACTTCGTTGACAAACAAACTTAATATAGTTTGTATGATTTCTTATGTGCTATATTTAATACCGAAGACACACAAAAACTGTGTCTGGATTGGACAATTTCTTGAGTGCTATATCGACTTCGTTGACAAACAAACTTAATATAGTTTGTATGATTTCTTATGTGCTATATTTAATAGCGAAGACACACAAAAACTGTGTCTGGATTGGACAATTTCTTGAGTGCTATATCGACTTCGTTGACAAACAAACTTAATATAGTTTGTATTGTTTCTTATGTGCTATATTTAATAGCGAAGACACACAAAAACTGTGTCTGGATTGGACAATTTCTTGAGTGCTATATCGACTTCGTTGACAAACAAACTTAATATAGTTTGTATGATTTCTTATGTGCTATATTTAATAGCTAAGACACACAAAAACTGTGTCTGGATTGGACAATTTCTTGAGTGCTATATCGACTTCGTTGACAAACAAACTTAATATAGTTTGTATGATTTCTTATGTGCTATATTTAATACCGAAGACACACAAAAACTGTGTCTGGATTGGACAATTTCTTGAGTGCTATATCGACTTCGTTGACAAACAAACTTAATATAGTTTGTATGATTTCTTATGTGCTATATTTAATACCGAAGACACACAAAAACTGTGTCTGGATTGGACAATTTCTTGAGTGCTATATCGACTTCGTTGACAAACAAACTTAATATAGTTTGTATGATTTCTTATGTGCTATATTTAATACCGAAGACACACAAAAACTGTGTCTGGATTGGACAATTTCTTGAGTGCTATATCGACTTCGTTGACAAACAAACTTAATATAGTTTGTATGATTTCTTATGTGCTATATTTAATAGCGAAGACACACAAAAACTGTGTCTGGATTGGACAATTTCTTGAGTGCTACATCGACTTCGTTGACAAACAAACTTAATATAGTTTGTATGATTTCTTATGTGCTATATTTAATAGCGAAGACACACAAAAACTGTGTCTGGATTGGACAATTTCTTGAGTGCTATATCGACTTCGTTGGCAAACAAACTTAATATAGTTTGTATGATTTCTTATGTGCTATATTTAATACCGAAGACACACAAAACCTGTGTCTGGATTGGACAATTTCTTGAGTGCTATATCAACTTCGTTGACAAACAAACTTAATAAAGTTTGTATGATTTCTTATGTGCTATATTTAATACCAAAGATACACAAAAACTGTTTCTGGATTGGACAATTTCTTGAGTGCTAGGCCTATATCAACTTCGTTGACAAACAAACTTGATATAGTTAGTATAATTTGTATTTTGCTATATTTAATACCTATGACACACAACCCTAATATAGATTGGACCATTTCAATGGTGCTGTGTCTAATTTATGTGGCACACAAACGCAAATGGTTTTTACTAGACTTTGGGCAATTTGTTTGATGCTATATTCAATGAAGATAGTGCAGTAAGTTAGAAATCATGTAGCTATTTGTTTAGTTTTCCGGTTTAAAATGATTACACATAAAATTAATGTAGACTCAACATTTCGTTTGAAACTAATCGTTAAAACTAATATACTAAAGTACGCCCAAATTCAACCTGTAATTGATCAGTTTTTGTTAATTTATGTTTCATACTGAAGGGCACTTTGCATTAAACTGTTTGTTTTAATCCAAATATTGTACCAAACATTATCTAGATCAGATCATTTATTCAGGGGCTGTTTACAATGTTCACTTTCCAAAGGCGATTTTTTAAGATTAACCTTTTACTTCAAGTAATATTAATACCTTATATATATATATATATATATATATATATATATATATATATATACATACATTTATCATATGTCTAATATTGCTCATATTTCTTAAACAACATATAACATCATTCACACTAAAAAAAATCACACATATAAATAGGCTTACTTTTAAAATGAACTGAAAATATTAAATTTCTGTAATATGTAAAAATACTTCCAAATTACTTTATAAACAATGCATTTATAAAAAATAAATGAACTAAATAGTATTTTCATATAAATTTAGTATTATACCCACTTAAATAAAAATATTAGAACTTTTTTGTGCTGTTTTCTGATAGCCTTAACTGTCACATTCTTAAATAGGTCTTGCATAGAGGAACGTGGGGGAGAGGTTAGTACTATGCACCAATCCTGTTAGGGCTGGGCCCTGCAGGTCTTCTGACATGATACCAAGGGAGCGCAGATAAACACACTACGTGTTACACACAAGTGTTGTACACGAAATACATGAACAAGTTTATGTTAGTAGTAATTATCGAATTTAACACTAATATCTCTTTTATATATTATTCCGATATATTCTACTTGTTCAGAAATGGATTGTTATATCAGATGAATCCACCACTGCTAGAAGTGGAATAGGTACATTGTTTGTTAATGTACTTTCAGTGCATCCAATTCACAAAACTATCAACTATATTTTGTTAAGTTGGGCTTCAGTGGAACTATGTCCTGAATAAACTATTTAAATTACTATTAAAGGGGGTCGATACAATAAGTCACAATTCGTTTTAAAATATTTATTGTAACCTAAAAAAAGTCCAAAATCAATGAAACTGCAGTTATTCTCAATATATGTCTTAGTTAGTTGTAAAACTATTTTGAAAGAAATTAAACGAACATTTTATTTGTTATTAAAATATAAAATGTTGGGTATAATTTATAAAAACAATTTTTTGGTTTCCTAAATAATTTTATTATCACTTGTGCTAAATAAAATATATATTTATATTCTTGTTCCTGAATACTCATAGTACAATGTGAACTATTTTTATTGTTTTTATTATTAATAAGTTTTAAAATAAAGGTTTAAATTAGAAATAAATAACATAGTATTTTATTTTAAAATTGTATTAAATATTTGAACATTTTTAAACTCACCACTATGATTGTAGTTGAAATTTTAGATATATATGTCCTGAGTAACTCAAAAACATTTGGTAGCTGTAGCAATAACATCTTTCGAGTTATGAAGGAAACCATAATTATTTTTTGAAAAAACACAGGTTTTGGAAAATCGCTGTCAAAGTTTTTTAACGCTAATATTTACAATAAAATCATTTAAATTCACCAGCAGCATAACTAACACTTTCTTTTTCCTTATATTTTTGTTCTTTTTTAATTATTAACTTTTTACTTGCTCTTGTTACTTCCAGTGATCTCAGTTTTCCTTTCTCTCGGAATACCCCACTCTCAAAATGCCAAAATTTTCCATTGCATTTTCAAAATATTTTCCTAGAACTGTTTTTATGAGCTCTAGGACCTTGTATTTTGATTTATTTCCTTCATTAATAATAACTGCAGCTTTATAGGCAGCTAGTTCAACAATTTTGTCCCCAGGAAATCCTCTTTTAGCAACGTTCCATAAAACGCTGTTGAAGATTTTTTGCCTTTCAAACATCTCCTTAGTAACTAAGGATTAAATAAATCATGAAATATAGGGTTTATGAAATCCATTATTTCAAATGGAATTTTATTTCTGCGCTTATATTGATTAACTGTAATTGTTCAAATTGCCTTTTGGTAAGTACACCATGATCCCGGGCCGTTAGGACAAAACTGGTGTAGCGGATTTTCATCAGTGTTAGCTTTATGATTCCTGATAGCCCAAATAGCTTTCCTCATTCCAGTTAAATCATTTGAATTACCTCTAACTGCATTTCCATAATACACACATAGCTGATTAATAATCTGTTGTGTGAGGCGATTTTAATCCTCCAATTTATACCTATTTCAGTTGAAAAACATTACACACATAACTAAACTTCAAAACACAATAACAATTCGAGTATAAACGATAAAAATGCAGATAACAGTGATGAGAGTGGACAGCTGATATCTAGTGAACTAATGCATGAGTAGGCCATAGAGCATGCAGATATCAATTTTGCTACATTTATAAACTACTGGATAATATTTGTACAATGTAGCAAAGAATGTATTGATGCATCAGAGCAATGTGTTTATGCTGCAGAAAATGTACGAACATCCTTTAACTATTTTTCATGTAATTTCCTATATTATAATATATTTTATTACACGTTTTACTGGATTATTTACAAAAATAAGATGAACAAGAAAATAATAATTGGTTAAAAGTACAATTTTTAACATTTTAAGTGTATCGGCCTCCTTAAATAAAAACTTCATTCACCAGCTCACAAGTGCTGGCCAGTGAAATTAATATCATTAATTTCATTATAAACTGATTTAATCTTTTAAGTGAAACTAATTAAAGCAGTTTGAAAGAATCTCACATCAATATATATATATATATATATATATACATCAAGTTTATTTCTCAATGCAATTTTCGATTGAGAAATAAACTGTGGCAGAAATATAAAACTCTTATGGGTTGAGAGTTAACACATCAATTGTAGTAGAAACGTACTTTTAGTATGGACAGTTAAAATAGTGTTAGTTGTTGAATTACAGTAAAAGACTGGAGGAAAACACAGAGAAATAAATTTACGAATGTAATAAACCAATGGTTTTATATATGTGAAAATTACCAATCTAGCATAAAAGAAAATGTTAGTGAATAAATTATATAAGTTTTAATTTATGAGGAGCGTAACATTTTAATCAAGAATAGAGGAAAATTTGTTCTAATTAGTTAAATGAATTTTCTACCTAAGGAAGAAATTACTAAGCAAGTTCAGTGAAAAATGTAATCAAATGAATGAAGTGAATTTAACTGCTATGTAAGAAAGACATTAATAAAAAAACCAAATTAAAATACAATGAAATGAATGATGTGAATATGCCTTCTATGTAAGTTAGACATTACTAGTCAATACTGAAAAAAACGCAATCAAATAAAGCGCCTTCAATGTAAGTAAGGAAATACTAAGCAAATACGAAATAAAACCTTATAGATAGTAAGGAAAGTGATGTAGTTCACTATCAGGGACATAGCAAGTAAGGAAAGTTAGGCAGTTCACTATCAGGGACATAGAAAGTAAGGAAAGTGATGCAGTTCACTATCAGGGACATAGCAACTAAGGAAAGTGATGTAGTTCACTAACAGGGGCACAGCAAGTAAGGAAAGTGAAGTAGTTCACTATCAGGGACATAGCAGGTATAGAAAGTCAAGTAGTTCACTATCAGGGACATAGCAAGTAAGGAAAGTGAAGTAGTTCACTATCAGGGACATAGAAAGTAAGGAAAGTCAAGTAGTTCACTATCAGGGACATAGCAAGTAAGGAAAGTGAAGTAGTTCATTATCAGGGACACAGCAAGTAAGGAAAGTGATGCAGTTCACTACAGGGACATAGCAAGTATAGAAAGTCAAGTGGTTCACTATCAGGGACATAGCAAGTAAGGAAAGTGATGTAGTTCACTATCTGGGACAGAGCACGTATAGAAAGTCAAGTAGTTCACTATCAGGGACATAGCAAGTAAGGAAAGTGATGCAGTTCACTATCTGGGACATAGCACGTATAGAAAGTAAAGTATTTCACTATCAGGGACACAGCAAGTAAGGAAAGTTGAGTAGTTTACTATCAGGGACAAAGCAAGTAAGGAAAGTGATATAGTTCACTATCTGGGACATAGCACGTATAGAAAGTCAAGTAGTTCACTATCAGGGACACAGCAAGTAAGGAAAGTCGAGTGGTTTACTATCAGGGACATAGCAAGTAAGGAAAGTCGAGTAGTTTTCTATTAGGGACATAGCAAGTAAGGAAAGTCGAGTAGTTTACTATCAGGGACATAGGAAGTAAGGAAAGTCGAGTAGTTTACTATCAGGGACATAGCAAGTAAGGAAAGTGATGCAGTTCACTACAGGGACATAGCAAGTATAGAAAGTCAAGTAGTTCACTATCAGGTACACAGCAAGTAAGGAAAGTGAAGTAGTTCACTAACAGGGACATAGCAAGTATGGAAAGTGATGCAGGTCACTAGCAGCAAGTAAGGAAAGTGTTGTAGTTCACTATCAGGGACACAGCAAGTAAGGAAAGTCGAGTAGTTTACTATCAGGGACATAGCAAGTAAGGAAAGTCGAGTAGTTTACTATCAGGGACATAGCAAGTAAGAAAAGTGATGCAGTTCACTACAGGGATATAGCAAGTATAGAAAGTCAAGTGGTACACTATCAGGGACATAGCAAGTAAGGAAAGTGATGTAGTTCACTATCTGGGAAATAGCACGTATAGAAAGTCAAGTAGTTCACTATCAGGGACATAGCAAGTAAGGGAAGTGATGTAGTTCACTATCTGGGCATAGCACGTATAGAAAGTCAAGTAGATCACTATCAGGGACACAGCAAGTAAAGAAAGTCGAATAGTTTACTATCAGGGACATAGCAAGTAAGGAAAGTCGAGTAGTTTACTATCAGGGACATAGCAAATAAGGAAAGTCGAGTAGTTTACTATCAGGGACATAGCAAGTAGGGAAAGTCGAGTAGTTTACTATCAGGGACATAGCAAGTAAGGAAAGTGATGCAGTTCACTACAGGGACATAGCAAGTATAGAAAGTCAAGTAGTTCACTATCAGGTACACAGCAAGCAAGGAAAGTGAAGTAGTTAACTAACAGGGACATAACAAGTATGGAAAGTGATGCAGTTCACTATCAGCAAGTAAGGAAAGTGTTGTAGTTCACTATCAGGGACACAGGATGTAAGGAAAGTCGAGTAGTTTACTATCAGGGACATAGCAAGTAAGGTAAGTCGAGTAGATTACTATCAGGGACATAGCAAGTAAGGAAAGTCGAGTAGTTTACTATCAGGGACGTAGCAAGTAAGGAAAGTGATGCAGTTCACTATCAAGGACACAGCAAGTAAGGAAAGTCGAGTAGTTTACTATCAGGGACATATCAAGTAAGGAAAGTGATGCAGTTCACTATCAGGGACACAGCAAGTAAGGAAAGTCGAGTAGTTTACAATTAGGGACATAGCAAGTAAGGAAAGTTATGCAGTTCACTACAGGGACATGGCAAGTATAGAAAGTCAAGTAGTTCACTATCAGGTACACAGCAAGCAAGGAAAGTGAAGTAGTTCACTATCAGGGACACAGCAAGTAATGAAAGTCGAGTAGTTTACTATCAGAGACATAGCAAGTAAGGAAAGAGAAGTAGGTCACTATCAGGGACACAGCAAGTAAGGAATGTCGAGTAGAGTACTATCAGGGACTTAGCAAGTAAGGAAAGTCGAGTAGTTTACTATCAGGGACATAGCAAGTAAGGAAAGTGATGCAGTTCACTATCAGGGACACAGCAAGTAAGAAAAGTCGAGTAGTTTACTATCAGGGACATAGCAAGTAAGGAAAGTGATGCAGTTCACTATCAGGGACACAGGAAGTAAGGAAAGTCGAGTAGTTTACAATCAGGGACATAGCAAGTAAGGAAAGTGATGCAGTTCACTACAGGGACATAGCAAGTATAGAAAGTCAAGTAGTTCACTACAGGGACATAGCAAGTATAGAAAGTCAAGTAGTTCACTATCAGGTGAACAGCAAGCAAGGAAAGTGAAGTAGTTCACTATCAGGGACATAGCAAGTATGGAAAGTGATGCAGTTCACTATCAGCAAGTAAAGAAAGTGTTGTAGTTCACTTTCAAGGATACAGCAAAAAAGAAAAGTTATGTGGTTCATTATCATGGGCATAGCAAGTATGGAAAGTCAAGTAGTTCACTATCAGGGACACAGCAAGTAAGGAAAGTGTTGTAGTTCACTATCAGGGACACAGCAAATAAGAAAAGTTATGTTGTTCATTATGAGGGACACAGCAACTAAGGAATGTGATGCAGTTCACTGTCAGCAAGTAAGGAAAATGTTGTAGTTCACTATCAGGGACACAGCAAATAAGAAAAGTTGTGTGGTTTATTATCAGGGACACAGCAAGTAAGGAAAGTGATGTAGTTCATTATCATGGGCATAGCAAGTATGGAAAGTCAAGAAGTTCACTATCAGACACATCAAGTAAGGAAAGTTATGTAGTTCATTATCATGGGCATAGCAAGTAAGGAAAGTGAAGTAGTTCACTATCAGGGACATAGCAAGTAAGGAAAGTGATATAGTTCACTATCAGCAAGTAAGGAAAGTGATGTAGTTCATTATCATGGGCATAGCAAGTATGGAAAGTCAAGTAGTCACTATCAGGGACACAGCAAGGAAGGAAAGTGATGTAGTTCACTATCAGCAATTAAGGAAAGTGTTGTAGTTCACTATCAGGGACACAGCAAATAAGAAAAGTTATGTGGTTCATTATCAGGGACACAGCAAGTATGGAAAGTGAAGTAGTTCATTATCATGGGCATAGCAAGTATGGAAAGTCAAGTAGTTCACAATCAGGGACACAGCAAGTAAGGAAAGTGATGTAGTTCATTATCATGAGCATAGCCAGTAAGGAAAGTGATGTAGTTCATTATCATCGGCATAGCAAGTATGGAAAGTCAAGTAGTTCACTATCAGGGACACAGCAAGTAAGGAAAGTGATGTAGTTCACTATCTGGGACACAGCAAGTAAGGAAAGTGATGTAGTTCACTATCAGGGACACAGCAAGTAAGGAAAGTGATGTAGTTCATTATCATGAGCATAGCAAGTATGGAAAGTCAAGTAATTCACTATCAGGGACACAGCAAGTAAGGAATGTGATGTAGTTCACTATCTGGGACATAGCAAGTAAGGAAAGTGTTGTAGTTCAATATCATGAGCATAGCAAGTATGGAAAGTCAAGTAGTTCACTATCAGGGACACAGCAAGTAAGGAAAGTGTCGTAGTTCACTATCAGGGACACAGCAAATAAGAAAAGTTATGTTGTTCATTATGAGGGACACAGCAAGTAAGGAATGTGATGCAGTTCACTGTCAGCAAGTAAGGAAAATGTTGTAGTTCACTATCTGGGACACAGCAAATAAGAAAAGTTGTGTGGTTTATTATCAGGGACACATTAAGTAAGGAAAGTGATGTAGTTCATTATAATGGGCATAGCAAGTGTGGAAAGTCAAGTAGTTCACTATCAGGGACACATCAAGTAAGGAAAGTGATGTAGTTCATTATCATGGGCATAGTAAGTAAGGAAAGTGAAGTAGTTCACTATCAGGGACATAGCAAGTAAGGAAAGTTACATAGTTCACTATCAGCAAGTAAGGAAAGTGATGTAGTTCATTATCATGGGCATAGCAAGTATGGAAAGTCAAGTAGTTCACTATCAGGGACACAGCAAGTAAGGAAAGTTATGTAGTTCACTATCTGGGACATAGCAAGTAAGGAAAGTGTTTTAGTTCATTATCATGGGCATAGCAAGTATGGAAAGTCAAGCAGTTCACTATCAGGGACACAGCAAGTAAGGAAAGTGATGTAGTTCATTATCATGAGCATAGCCAGAAAGGAAAGTGATGTAGTTCATTATCATCGGCATAGCAAGTATGGAAAGTCAAGTAGTTCACTATCAGGGACACAGCAAGTAAGGAAAGTTATGTAGTTCACTATTTGGGACATAGCAAGTAAGGAAAGTGTTTTAGTTCATTATCATGGGCATAGCAAGTATGGAAAGTCAAGCAGTTCACTATTAGGGACACAGCAAGTAAGGAAAGTGAAGTAGTTCATTATCAGGGACACAGCAAGTAAGGAAAGTGATGTAGATCATTATCATGGGCATAGCAAGTATGGAAAGTCAAGTAGTTCACTATCAGGGACACAGCAAGTAAGGAAAGTGATGTAGTTCACTATCTGGGACATAGCAAGTATGGAAAGTGATGTAGTTCACTATCAGGGACACAGCAAGTAAGGAAAGTGATGTAGTTCATTATAATGGGCATAGCAAGTATGGAAAGTCAAGTCGTTCACTATCAGGGACACAGCAAGTAAGGAAAGTGATGTAGTTCCCTATCTGGGACATAGCACGTATAGAAAGTCAAGTAGTTCACTATCAGGGACACAGCAAGTAAAGAAAGTTGAGTAGTTTACTATCAGGGACATAGCAAGTAGAGAAAGTCGAGTAGTTTACTATCAGGGACATAGCAAGTAAGGAAAGTCGAGTAGTTTACTATCAGGGACAAAGCAAATAAGGAAAGTCGAGTAGTTTACTATCAGGGACATAGCAAGTAAGGAAAGTGATGCAGTTCACTACAGGGATATAGCAAGTATAGAAAGTCAAGTGGTTCACTATCAGGGACATAGCAAGTAAGGAAAGTGATGTAGTTCACTATCTGGGAAATAGCACGTATAGAAAGTCAAGTAGTTCACTATCAGGGACATAGCAAGTAAGGAAAGTGATGTAGTTCACTATCTGGGACATAGCACGTATAGAAAGTCAAGTAGTTCACTATCAGGGACACAGCAAGTAAAGAAAGTCGAGTAGTTTACTATCAGGGACATAGTTAGTAAGGAAAGTCAAGTAGTTTATTATCAGAGACATAGCAAATAAGGAAAGTCGAGTAGTTTACTATCAGGGACATAGCAAGTAAGGAAAGTGATGTAGATCAATATCATGGGTATAGCAAGTATGGAAAGTCAAGTAGTTCACTATCAGGGACACAGCAAGTAAGGAAAGTGATGTAGTTCACTATCTGGGACATAGCAAGTATGGAAAGTGATGTAGTTCACTATCAGGGACACAGCAAGTAAGGAAAGTGATGTAGTTCATTATAATGGGCATAGCAAGTATGGAAAGTCAAGTAGTTCACTATCAGGGACACAGCAAGTAAGGAAAGTGATGTAGTTCCATATCTGGGACATAGCACGTATAGAAAGTCAAGTAGTTCACTATTAGGGACACAGCAAATAAAGAAAGTCGAGTAGTTTACTATCAGGGACATAGCAAGTAAGGAAAGTCGAGTAGTTTACTATCAGGGACATAGCAAGTAAGGAAAGTCGAGTAGTTTACTATCAGGGACAAAGCAAATAAGGAAAGTCGATTAGTTTACTATCAGGGACATAGCAAGTAAGGAAAGTGATGCAGTTCACTACAGGGATATAGCAAGTATAGAAAGTCAAGTGGTTCACTATCAGGGACATAGCAAGTAAGGAAAGTGATGTAGTTCACTATCTGGGAAATAGCACGTATAGAAAGTCAAGTAGTTCACTATCAGGGACATAGCAAGTAAGGAAAGTGATGTAGTTCACTATCTGGGACATAGCACGTATAGAAAGTCAAGTAGTTCACTATCAGGGACACAGCAAGTAAAGAAAGTCGAGTAGTTTACTATCAGGGACATAGCAAGTAAGGAAAGTCGAGTAGTTTATTATAAGGGACATAGCAAATAAGGAAAGTCGAGTAGTTTACTATCAGGGCCATAGCAAGTAAGGAAAGTCGAGTAGTTTACTATCAGGGACATAGCAAGTAAGGAAAGTGATGCAGTTCACTACAGAGACATAGCAAGTTTAGAAAGTCAAGTAGTTCACTATCAGGTACACAGCAAGCAAGGAAAGTGAAGTAGTTAACTAACAGGGACATAGCAAGTATGGAAAGTGATGCAGTTCACTATCAGCAAGTAAGGAAGTGTTGTAGTTCACTATCAGGGACACAGCAAGTAAGGAAAGTCGAGTAGTTTACTATCAGGGACATAGCAAGTAAGGAAAGTCGATTAGTTTACTATCAGGGACGTAGCAAGTAAGGAAAGTGATGCAGTTCACTATCAGGGACACAGCAAGTAAGGAAAGTCGAGTAGTTTACTATCAGGGACATATCAAGTAAGGAAAGTGATGCAGTTCACTATCAGGGACACAGCAAGTAAGGAAAGTCGAGTAGTTTACAATCAGGGACATAGCAAGTAAGGAAAGTTATGCAGTTCACTACAGGGACATGGCAAGTATAGAAAGTCAAGTAGTTCACTATCAGGTACACAGCAAGCAAGGGAAGTGAAGTAGTTCACTATCAGGGACACAGCAAGTAATGAAAGTCGAGTAGTTTACTATCAGAGACATAGCAAGTAAGGAAAGAGAAGTAGGTCACTATCAGGGACACAGCAATTAAGGAATGTCGAGTAGAGTACTATCAGGGACATATCAAGTAAGGAAAGTCGAGTAGTTTACTATCAGGGACATAGCAAGTAAGGAAAGTGATGCAGTTCACTATCAGGGACACAGCAAGTAAGAAAAGTCGAGTAGTTTACTATCAGGGACATAGCAAGTAAGGAAAGTGATGCAGTTCACTATCAGGGACACAGCAAGTAAGGAAAGTCGAGTAGTTTACAATCAGGGACATAGCAAGTATAGAAAGTCAAGTAGTTCACTACAGGGACATAGCAAGTATAGAAAGTCAAGTAGTTCACTATCAGGTGCACAGCAAGCAAGGAAAGTGAAGTAGTTCACTATCAGGGACATAGCAAGTATGGAAAGTGATGCAGTTCACTATCAGCAAGTAAAGAAAGTGTTGTAGTTCACTTTCAGGGACACAGCAAAAAAGAAAAGTTATGTGGTTCATTATCATGGGCATAGCAAGTATGGAAAGTCAAGTAGTTCACTATCAGGGACACAGCAAGTAAGGAAAGTGTTGTAGTTCACTATCAGGGACACAGCAAATAAGAAAAGTTATGTTGTTCATTATGAGGGACACAGCAAGTAAGGAATGTGAAGCAGTTCACTGTCAGCAAGTAAGGAAAATGTTGTAGTTCACTATCAGGGACACAGCAAATAAGAAAAGTTGTGTGGTTTATTATCAGGGACACAGCAAGTAAGGAAAGTGTAGTTCATTATCATGGGCATAGCAAGTATGGAAAGTCAAGTAGTTCACTATCAGGGACACATAAAGTAAGGAAAGTGATGTAGTTCATTATCATGGGCATAGCAAGTAAGGAAAGTCGAGTAGTTTACTATCAGGGACATATCAAGTAAGGAAAGTGATGCAGTTCACTATCAGGGACACAGCAAGTAAGGAAAGTCGAGTAGTTTACAATCAGGGACATAGCAAGTAAGGAAAGTTATGCAGTTCACTACAGGGACATGGCAAGTATAGAAAGTCAAGTAGTTCACTATCAGGTACACAGCAAGCAAGGAAAGTGAAGTAGTTCACTATCAGGGACACAGCAAGTAATGAAAGTCGAGTAGTTTACTATCAGAGACATAGCAAGTAAGGAAAGAGAAGTAGGTCACTATCAGGGACACAGCAAGTAAGGAATGTCGAGTAGAGTACTATCAGGGACTTAGCAAGTAAGGAAAGTCAAATAGTTTACTATCAGGGACATAGCAAGTAAGGAAAGTGATGCAGTTCACTATCAGGGACACAGCAAGTAAGAAAAGTCGAGTAGTTTACTATCAGGGACATAGCAAGTAAGGAAAGTGATGCAGTTCACTATCAGGGACACAGGAAGTAAGGAAAGTCGAGTAGTTTACAATCAGGGACATAGCAAGTAAGGAAAGTGATGCAGTTCACTACAGGGACATAGCAAGTATAGAAAGTCAAGTAGTTCACTACAGGGACATAGCAAGTATAGAAAGTCAAGTAGTTCACTATCAGGTGAACAGCAAGCAAGGAAAGTGAAGTAGTTCACTATCAGGGACATAGCAAGTATGGAAAGTGATGCAGTTCACTATCAGCAAGTAAAGAAAGTGTTGTAGTTCACTTTCAAGGACACAGCAAAAAAGAAAAGTTATGTGGTTTATTATCATGGGCATAGCAAGTATGGAAAGTCAAGTAGTTCACTATCAGGGACACAGCAAGTAAGGAAAGTGTTGTAGTTCACTATCAGGGACACAGCAAATAAGAAAAGTTATGTTGTTCATTATGAGGGACACAGCAACTAAGGAATGTGATGCAGTTCACTGTCAGCAAGTAAGGAAAATGTTGTAGTTCACTATCAGGGACACAGCAAATAAGAAAAGTTGTGTGGTTTATTATCAGGGACACAGCAAGTAAGGAAAGTGATGTAGTTCATTATCATGGGCATAGCAAGTATGGAAAGTCAAGAAGTTCACTATCAGGGACACATCAAGTAAGGAAAGTGATGTAGTTCATTATCATGGGCATAGCAAGTAAGGAAAGTGAAGTAGTTCACTATCAGGGACATAGCAAGTAAGGAAAGTGATATAGTTCACTATCAGCAAGTAAGGAAAGTGATGTAGTTCATTATCATGGGCATAGCAAGTATGGAAAGTCAAGTAGTCACTATCAGGGACACAGCAAGGAAGGAAAGTGATGTAGTTCACTATCAGCAATTAAGGAAAGTGTTGTAGTTCACTATCAGGGACACAGCAAATAAGAAAAGTTATGTGGTTCATTATCAGGGACACAGCAAGTATGGAAAGTGAAGTAGTTCATTATCATGGGCATAGCAAGTATGGAAAGTCAAGTAGTTCACAATCAGGGACACAGCAAGTAAGGAAAGTGATGTAGTTCATTATCATGAGCATAGCCAGTAAGGAAAGTGATGTAGTTCATTATCATCGGCATAGCAAGTATGGAAAGTCAAGTAGTTCACTATCAGGGACACAGCAAGTAAGGAAAGTGATGTAGTTCACTATCTGGGACACAGCAAGTAAGGAAAGTGATGTAGTTCACTATCAGGGACACAGCAAGTAAGGAAAGTGATGTAGTTCATTATCATGAGCATAGCAAGTATGGAAAGTCAAGTAATTCACTATCAGGGACACAGCAAGTAAGGAATGTGATGTAGTTCACTATCTGGGACATAGCAAGTAAGGAAAGTGTTGTAGTTCAATATCATGGGCATAGCAAGTATGGAAAGTCAAGTAGTTCACTATCAGGGACACAGCAAGTAAGGAAAGTGTTGTAGTTCACTATCAGGGACACAGCAAATAAGAAAAGTTATGTTGTTCATTATGAGGGACACAGCAAGTAAGGAATGTGATGCAGTTCACTGTCAGCAAGTAAGGAAAATGTTGTAGTTCACTATCTGGGACACAGCAAATAAGAAAAGTTGTGTGGTTTATTATCAGGGACACATTAAGTAAGGAAAGTGATGTAGTTCATTATAATGGGCATAGCAAGTGTGGAAAGTCAAGTAGTTCACTATCAGGGACACATCAAGTAAGGAAAGTGATGTAGTTCATTATCATGGGCATAGTAAGTAAGGAAAGTGAAGTAGTTCACTATCAGGGACATAGCAAGTAAGGAAAGTTACATAGTTCACTATCAGCAAGTAAGGAAAGTGATGTAGTTCATTATCATGGGCATAGCAAGTATGGAAAGTCAAGTAGTTCACTATCAGGGACACAGCAAGTAAGGAAAGTTATGTAGTTCACTATCTGGGACATAGCAAGTAAGGAAAGTGTTTTAGTTCATTATCATGGGCATAGCAAGTATGGAAAGTCAAGCAGTTCACTATCAGGGACACAGCAAGTAAGGAAAGTGATGTAGTTCATTATCATGAGCATAGCCAGAAAGGAAAGTGATGTAGTTCATTATCATCGGCATAGCAAGTATGGAAAGTCAAGTAGTTCACTATCAGGGACACAGCAAGTAAGGAAAGTTATGTAGTTCACTATCTGGGACATAGCAAGTAAGGAAAGTGTTTTAGTTCATTATCATGGGCATAGCAAGTATGGAAAGTCAAGCAGTTCACTATTAGGGACACAGCAAGTAAGGAAAGTGAAGTAGTTCAATATCAGGGACACAGCAAGTAAGGAAAGTGATGTAGATCATTATCATGGGCATAGCAAGTATGGAAAGTCAAGTAGTTCACTATCAGGGACACAGCAAGTAAGGAAAGTGATGTAGTTCACTATCTGGGACATAGCAAGTATGGAAAGTGATGTAGTTCACTATCAGGGACACAGCAAGTAAGGAAAGTGATGTAGTTCATTATAATGGGCATAGCAAGTATGGAAAGTCAAGTAGTTCACTATCAGGGACACAGCAAGTAAGGAAAGTGATGTAGTTCCCTATCTGGGACATAGCACGTAGAGAAAGTCAAGTAGTTCACTATCAGGGACACAGCAAGTAAAGAAAGTTGAGTAGTTTACTATCAGGGACATAGCAAGTAGAGAAAGTCGAGTAGTTTACTATCAGGGACATAGCAAGTAAGGAAAGTCGAGTAGTTTACTATCAGGGACAAAGCAAATAAGGAAAGTCGAGTAGTTTACTATCAGGGACATAGCAAGTAAGGAAAGTGATGCAGTTCACTACAGGGATATAGCAAGTATAGAAAGTCAAGTGGTTCACTATCAGGGACATAGCAAGTAAGGAAAGTGATGTAGTTCACTATCTGGGAAATAGCACGTATAGAAAGTCAAGTAGTTCACTATCAGGGACATAGCAAGTAAGGAAAGTGATGTAGATCAATATCATGGGTATAGCAAGTATGGAAAGTCAAGTAGTTCACTATCAGGGACACAGCAAGTAAGGAAAGTGATGTAGTTCACTATCTGGGACATAGCAAGTATGGAAAGTGATGTAGTTCACTATCAGGGACACAGCAAGTAAGGAAAGTGATGTAGTTCATTATAATGGGCATAGCAAGTATGGAAAGTCAAGTAGTTCACTATCAGGGACACAGCAAGTAAGGAAAGTGATGTAGTTCCATATCTGGGACATAGCACGTATAGAAAGTCAAGTAGTTCACTATCAGGGACACAGCAAATAAAGAAAGTCGAGTAGTTTACTATCAGGGACATAGCAAGTAAGGAAAGTCGAGTAGTTTACTATCAGGGACATAGCAAGTAAGGAAAGTCGAGTAGTTTACTATCAGGGACAAAGCAAATAAGGAAAGTCGATTAGTTTACTATCAGGGACATAGCAAGTAAGGAAAGTGATGCAGTTCCATATCTGGGACATAGCACGTATAGAAAGTCAAGTAGTTCACTATCAGGGACACAGCAAATAAAAAAAGTCGAGTAGTTTACTATCAGGGACATAGTTAGTAAGGAAAGTCAAGTAGTTTATTATCAGAGACATAGCAAATAAGGAAAGTCGAGTAGTTTACTATCAGGGACATAGCAAGTAAGGAAAGTGATGTAGATCAATATCATGGGTATAGCAAGTATGGAAAGTCAAGTAGTTCACTATCAGGGACACAGCAAGTAAGGAAAGTGATGTAGTTCACTATCTGGGACATAGCAAGTATGGAAAGTGATGTAGTTCACTATCAGGGACACAGCAAGTAAGGAAAGTGATGTAGTTCATTATAATGGGCATAGCAAGTATGGAAAGTCAAGTAGTTCACTATCAGGGACACAGCAAGTAAGGAAAGTGATGTAGTTCCATATCTGGGACATAGCACGTATAGAAAGTCAAGTAGTTCACTATCAGGGACACAGCAAATAAAGAAAGTCGAGTAGTTTACTATCAGGGACATAGCAAGTAAGGAAAGTCGAGTAGTTTACTATCAGGGACATAGCAAGTAAGGAAAGTCGAGTAGTTTACTATCAGGGACAAAGCAAATAAGGAAAGTCGATTAGTTTACTATCAGGGACATAGCAAGTAAGGAAAGTGATGCAGTTCACTACAGGGATATAGCAAGTATAGAAAGTCAAGTGGTTCACTATCAGGGACATAGCAAGTAAGGAAAGTGATGTAATTCACTATCTAGGAAATAGCACGTATAGAAAGTCAAGTAGTTCACTATCAGGGACATAGCAAGTAAGGAAAGTGATGTAGTTCACTATCTGGGACATAGCACGTATAGAAAGTCAAGTAGTTCACTATCAGGGACACAGCAAGTAAAGAAAGTCGAGTAGTTTACTATCAGGGACATAGCAAGTAAGGAAAGTCGAGTAGTTTATTATAAGGGACATAGCAAATAAGGAAAGTCGAGTAGTTTACTATCAGGGCCATAGCAAGTAAGGAAAGTCGAGTAGTTTACTATCAGGGACATAGCAAGTAAGGAAAGTGATGCAGTTCACTACAGAGACATAGCAAGTATAGAAAGTCAAGTAGTTCACTATCAGGTACACAGCAAGCAAGGAAAGTGAAGTAGTTAACTAACAGGGACATAGCAAGTATGGAAAGTGATGCAGTTCACTATCAGCAAGTAAGGAAAGTGTTGTAGTTCACTATCAGGGACACAGCAAGTAAGGAAAGTCGAGTAGTTTACTATCAGGGACATAGCAAGTAAGGAAAGTCGAGTAGTTTACTATCAGGGACGTAGCAAGTAAGGAAAGTGATGCAGTTCACTATCAGACCCACAGCAAGTAAGGAAAGTCGAGTAGTTTACTATCAGGGACATATCAAGTAAGGAAAGTGATGCAGTTCACTATCAGGGACACAGCAAGTAAGGAAAGTCGAGTAGTTTACAATCAGGGACATAGCAAGTAAGGAAAGTTATGCAGTTCACTACAGGGACATGGCAAGTATAGAAAGTCAAGTAGTTCACTATCAGGTACACAGCAAGCAAGGGAAGTGAAGTAGTTCACTATCAGGGACACAGCAAGTAATGAAAGTCGAGTAGTTTACTATCAGAGACATAGCAAGTAAGGAAAGAGAAGTAGGTCACTATCAGGGACACAGCAATTAAGGAATGTCGAGTAGAGTACTATCAGGGACATATCAAGTAAGGAAAGTCGAGTAGTTTACTATCAGGGACATAGCAAGTAAGGAAAGTGATGCAGTTCACTATCAGGGACACAGCAAGTAAGAAAAGTCGAGTAGTTTACTATCAGGGACATAGCAAGTAAGGAAAGTGATGCAGTTCACTATCAGGGACACAGCAAGTAAGGAAAGTCGAGTAGTTTACAATCAGGGACATAGCCAGTAAGGAAAGTGATGCAGTTCACTACAGGGACATAGCAAGTATAGAAAGTCAAGTAGTTCACTACAGGGACATAGCAAGTATAGAAAGTCAAGTAGTTCACTATCAGGTGCACAGCAAGCAAGGAAAGTGAAGTAGTTCACTATCAGGGACATAGCAAGTATGGAAAGTGATGCAGTTCACTATCAGCAAGTAAAGAAAGTGTTGTAGTTCACTTTCAGGGACACAGCAAAAAAGAAAAGTTATGTGGTTCATTATCATGGGCATAGCAAGTATGGAAAGTCAAGTAGTTCACTATCAGGGACACAGCAAGTAAGGAAAGTGTTGTAGTTCACTATCAGGGACACAGCAAATAAGAAAAGTTATGTTGTTCATTATGAGGGACACAGCAAGTAAGGAATGTGAAGCAGTTCACTGTCAGCAAGTAAGGAAAATGTTGTAGTTCACTATCAGGGACACAGCAAATAAGAAAAGTTGTGTGGTTTATTATCAGGGACACAGCAAGTAAGGAAAGTGTAGTTCATTATCATGGGCATAGCAAGTATGGAAAGTCAAGTAGTTCACTATCAGGGACACATAAAGTAAGGAAAGTGATGTAGTTCATTATCATGGGCATAGCAAGTAAGGAAAGTGAAGTAGTTCACTATCAGGGACATAGCAAGTAAGGAAAGTGATATAGTTCACTATCAGCAAGTAAGGAAAGTGATGTAGTTCATTATCATGGGCATAGCAAGTATGGAAAGTCAAGTAGTCACTATCAGGGACACAGCAAGTAAGGAAAGTGATGTAGTTCACTATCAGCAATTAAGGAAAGTGTTGTAGTTCACTATCAGGGACACAGCAAATAAGAAAAGTTATGTGGTCCATTATCAGGGACACAGCAAGTATGGAAAGTGAAGTAGTTCATTATCATGGGCATAGCAAGTATGGAAAGTCAAGAGGTTCACAATCAGGGACACAGCAAGTAAGGAAAGTGATGTAGTTCATTATCATGAGCATAGCCAGTAAGGAAAGTGATGTAGTTCATTATCATTGGCATAGCAAGTATGGAAAGTCAAGTAGTTCACTATCAGGGACACAGCAAGTAAGGAAAGTGATGTAGTTCACTATCAAAGACACAGCAAGTAAGCAAAGTGATGTAGTTCATTATCATGAGCATAGCAAGTATGGAAAGTCAAGTAATTCACTATCAGGGACACAGCAAGTAAGGAATGTGATGTAGTTCACTATCTGGGACATAGCAAGTAAGGAAAGTGTTGTAGTTCATTATCATGGGCATAGCAAGTATGGAAAGTCAAGCAGTTCTCTATTAGGGACACGTCAAGGAAGGAAAGTGAAGTAGTTCATTATCAGGGACACAGCAAGTAAGGAGAGTGTTGTAGTTTATTATAATAGGCATAGCAAGTATGGAAAGTCAAGCAGTTCACTATTAGGGACACAGCAAGTAAGGAAAGTGATGCAGTTCACTATCAGGGACACAGAAAAAAGAAAAGTCGAGTAGTTTACTATCAGGAACATAGCAAGTAAGGAAAGTGATGCAGTTCACTATCAGGGACACAGCAAGTAAGGAAAGTCGAGTAGTTTACAATCAGGGACATAGCAAGTAAGGAAAGTGATGCAGTTCACTACAGGGACATAGCAAGTATAGAAAGTCAAGTAGTTCACTACAGGGACATAGCAAGTATAGAAAGTCAAGTAGTTCACTATCAGGTGCACAGCAAGCAAGGAAAGTGAAGTAGTTCACTATCAGGGACATAGCAAGTATGGAAAGTGATGCAGTTCACTATCAGCAAGTAAAGAAAGTGTTGTAGTTCACTATCCGGGGCACAGCAAAAAAGAAAAGTTTTGTGGTTCATTATCATGGGCATAGGAAGTATGGAAAGTCAAGTAGTTCACTATCAGGGACACAGCAAGTAAGGAAAGTGTTGTAGTTCACTATCAGGGACACAGCAAATAAGAAAAGTTATGTTGTTCATTATGAGGGACACAGCAAGTAAGGAATGTGATGCAGTTCACTGTCAGCAAGTAAGGAAAATGTTGTAGTTCACTATCAGGGACACAGCAAATAAGAAAAGTTGTGTGGTTTATTATCAGGGACACAGCAAGTAAGGAAAGTGATTTAGTTCATTATAATGGGCATAGCAAGTATGGAAAGTCAAGTAGTTTACTATCAGGGACACATCAAGTAAGGAAAGTGATGTAGTTCATTATCATGGGCATAGCAAGTATGGAAAGTCAAGTAGTTCACTATCAGGGACACAGCAAGTAAGGAAAGTGATGTAGTTCACTATCAGCAATTAAGGAAAGTGTTGTAGTTCACTATCAGAGACACAGCAAATAAGAAAAGTTATGTGGTTCATTATCAGGGACACATCAAGTAAGGAAAATGATGTAGTTCATTATCATCGGCATAGCAAGTATGGAAAGTCAAGTAGTTCACTATCAGGGACACAGCAAGTAAGGAAAGTTATGTAGTTCACTATCTGGGACACAGCAAGTAAGGAAAGTGATGTAGTTCACTATCAGGGACACAGCAAGTAAGGAAAGTGATGTAGTTCATTATCATGAGCATAGCAAGTATGGAAAGTCAAGTAGTTCACTATCAGGGACACAGCAAGTAAGGAAAGTGATGTAGTTCACTATCTGGGACATAGCAAGTAAGGAAAGTGTTTTAGTTCATTATCATGGGCATAGCAAGTATGGAAAGTCAAGCAGTTCACTATTAGGGACACAGCAAGTAAGGAAAGTGAAGTAGTTCATTATCAGGGACACAGCAAGTAAGGAAAGTGATGTAGTTCATTATCATGGGCATAGCAATTATGGAAAGTCAAGTAGTTCACTATCAGGGACACAGCAAGTAAGGAAAGTGATGTAGTTCACTATATGGGACATAGCAAGTATGGAAAGTGATGTAGTTCACTATCAGGGACACAGCAAGTAAGGAAAGTGTAGTAGTTCATTATAATGGGCATAGCAAGTATGGAAAGTCAAGTAGTTCACTATCAGGGACACAGCTAGTAAGGAATATGATGTAGTTCACTATCTGGGACATAGCACGTATAGAAAGTCAAGTAGTTCACTATCAGGGACACAGCAAGTAAAGAAAGTCGAGTAGTTTACTATCAGGGACATAGCAAGTAAGGAAAGTCGAGTAGTTTACTATCAGGGACATAGCAAGTAAGGAAAGTCGAGTAGTTTACTATCAGGGACATAGCAAATAGGGAAAGTCGAGTAGTTTACTATCAGGGACATAGCAAGTAAGGAAAGTGATGCAGTTCACTACAGGGACATAGTAAGTATAGAAAGTCAAGTAGTTCACTATCAGGTACACAGCAAGCAAGGAAAGTGAAGTAGTTAACTAACAGGGACATAGCAAGTATGAAAAGTGATGCAGTTCACTATCAGCAAGTAAGGAAAGTGTTGTAGTTCACTATCAGGGACACAGCAAGTAAGGAAAGTCGAGTAGTTTACTATCAGGGACATAGCAAGTAAGGAAAGTCGAGTAGATTACTATCAGGGACACAGCAAGTAAGGAAAGTCGAGTAGTTTACAGTTAGGGACATAGCAAGTAAGGAAAGTAATGCAGTTCACTATCAGGGACACAGCAAGTAAGGAAAGTCGAGTAGTTTACAATCAGGGACATAGCAAGTAAGGAAAGTGATGCAGGTCACTACAGGGACATAGCAAGTATAGAAAGTCAAGTAGTTCACTACAGGGACATAGCAAGTATAGAAAGTCAAGTAGTTCACTATCAGGTGCACAGCAAGCAAGGAAAGTGAAGTAGTTCACTATCAGGGACATAGCAAGTATGGAAAGTGATGCAGTTCACTATCAGCAAGTAAAGGAAGTGTTGTAGTTCACTATCAGGGACACAGCAAAAAAGAAAATTTATGTGGTTCATTATCATGGGCATAGCAAGTATGGAAAGTCAAGTAGTTCACTATCAGGGACACAGCAAGTAAGGAAAATGTTATAGTTCACTATCAGGGACACAGCAAATAAGAAAAGTTGTGTGGTTCATTATCAGGGACACAGCAAGTAAGGAAAGTGAAGTAGTTCATTATCATGGGCATAGCAAGTATGGAAAGTCAAGTAGTTCACTATCAGGGACACAGCAAGTAAGGAAAGTGATGTAGTTCATTATCATGGGCATAGCAAGTAAGGAAAGTGAAGTAGTTCACTATCAGGGACATAGCAAGTAAGGAAAGTGATATAGTTCACTATCAGCAAGTAAGGAAAGTGTTGTAGTTCACTATCAGGGACACAGCAAATAAGAAAAGTTATCTGGTTCATTATCAGGGACACAGCAAGTAAGTAAAGTGATGTAGTTCATTATCATGGGCATAGCAAGTATGGAAAGTCAAGTAGTTCACTATCAGGGACACAGCAAGTAAGGAAAGTGATGTAGTTCACTATCAGCAATTAAGGAAAGTGTTGTAGTTCTCTATCAGGGACACAGCAAATAAGAAAAGTTATGTGGTTCATTATCAGGGACACAGCAAGTATGGAAAGTGAAGTAGTTCACTATCAGGGACATAGCAAGTATGGAAAGTGATGCAGTTCACTATCAGCAAGTAAAGAAAGTCTTGTAGTTCACTATCTGGGACATAGCAAGTATGGAAAGTGATGTAGTTCACTATCTGGGACATAGCAAGTAAGGAAAGTGATGTAGTTCATTATAATGGGCATAGCAAGTATGGAAAGTCAAGTAGTTCACTATCAGGGACACAGCAAGTAAGGAAAGTGATGTAGTTTACTATCAGGGACACAGCAAATAAGAAAAGTTATGTGGTTCATTATCATGGGCATAGCAAGTAAGGACAGTGAAGTAGTTCTCTATCAGGGACACAGCAAGTATGGAAAGTCAAGTAGTTCACTATCAGGGACATAGAAAGTAAGGAAAGTGTTGTAGTTCACTATCAGGGACATAGCAAGTAAGGAAAGTGATGTAGTTC
The DNA here is from genome assembly GCA_035578905.1 of Stictocephala bisonia. Taxonomy (NCBI): domain Eukaryota; kingdom Metazoa; phylum Arthropoda; class Insecta; order Hemiptera; family Membracidae; genus Stictocephala; species Stictocephala bisonia. Next base: position 164,672 of record JAQJVL010000081.1, read on the forward strand.
ACTATATGGGACATAGCAAGTAAGGAAAGTGTTGTAGTTCACTATCAGGAACACAGCAAATATAGAAAGTCAAGTAGTTCACTATCTGGGACACAGCAAGTAAGGAAAGTGATGTAGTTCACTATCTGGGACACAGCAAGTATAGAAAGTCAAGTAGTTCACTATCAGGGACACAGCAAGTAAGGAAAGTTATGTAGTTCACTATCTGGGAGATAGTAAGTAAGGAAAGTGTTGTAGTTCACTATCAGGGACATAGCAAGTAAGGAAAGTGTTGTAGTTCACTATCAGGGACACAGCAAGTATAGAAAGTCAAGTAGTTCACTATCAGGGACACAGCAAGTAAGGAAAGTGATGTAGTTCACTATCTGGGACATAGCAAGTAAGGAAAGTTTTGTGGTTTATTATCATGGGCATAGCAAGTAAGGACAGTGAAGTAGTTCACTATCAGGGACACAGCAAGTTTGGAAAGTCAAGTAGATTTTTTACGGATGACTACTCTGATGTTTCAATAACATCCTAACAAATAAGGCTCCTGAGAAGGGTGTTTGATGTAAATATGTCTATATGTTCTATAACCTGATGTATTTTATAGCATAGATTTTGCTAAATGTCTTTAAGTTGCCTTTTACATTTAGAAACTGTCGTGTATGAATTAAGCCTTGCACCCGTTTTAATGAGTGAAATATTACAGTCGGATTACAAGGATTGTCACTGGAGACTGGAAGACGACTTTTATGCAGTCGGAAGTACTTCCTTTGTGGAGTTCACATTTAGACGCCGACAGACGAGTAATCTGTTAATAATAGATCGACTGGAGGGGACTAAATCCGTCCTGGAGAAGAGAGGTGAGGGCAGACGCCACGTCACGCCCTTGACGCCTCTAGGGTTTTTTTTTGTAATAAAACATCTTCACATGTGGATTATTTTGAATAAGATAAACTTAACAATTGGAGATTTCAGTAGCATATAAAAAGGTTAAAAAAGTATAGGTATATTACTTTATGTCAATAGTTATGTACTTTTATAAAGTTGGAAAATATATCACCAAAATAACTATATTATCAATATTTCTTAAATTATTGGTGTGAAGTATTGATAAGTCAGTTATTATAAGGTCGGTTTACAGTAAGTCTTTGGATAAAGTCAATTTACAGCAAGATACAGTCATTTGACAGTAAGACTGGATTAAGTCAATTTACAGCAAGGCTTTGGATACAGTCATTGGACAAGAAGACTTTGGGTACGTTTGATTATGTCTTAAAATACAGAGATATTAATCGAATTGATTATTTAGATTAATTTTCCCCTATTATTGTAGTCGATATATAAAATTTCATTTAGGTTTAATATTGGATAATATTCAACTTTAAATATAAAACTTGTAAAAAAGTGTTTCACTATGAAACAATATAGTTATGCCTTTAACAACTGCAACAATAGGATTTATATTTTGGTATGTTTATGGCCTATTTATAATGTATGCAAAGTAGCTGAACTAGAATGTAAATGTCAGCTTATAACTGTAATTATTAACTTACCTGACCTAAAATTGGCCTCACCTTGTTAATTAGTTTTAATTTTCCAACATTTCAATAGTTGACAACTACACTAAGCTGTGATACTCTAGTCGACTTCAGGTGGTACTCTGAGAATAGTCAAGGTAATAGTAAGTAATCTCAAGCATCAGTACTCTTACGCCACTTAGACTACACAATTATAAACAAAGACTATTTAGATAGTTTAGTCTAACACCGTAACATTTTATGTAACTAATAATTTACAATAATAATACATTTAAATCAGTTAAGTTCTTTCCAAGATTGCAAAACGCAAGATAATGCCAACGCAAGGCACATTTTTAATCTATAAATTTAGAAGCAGGAAATTTATTGAAAGATATTGGGAAAAAATAGACGAAAAGAGAGGAAAATTGCTCTCTCATTCAAGACTTTCTGAGAACGAGAATAGCTCGTTTGTTTCTAAATTAAGAAGTCTCAACAAAGCTGTAAAAGAACGTAAAGCTCCAATACAGAGTATTTTGGATGAGAAATATTTGTTGCAACAAGAACAACAACAAATTAAAAATTACGTATTGAGCCTAAAAATTAAGTGTGGCCTAAATTTAGATGTAGTAAAAATGAAAATTTCATTCTCAGTAACAAAAGTTCATACATGGATAAATGGGTAGTTGACCAGTTAATAAATGCATATTTTGAGGACATGTCTAAAATTATAGAGGAAGGTAATAGTATTTTCTTTGGACCTTGTGTCATCCATCTCCTTAAACTAGGTCCCAAGGAAATTGTACATGATATATTAACTAAGCCATCCTTCTCTAGCCATAAATGTGTAGTTTGTTCTTTCAACAATAGTGATGGCTTGCGTAATTGCGTAGCAGGCACACATTGGTCTCTTGTATTTGTAGATATATCTAGAAACAAAGCATTTCATTTTGACTCTTTGATAGGTAGCAACAAAACTAGTGCACTAACTAAGGTTGGTTTAAAACTTAGGAATATGTAGTTTTACAAAGGTAAGTTGCTTTTAACAAAAGAACAACTTAGAATGTTGGTTTAATGTAATTAGTTTTTTAATTAGCATAATACGAGTTGGTTCATATACAGTACAAGTGAACGTCACACAATACAAATATATTATAATATAAGCACAGTATAAGGGCGGGTGGGTGGGTTAATACCACTGTACGTATTGGGTGGATGGTGTTGTTATTCTTTTAAATAGCTATAAAGTTAGTACAATAATATAAAAAACTGTCTAAAAGATAACACTCTGGCACTTGTCTCAAGTCTGCAAATCTCAATCAATTTGCTCAAAGGCTCGAAGATGAAGAATTGAAAGCAAGGATAATTTATGAAGAAATATAGTGTATGATTAGGGTTAAAGCAGATTTAAAATGTCTATTTAACCTTACTTTAATACGAATATTAATACAATTTAATGAGTAGACTATATTTTAGCTCAAATATCATAACAATTATGGTTAATTAATCAGTTTTGATAAAATATACAAAGATCTTAAAGAGACTCATAATAACAAATCTGATTCAATTTTTAGTGTAGTTGCTGATTTAGCGCTGCAACTGAACGTGAAAGAAGCAGTAGATTGTCGGTGTCACTGACTCGTGCGTGGACGCGTACACCATACTGCGGCACTCAGTCGCGAACTGTCGCAAGTGTGAAATTTCATATTGTCCGCTGCCCCCTCCCATGGCATTCCCCTCATATAAGAAAAAACCATCCAAGACCGTGCCAAATGTGTCACTATGACCGGTAGGTGCGGGATTGTTTCGGTTTCATTTCTAGAGATTGGGTTCAATCCAGAGGTTCGAACGTACGAGGTATGTCCAAGTTGTGTAATGAGGCACAGTATATATCAATATTTATTTGTTTTCAACAAAGTACAATAAAACACGTGCTTATGCACAACACTAAAAGCATAACTACCATATTACAATACCAGAACCGATCTTTGCTTAGATAAAGAAACATAAACGTCATATGTAAAACTATAGGGTAGGCCTACTAAACATCTCGTGGATCTATAACAGGTTAAAAAAATACATATATTAATGGACGAGAGTTAAGTAAATTAAATACCATTTAAGATAATATAAGCAATTGTACACTGAAGAAAACAAATTAGGCCCTCTAAGGCAAAGCCTGTTTTGAGATCACCGTTTTATCAGAATTAATATAATAGACTATTTCTTTATAGTATGACTCATATAGGTTTTAACAGTACAGTCATTTTGAATTAGTAGGTTGTTAGATGGAGCTGATGAACTGCTTGGGTTAATAAGAACCCATTTGAAAAAATGTTATGTAATTCTTATTTTCTTAACCCAAATTGCCAAAAATATATATGGTTTCTTAATCGGCATATTAAATTGGTAGACATATAACATAAGTGAACTTACCAGTGACGCGGACGAACCCTGGAGACCTAGGATTTGTTAGTGAAAATGACGACTGTGGAAGCCTATCCATGAAGAATATAAGTGAACATTTGTGTTGTGTGACGTTAGCTTGCATTGTAATATATTTTTGTTGTGTGACGTTAACTTGTATTGTAATACATTTGTGTTGTGTGACGATAACTTGTATTGTAAAGTCAGTCTGTTTTATTATTTTCAATGGTCAAGTGAAACAATACTATTTTTCATAATGGTTTACGATGTGATGGACACTATTGATGATTTGTGTGATTATTAGGTAGTTATAAAATTACTTATAAATTTCATTTAAGAATGATTATTTAAATCGAGTATACAGTATAATTTTGCATGGTACTTTTATTGTCACGTAATTAGTATTGTAATACGTAACAAAGAGATATATTCACCAGTACGTATATTAAGTAGCGTAGTTACATATATTGTAACAGTGTTTCACGCCGTCCACTATTGATTCTTGTCTTGTTATGCGTCCTCCTTATATTATTTCTCTTCTGTATTACGCTGTCTATTTATTTGTATTTACTTCTCGGGCTTTCTCTTTTCCTAATTCTTATTTCTCTCCTGTTCCATTCATTCAGAGGTATTCTCACATCACCGATCGTTCTCAAGTGCCTATATCAGTGTAATTTCTTTTCTCTTATTATATAAATAAAAGCCTTTTACCACTCATCACTATTTCTCCAAAACTATTCGTCCAACTGATTTGAAATTTTGTACATAGGTTTATATTGGTCTTAGAGGCTCACTAAGAAAGGATTTTCCTCTCAGATTTCAGGACTAAGTCTCACTGGCCTCCAAATTTCCCACCCTATTTTTATGGAGCTATATTAGTTTACTGATTTATTTGATTGACATCTGTTAAATAAAGACAAATTTAATTAAATTGTGGTAGGCTAAACTTTTAGAATTGACAATAATTGAGTCCAGTAGTAAATTATACATAACATCAGCTGTTCTAAACTGGATATTAAATTAAATAATTATTCTGTTTCAAAAGCAAAGTTTTTAGTCTGATTTAGTTTTGTATATTATTTATTGGTATTAAAAGTTATTATTTAATGTTCTTGAATTGTTTGGAATTTTTATTTATATTTTGATTGCAAATCTTTAAACTGAAAGCTTGCTGCACATTTAGATTATATTATCAAACTCAATATTATGACCGGCAAAGCGGGCAGGGGTTACGGCTAGTCTATTATAATAGTACATTATCTATAATGTATTTTATCTTCACAGTGAGTACCCTACTCTACATTCCAACGTTATCCTAACAAGTCTCCTAAAACTATCCTCTACTGTCTTTCTCTTCCTAATCACTAAGCAACTAATGTTCATGACATATTTCTGTGGTAAATGTCATATTTTACCCACACGGCCCTTGACTTTCATATCCGTACAGTAGACCACTGCCATGAGTTATGATTAGTAGCGCCAATACGCTACAGCTGGAACAAGTCTTCCGGTTCATGCAAATCGGCCAATTAGCTTGTGGAAAATGAGCTCGTCTAGCTCTCAGGTGTCGAACTGGTGCGTGCCGAGGTCTGTAGCCCGTCAGGCGAAACAGGTCACCGAGACCGCTGTGCACAATAGTCAAATTTCGTTAACGTACCACTATGAAACACGATAACTAATATTATTCATCAATGGGTGTCTTACAGTTTCAGGCACCTAACTTGTTATGGTTGCTAAGCTTAAAATTGTATTTTATTAAAACGTTTATATCAAACCGATAAAACAAGAATACGTAATTATGCCAACCTTTTATCACTATCGCTTCACAAACATAAGCAAGTTATCATAGAGTATTATTTTGATGGTGTAGTGATAGAGAAGACTACTGAGAGCAGTTGGTTTCCACTATAGTACGTTTAGGAGATGAGAGGCTGTAAGATGTTAGTGTGATTAGTAGGCTGCAGAGGCTGTCGGCCATATTGGTTTTACTACCATGAGAACAATATTATTTTCAAACTGGCTATACCATCACGTGTATCCAAATTTAACAGTTATTTTTTAATGGATTTTCAAAATAAATTGCATTTTATCTAGAATGCAATTACGTTTTGGAATTGCTTTGTAATTTCCTAATTAGTTTTATAAAAAAAAATAAAAATATTTAGTTTGAAGCTTTTATTTTCACCTATTTTCCAAAACTAGGCGTATGTATTAAAAAAACCAAAATCAAGCGCATTGCACAATGTGATAACGTTTGTTTAAAATGACACCTCATGCACAACTTTTGGTCAATAAATAACGAAAAATATGGATTCGCTAATAACATTGTTCTTATGGGATTCAAACCAACATGGCCGACAGACTGACTTAAGTGCTTCGTTAGGTTGTGGGAGAGATTTTATTGCAAGTAGTATGTCTGTATAATGTGGTTTGAGGTTAAAAATAATTTTGGTAAAATAAATTTGTATGCAGGAAATTGAAGATTTCTCTGTTCTGTTATCGTTTATGTTTACGTCAGACTTTCTAACAAATCTGAAACGTCATCAGCCCACGAAAAAAAAGTTATTCACATGGTATATTCTGTGCATATGAATCCATAATCCTTTGTAAACTTTAAAGGAGATAAAGAATATTTGCTTGAATAAAAAATTATATATCTATCTAAAATCACACAGTTCTCCCTTAACCCCATCAGTTAAACGTGAGGGGTTAAATGAATGCTTCCAGTGATAGCCGCCGCACTTTCGACACAGGTATTTTTTCTACGGTCACTAATAGAAGGTTTTCCACCTGTAGGCTGTTCAAAGTTGACCGATTACCTATCAAACCTACGGCTGGCTGAAGTGACTGTCGGCGAGCGATAATGCTAGGTGTCAGACAGTTACTAATCACTTGGTAACGAAGTACCAGTGAGTCACCCAGACAGTGAGTACTTCCTTGGTGCCTCTAGTGCACCACACCACGTGACCGGCCTGCCGATAGGCTCAGTTCGTCACCTTCTAGAGTGTTGAGCATTGTTGTCGACATTTTGACAGCTTATGAATATACAAGGCGAATAACTTCTCTTCCGTGGGCTGATGACATTTGAGGTTTGTTAGATGGCCTATGACCAATGTATAGGACTTCCAGGAATCAGGGTCACTGCCTTAAAAACTGTTAAATGAATAACAAGAATTGAAGTTTTGCAAATGTAGGAAGCTTTTAATTTATTGATACGTAATTAATTTCAGAATATCAGTTAGTGAATGATAAACTGAATTTCATCAGGGAAAACATAATCTGTACTAAATATACACGCACACATGATTTAGTATATATTAACGAGGGGGAAATGGCCTAAATTAGTTTGAAAGCACAATGTACAATGTATTGAAATAACATTATACTATCATTACTAATTTTAATTTACTTTCATATCCAACACCAAACTAAATTTCTAGACAGCTAACTAGCCATCATACCTCACAAAACTCTTATCCAAATATTATATAGAAACTTATCAATATATTAATTAAATAGTAAGGGGCAAAGTTGGTTAGTGCCCTGATGACCCAACCTAACCTAACTTAACCCTCCCACCAAAACATGTACAGTAGCTTCGGTTTATCACCCCACCCACATACGTTAGCTCACCTAACAACTCATATATGTACAGTAGCTTCGGTCCATCACCCCACCCACATACGTTAGCTCACCTAACAACTCATATATGTACAGTAGCTTCGGTCCATCACCCCACCCACATACGTTAGCTCACCTAACAACTCATATATGTACAGTAGCTTCGGTCCATCACCCTACCCACATACGTTAGCTCACCTAACAACTCATATATGTACAGTAGCTTCGGTCCATCACCCTACCCACATACGTTAGCTCACCTAACAACTCATATATGTACAGTAGCTTCGGTCTATCACCCCACCCACATACGTTAGCTCTCCATTTCACCATAATTAAAGAATAGTGTCGGGTAACCCATTCACTATCATCGGTCTACACATTCAGACCAGTGTTGTTAGCACACCTAACAACTCATATTTGTCCAGTAGCTTCGGTCCATCACCCCACCCACATACGTTAGCTCACCTAACAACTCATATATGTACAGTAGCTTCGGTCCATCACCCCACCCACATACGTTAGCTCACCTAACAACTCATATATGTACAGTAGCTTCGGTCCATCACCCTACCCACATACGTTAGCTCACCTAACAACTCATATATGTACAGTAGCTTCGGTCCATCACCCTACCCACATACGTTAGCTCACCTAACAACTCATATATGTACAGTAGCTTCGGTCCATCACCCTACCCACATACGTTAGCTCACCTAACAACTCATATATGTACAGTAGCTTCGGTCCATCACCCCACCCACATACGTTAGCTCACCTAACAACTCATATATGTCCAGTAGCTTCGGTCCATCACCCTACCCACATACGTTAGCTCACCTAACAACTCATATATGTACAGTAGCTTCGGTCCATTACCCTACCCACATACTGTTGTGCTGAAGCAATGTATTTAGGGATTTAAACGAATTGACTGGTATATAGTGTAACGTAGTTGATTATATGAAATATACGTGGGTCATGCAAGTTTTAATAGTATTAACAGTTTAGACACAAAGACAATTAAGAACGTTCCAACTCAAGGGGTTTAGATTACTATCCTTTAGTGTTAGGAACCGGCACTAATGTATTTTACAGGTGTTTGGCGGCAGTGTGATGGTTTGGACTGATCTTCAAAGGACATGTCAAATTATTTAATTTAGTTTGAGCTTAGTGGCAACCATTTGATAGATAATCCGACCGTAACAATATAGTAGCGTTGAATAAAAAATCACAAAAATATTAATACAAATAACAGGAGTACTAATACATAAATATAACTACATCTTATGTTGAAATATATACAATGTTAAAATATAAATTATTGACTGCCTGAAGTCCTAGATTTGCAGTAGTTATGTATCTGATTTGTACCTATAAACACACATTTAATGTGTTTAACTAAAATTGTACAATAGTAAATTTTAATCGACGTTCTACCTGTGTGGCAACCTATTTTTACCACATAAGTAGTAAAGGTCTAAAAAAAAGATTATAAATAATTGAACAAAATTACTTTTAACAACAGATTTCCTGTGCATCAAAAACTAATGGTTTTAATAATTTGAATACGTTTTTAAAATGGGCTCGTCTAAGCAGGCAAGTAGAACTGCGCTTTGATTGGACATATCTCCCCACAAAAAGCCATATTTAATTTGATATAATCTTTTCATTATGTTAATTTACTGATGGAATATATTCTACCCAAAAACATATTCATCAGATACACAGGTTTGTCCTTCATTGTTGGTGTAAAATTAGATTGGAATAATGCATTGATAACGTGCCCTCGTTATAGAGATAGCGCTGCCAATCAACACTGGACACATTACATAACTAATTGTTGGCTTAGTTGGATAAGTGAGCGGGAAATATTCACTACTATACAAATAATAACATATAAAAAAGAAGCAATTAGAAATATACATACAAATTGAATCATAGCAATTATTAAAACATATAACAAATACAATATATATAACAAATACAATATATATAACAAATACAATATATATATATATATATATATATATATATATATATATAACAAATACAATATATATAACAAATACAATATATATAACCTGCGCTATCTGTAACTCAAGAACGCTCGGCCACGGCTCTTCCAATAATAATGTTGCATTATTTTACATTGAACATGTGCATAAATTCAATAACATAAAAGAGAACAAATTAATTTTATTAATTGAATATAAACTTTCCCTTATTCTTGTATTCTTGTGAATACAAATATATTGTATTTGTATTCACAAGAAAGTTTATATTCAATTATTCATCAGAATCTCCCATCCTTCTTCCCTACGTCTTTCCAACATGAACTTCAAATCACAACTGATGGAGGCAAAACGGCGGCGCGCCGTGCTAAGTGCACGGGCCTCCACTTTACCGCGCCGCTCCACCGACCTAGTGTACGCTCAGCTTTAGACCGCTCAGCCTCCTACCTCATGTGGCTTTCAATGAAGAATATATTACATTCTGGCAGAATTTTACTCTTTTCCTTTTGGCTTTGTTTAACAAGCCTCTGATATTTCAATAGCAAATACATTCTCTGTACAGTTCAATAAACCGTTCAGAGAAAATTTAAAACTGAACCAAGTGTTTGTTAATTTACTGCTATTGCAGTTCCGATTCTAAAGGATCAATTGAAAAAAATTTTGGTTTCCTACGAAAGTTTATTTAAATTAGATCATTTCTCAAGTAATTAAAATAAAATGTTTTTCTGAAGTAAACAAGCTTAGAATAGTATTAATTGAATATAAACTTTCCCTTATTCTTGTATTCTTGTGAATACAAATATATTGTATTTGTATTCACAAGAAAGTTTATATTCAATTATTAAAACTAATTTGTTCTCTTTTATGTTATTGAATTTATGCACATGTTCAATGTAAAATAATGCAACGTTATTATTGGAAGAGCCGTGGCCGAGCGTTCTTGAGTTAGAGATAGCGCAGGTTCGAGTCCTGGCCTTGGTGGTTAGTTTTATCAGTAATATTCACCTCTTACTGTATTGGTTTCCGCCTTATTGTATCTGATAAGCTCCTCGTGCAGATCAATAGTATGTGAGAAATGGGCAGAGTAAGATTGGACAAATTTGTTATAATTTTTACTTTCTATTTTACTAGATTATTCTAAATTATTGATAGCAACTCTCTCCCACACACGAGCATTTTGCCCAGATTAGAAATATTATATTATATAAATATGATGCATTATATAAATGCAATAGGCAAATATGTTACTGAAAAACACTTTGTTTAAAGTTTTAATACAGTAATTACTAATTAATTCAATATGAACAATTATAAAGCAAATTTAATCATGAATATTTTTTCGTGGTATAATTATTATAATTGTAGTTAATAATATAGGTTATCCATGTCTATACAACATGGATAATAGCACAAATATAATCCATGTATCGGATAGTGTGATGGATACAAAAAGAGCACCACGTCTTTTTATAGTACTGTACTCATAGAAAGCTTATAGTATAAAAAGGGATATTAGTGATCGAAATACATAAAAACAAGGGTGAACATAATTTTGGAAAAGAATTATTGGTTTATTGTTACTATTTATACCAACTAAATTTTATTTCAATTATTAGATACTTGAGGGTGAAATCATTTGCCAGTTGCAGCCTCAACCGAGCACAAGTTCTGATTTCGAATAGTATTTTCTTTTTAATAGGTTTTAGTAACCTGGCTATTATATAAATACAATAACATTTCTCGAAAAGAAGCAGCACAGTTACAAAAATACTATTCTAAGCTTGTTTACTTCAGAAAAACATTTTATTTTAATTACTTGAGAAATGATCTAATTTAAATAAACTTTCGTAGGAAACCAAAATTTTTTTTCAATTGATCCTTTAGAATCGGAACTGCAATAGCAGTAAATTAACAAACACTTGGTTCAGTTTTAAATTTTCTCTGAACGGTTTATTGAACTGTACAGAGAATGTATTTGCTATTGAAATATCAGAGGCTTGTTAAACAAAGCCAAAAGGAAAAGAGTAAAATTCTGCCAGAATGTAATATATTCTTCATTGAAAGCCACATGAGGTAGGAGGCTGAGCGGTCTAAAGCTGAGCGTACACTAGGTCGGTGGAGCGGCGCGAAAAAGTGGAGGCCCGTGCACTTAGCACGGCGCGCCGCCGTTTTGCCTCCATCAGTTGTGATTTGAAGTTCATGTTGGAAAGACGTAGGGAAGAAGGATGGGAGATTCTGATGAAGAAATTTTGTTTTTGGCACTTGTGGTAGAAGCCGAGGAGGAGGAACTGAAGAGGAAAAAACCGAAAATATAGATAACTTACATCCCATAAATAATAAAAGAGCCACGTATGGTGAACATCACCACTTATCTCCTGACCTGAGGGACAGCAAGAAATTCATGAAGAATTTCAGAATGTCACAAGAAAAATGTGATGAAGTTCTGGAAATGATAAGACCAGAAATTAAACTAATAAGAAATTATATATTATGTACTCACTAGGAATAACATTCGAATAACGTGAGACTAATTTAGCAATAAAACAAGAATCTAAAGTCAAAATACATTGTTCAGACTACAGTTCGCAGGCTAGTTTAATCATAAAATAATTAATTAATCAAATTAAGGTAATACAAACGAACAAAATGTACGAGCAACTCGTGTGTAATGGTAGTTGGACATTTGCCATCATTACGTGAAAATTACCAATCACGACGTTTCGATTTGGTAAAACCCAAACCTTTTTCAAGTGCTAAAAACTAAATTACATCTAAACAAACATGTTATAAAACTACGTTCTTAAACTAATAAACTTATCTACTTTAAAAATTATCTACATTTTAACCTAGATCCTAGAATGGGGTACAACAAAATGAACTTCTACTAAATATAAAAATGTTAACAGGGTTAAATTAATATAACCAATTAGGCACTGTCAAGGTCACGATATCAACGAAAAAATGTTAAAACACAATTAAAATTAATATTCAAATCAGACTGAAATAAGATTACATTAAATAATCATAAATATATGGTACCTGAAAAACACTATTAATTTAAAATAACATTCAACATGCACAAAAAATGATATATATGACTCAGAAGGACTGAGACTACTATTACAATTACATTTTAACCTGAAAAGACAACAATTATTAGGAATAAAACAATACAATAATCAAATATTACAAAAATGATGAAGTCTTACGACCCGCAGTGACGATGGCGTCTAGACGTCCTGGGCACGAAGTGAGGATAATACCATCCAAATGCAGTGTCTTCGAAGTTCCCTCCAAGGTGATAAAACACGGGGACAGGACAAACATACACTGAAACGTCGTGATTGGTAATTTTTACGTAATGATGGCAAATGTCCAACTACCTTTGTCACCCTCATCTGATACTCCATCATTAACAAATTTCAAAAACAAAGTAGTGTGTAAAGACAGTGTACTTATATATATATATATATATATATATATATATATATAAGTATCCAACCACTTGACACTCACCGGTAGGTAGATCACGTTCTGTGGTGCCTCGACGATTTTGAAACCAGACGGTACAGCCGGACCCACCCGCCCACCCACACACGTATAGTGGTATTGACCCAACCGCCCACCCATACACGTACAATGGTATTGACCCACCCACACACGTATAGTGGTATTGACCCACCCGCCCACCCATACACGTACTGTGGTATTACTGTGGTACAATACACGTTACTGTGGTACAATATATATAATATACAGTGTACTTATATATATATATATATATATATATATATATATATATATATATATATATATATATATATATATATATATATATATATATATATATATAAGTATCCAACCACTTGACACTCACCGGTAGGTAGATCACGTTCTGTGGTGCCTCGACGATTTTGAAACCAGACGGTACAGCCGGACCCACCCGCCCACCCACACACGTATAGTGGTATTGACCCAACCGCCCACCCATACACGTACAATGGTATTGACCCACCCACACACGTATAGTGGTATTGACCCACCCGCCCACCCATACACGTACTGTGGTATTACTGTGGTACAATACACGTTACTGTGGTACAATATATATAATATACAGTGTACTTATATATATATATATATATATATATATATATATATATATAAGTACACTGTATATAATATATATACGAACTATAAACTATTATTATTAATAAGTAACTAACCGCAATCGTAATTCCAGCCTGGACTCCAGTCACTGGATGATGGGTTTTGTCCAGGCGCCAAAAGAGCTCGGAAACGGTCGAGTCCTCACGAACTTAACCGAGCAAGGAAAAACTAAAAATGACTCGATTACTCAAGAAAACACACTCTAAGGGCCTTCTCAACAAGCTAAAACATTTTAATCTGATATATTCACAAGTACAAAAATAAGACATTATTTCAATTTTTAATTTTAAGGGCATCCTAAGATAACAATGTATATAACACTCTTATTTTTCTTAACTGAAAATGAAATATTTCATGTCAAGGATAAAAAAGTAAAATTTTTGAAAAATTTAAATATTTTATTCTGATGTAGAATATTCAAATAATGTAAAGGTGTTTTTTCTGAGTCTGTATACACACTCAGTTGTTGGAAAAGTCAAAATGTACCGTATGTGGGATAATGTCCCAGAACAGTTAGTGTAACCCTTTCCAAAAATACTAAAGTAAGCCGTAAAATTTGAGTTCTTATTTATCAGCACCAAAATATAAGGAAATAAAGGACTCTAACGGCATAACAATGATTCCCTAAGTTTACGCAAATAATTTTTAAATGTAATTAAAATTGTCAAACAACTTTACATTATATTTTACAAGAAAACCTAAAGTGCAATAATTTCAGTCAGTAATATTTGGGGTCAAGATTAATCTGGATTGAAAGTACATTCAGGGTGACCTTGATATCGTGCCATACAGTTTAGTGGGTGGGGGGAGTGGAGAGGATTACCATAAAGCGGAATGGGGGGGGGGACTGACTAGTTAATAGTTACATCCCGGCTAGATAGTTAGATTGCAGGCCTTATGTATTACTAGGACTGTATTAGTAGGAGGGAAAACAACTGGAGAAATTTTCTAATTGTTCTTCTCTGTATAGGATAAATCTACTAAATATAGATAGAGACCCTCTATTCAGTAATATGAGAATATTGAGTATAATTGAAGTGAAATTAAAACTAAGGTTAAACAGAATGTTACGGCACTTTAATTGTACTTAATTTAAAGTATTATAATATCTATTTTAGTGATGAAATATCGGTATTTCACTCAGGCTTTAATTAATCCTGAGACATATGTTCCATAAACATATTTCATGTAGATTGAAGAGAAATTGGTTAAATTAAATGCTACAGTCCTTTTTGGATCTTAATTGTTCATTTGCTAAAAGAAAAATTCCCGAAAAACGTACGGACCATTGTAAAACATTATTTGTATTAAATAATAAAATAAACGAATCCAAACGATTTTGATCTTGTCTGCTTCTACAGTAGTTCTTACCTTATTCTTAACGACATTTGTTCAATTCACTATTCTTCAGGCAACGTGAATCCAGTATTTGTTGTTGTATTTTAAGTCAACTGTATAAAATGAGTAGTTAAGTACAGTTTTTATCGGCTTGATCAAATAATAAATGTGCAGTAACTATCTATGAAACAGTTACATTCTAGATACCTCATATATGTCCCCTAAGCTCAACTTCATGAGGTTAGTAGAATGTCTATTGGGACGTCTGGATAGTCAGTCCCAAGGGAAGTCTAGGATAACGATGGACTAGATCCGACGTTCAATAGACGCAATCCAGCAGTAAAATAGTTTTGAAATGATTCAAACTTCAAGGTGTAGGGTTTATTGTTATAAATAATATTATTTATTTAGCAAACAAATTCTCTAAACTTGTTTAAACAGAAAATCTGTTCATACTCCTTTATTTCACCAAGACATTTCTTAAAGAAGATTTTACATTGGATAAACTTACTATACTATTATAAGTATTACAAATAATTTATAAAAGTAAATGTGAAATAGGTAAGAACATTATTTAAGATTTCCGACTTTAAGTCCATTAAAAGTGCAACGCATACTATTAACAATAACTGGCGTTTAGGCTGAGTTACTAAAGTCAAAGTCCATTTGCAAGAAGAATACTTCTGACGTTGAGAGGAAACTGAAACTCCCAAGTCTAAAACTATAAATAACAGATTGAGATAAATATTGGTTGGAGATGGTCGAAATTAGGAGACAAAGTTGATATGAATTGAGAAAAGCAAGAATATACAACCTTAATACATTGAGTAAGAAGAAATATACAGGAATGCATCCATTAGTGCGCTAAGTGTGTGTCGAGTAGTCATTACACAAGTATGTCATGTGATGTTAAGGCCAGGTTCTTGTTAGTGCGCTAAGTGTGTGTCGAGTAGTCATTACACTAGTATGTCATGTGATGTTAAGGCCAGGTACTTGTTAGTGCGCTAAGTGTGTGTCGAGTAGTCATTACACTAGTATGTCATGTGATGTTAAGGCCAGGTTCTTGTTAGTGCGCTAAGTGTGTGTCGAGTAGTCATTACACTAGTATGTCATGTGATGTTAAGGCCAGGTTCTTGTTAGTGCGCTAAGTGTGTGTCGAGTAGTCATTACACTAGTATGTCATGTGATGTTAAGGCCAGGTTCTTGTTAGTGCGCTAAGTGTGTGTCGAGTAGTCATTACACTAGTATGTCATGTGATGTTAAGGCCAGGTTCTTGTTAGTGCGCTAAATGTGTGTCGAGTAGTCATTACACTAGTATGTCATGTGATGTTAAGGCCAGGTTCTTGTTAGTGCGCTAAGTGTGTGTCGAGTAGTCATTACACTAGTATGTCATGTGATGTTAAGGCCAGGTTCTTGTTAGTGCGCTAAATGTGTGTCGAGTAGTCATTACACTAGTATGTCATGTGATGTTAAGGCCAGGTTCTTGTTAGTGCGCTAAATGTGTGTCGAGTAGTCATTACACTAGTATGTCATGTGATGTTAAGGCCAGGTTCTTGTTAGTGCGCTAAGTGTGTGTCGAGTAGTCATTACACTAGTATGTCATGTGATGTTAAGGCCAGGTTCTTGTTAGTGCGCTAAGTGTGTGTCGAGTAGTCATTACACTAGTATGTCATGTGATGTTAAGGCCAGGTTCTTGTTAGTGCGCTAAATGTGTGTCGAGTAGTCATTACACTAGTATGTCATGTGATGTTAAGGCCAGGTTCTTGTTAGTGCGCTAAATGTGTGTCGAGTAGTCATTACACTAGTATGTCATGTGATGTTAAGGCCAGGTTCTTGTTAGTGCGCTAAGTGTGTGTCGAGTAGTCATTACACTAGTATGTCATGTGATGTTAAGGCCAGGTTCTTGTTAGTGCGCTAAATGTGTGTCGAGTAGTCATTACACTAGTATGTCATGTGATGTTAGGCCAGGTTCTTGTTAGTGCGCTAAGTGTGTGTCGAGTAGTCATTACACTAGTATGTCATGTGATGTTAAGACCAGGTTCTTGTTAGTGCGCTAAGTGTGTGTCGAGTAGTCATTACACTAGTATGTCATGTGATGTTAAGGCCAGGTTCTTGTTAGTGCGCTAAGTGTGTGTCGAGTAGTCATTACACTAGTATGTCATGTGATGTTAAGGCCAGGTTCTTGTTAGTGCCTCCCTTATTCTTGTTAGTGGCCATAAAAAAGCGAGCGACCTCTGTTTCTTTTTGCTCTGTGAATGCACATACCCCTTGTGGAGGGTTGACCAAGGTAGTTTGCAGATTCATATTCACAAAAGGTGTAGTTTATATATACAAGGGTTTGTGCCACTGTTTAGACTGAACCTCAAGTATAACAAGTTACACTAAGCTTAGAATTTGTCATTAAATCGTTGAGTGTTGTCAAGGAGAGAAAACTAAGTACTGTATTAGTCAGTTAGCCGAAAATTATACCAATATTAGACATATTCCAGATTATGCAAGATTCTTTCGGTCGTTTTTATTTTTATTATTTACCAATAACAATCCTTGTTATTGGGCTATTTACTAAATTGCTTTTTCTAAGGACCGGCTTCCATTAGCTAGCCCTCAAGACTATTTCGTTTATCTACACTCATGACGATACCCATTTTTAACCCATATACTATTACACTCAGCGTTTAAATGATATTAAAGAATTTTATAAAAGAATATTAGTTTTAAATATATCCTCCTGAAAAATATGTTAGAAAATAAACAATATTCTAATATTAAAATTTTTCAGAATGTTCGATTACTAACATCGATTTTAAAACATACCATAATCCTAAATATATAACACACACTTCAATTATAAACAAGTACATCAAGTAAGTAAATACGGTATTGTGATTTACGTCTGTGGAACCCTAGGCTGCTAAAGGTTAATGAATTGAAATAAATTTAAAATAGTCAAAACTATTACCTTAAATATATTTACAACCCGCTGAATATAGTTGAGCATTTCACAAATCCTCATTTTGTGTGTGCCTAAGTGTTTAAAGGCGCCACTTCATGTACGAGTAATTAAGGAAAAGCAGAGCTGAGAGCGAAATTAAGGAGAGGGTAATTATTCGTCTTCTTAACAATTACAAGGCAATTGAATATGATTTACTAATTACTTAAATGATAAGATGTTTAAGATTATTAAAAGTTTAAATTTACATTTAACGAAAGATTTTATGTTATTACTGTAACGTAACGGCAGATTTAACGTATACTTTAACAACTGTTATACTGTAGTACATTTCACGTATAGTTCATTAAGTATTACATTACATTTCATGTATGCTACAGTAACTGTCACAGTGAACTTAACGTATATTATAGTAACTATAACAGTACATGTTTACACACGCTACAATAACTATCACAGTACATGTTAAGTACCTACAGTAGCTATCACAGTACGTGTTAAGTACCTACAGTAACTATCACAGTACGTGTTAAGTACCTACAGTAACTATCACAGTACTTGTTACGTACGCTACAGTAACTATCACAGTACATGTTACGTACGCTACAGTAACTATCGCAGTACATGTTACGTACGCTACAGTAACTATCACAGTACACGTTAAGTATCTACAGTAACTATCACACTACATGTTACGTACGCTACAGTAACTATCGCAGTACATATTACGTACGCTACAGTAACTATCACAGTACATGTTAAGTACCTACAGTAGCTATCACAGTACATGTGACGTACACTACAGTAACTCTCATAGTACATGTTTCGTACGCTACAGTAATTATCATAGTACATGTTACGTATTATACTGTAAATATCACTGTATATGTTGTGTACGCTACAGTAACTTTCACAGTACATGCTACGAGTTTTAGTACAATTTACGTATGATACTGTAACTATTACAGTACATGTTATGTACACTACAGTAACTGTCACATTACATGTCACGCATGCTACAGTAACTATTACAGTACATGTTATGTACACTACAGTAACTGTCACAGTACATGTGACGCATGCTACAGTAACTATTACAGTACATGTTACATTAATACAGCGTCTATAACAGTGCATTTCAAGTTGACTACAGTAACTGTCACAGTAAATGTTACTTACGTCAGTGACTATAACAGTTCATATAACTTTTACTACAGTAACTGTCACAGTACGTATACAATAGTAACTGCCACAGTATTTTTTACGTATACAATAATAACTATCCAATTATATATTGTGTATGCTAGTAACGTTTTAGTATAATTTAAGTATACTACAGGAAATGTCTACATGTAATATGTTTAAGGCAACTTGTTGTTTGAATTATACTATTTTAATAATAGCAGTCTTTTTTGAATATATATTCTTAATAAAACTGCAGAGCTTATTAAACTGCTGTCTATTGTTGTAACTTATATGTTGCAGTAAGGTTTTTGTATAATATTGCTTTAAATATTATTGTACAGTGTACTAATTCTATTGTAATTTTTTCAGTAAGTATTTATTTAAGGTCAATTAAAATTTTAACTGGTAAATAAACTACAATCCATCCTAAGTATAAGAAAGAATTATCTTGTTGAAATGAACTATAGTATATTTTGTACTGGATGAGTCTACGTGCCTCGTTACTCGAAATGGCTTTTATTTTGAGACGGACTGAAGGTACATACATAACATATGCCTGTGTTTCATAAGGGCATTTATTCCACTTGTGCGAATAACAAATATGTTTTGTTTTCCAGAGCCTCGTAGTTGACAAGGTCATGGAGACGGCTGGAGGGCCCGGGGAAGACGCCCCCACTGGGGATCCCGGCCAGCCCCCCCCACCACCATCACCTCTTTCGGGGGCCTATCTACTCATCCTGGTTGGTGAACCCCATACAGACGACCACAAAGACGAGATCCTCAGGAAAATTGCTAAAGGTAAATAAAAATCTATTTCTATATGTTTTTGCAATCCTATTAGATAAGCATTTAGCTTGAGAATTGATGGTTGGGCCTTTATATGTTATATTTGTTTGTATACTCCTGAAAAAAATTGTATTGTGATTACATGAACGTTGAGTGTGTGTGGGTAGGAGGTCTATAAACACCTTTCTTATGTGGTGAATAGGAAGGCCATGAAAGCCTCAGGTATGTGGTTTGGTGAGTAAACCACCCCCGTACGTGAGGAAGCCATACAATACGTATGCGCGTGGGTGTGAGGGCCGTGAAAACTGTACGTGTCGGCGGGTGAGAGAGGGGGAAATACAATCCTTATGTGCGTGGGTGTGTGAAAGAGCTGTGAAAACCGTACTTGTGTGTGGTATGTGAGAGTGTCGTCAAAGCCCTAAGTTTGTAGGTCGAGTGGAGGTAATCAAGTCCGTTGGTGTGTAGGTGATGGGGAAGTCTGTCAAAGCCCTAAGTTTGTAGGTCGAGTGGAGGTAATCAAGTCCGTTGGTGTGTAGGTGATGGGGAAGTCTGTCAAAGCCCTAAGTTTGTAGGTCGAGTGGAGGTAATCAAGTCCGTTGGTGTGTAGGTGATGGGGAAGTCTGTCAAAGCCTAACTAGGGTGGGTGGTTCTTTATTTATTACTTTTATCAATTTGACTTCTATTAGGCAGCAGTATGAATCTTAATGGCCTTGTTACGAGTTTCATTATTTTTGAGTGAATTAAAATGTAATTCATTATTTCAACAGATATTAAAATTTATAAGAATACAGGCAATTTACTACGTATTAATTATATATAATTAATAGTGATATATATTTATAATTAATACTGATAACCATAACTTCTTTTGTGTTGCACTGTGCCTGGATATAAATCATAGTAGACAGATAAAATGGTTATAATAAAAATACAATAACAAATTAAATCCCTCACAATACCAAGTATCTACAATCAGCGAGCGTGTCACCAACAGACTGACAGGCGCGATCCTGGAGGTGGCTTGTGTAACTGTTGTACATGACAAACATGTCACACCATTATCAGCTGTTGTGTAGTGCCACTGATGAGCGACAAAGAGAGGCGCGACTCGCGACATTGTTGTGGTCACAAAGAGGGGAATCTTGGGCACGGCCTTCTCTATATACAACGAAGCGTTGATAATTCAGATCCGATGGTCATGTGCTTTGAATGGGGTCTATTTAAAACAAACAATACAAGAGTTGTGCTAGTCAGAAGTTAAATTAAAATTATTAATTGTTTGCACTTTCTTCATATTGTTGAACATGACATAAAATCTTAACACATATCTTATACGTCTCCATGGTTACATTAACATTTGTTTTGATGTTAAACGTCTCTTAAAAGTCATATGGAATTTAGTTTGATAAAAACTGTAACTATTAAAACGAGAAATTAACTTCGTGAGATGAAGTTAGATACATGATATGAAAGTAAATGTTGTATTGCATCCAATCTTGTAGGTAGGGGTATATGAGAATTGCTAAATAAATCCTTCACACAGGAGGTGTAGACACAATCTGTTGTTTATTTAAGTGTAGTATGATGAACTAGACTAGTGATGATTTCATATGAAAGATATGAGTGCTTTGGTTACTACTGAGATCGGCAGATTTCAGTAAGGGACTATAATAATCCATGGGAATCTGATTGAGTTATTATATGTCTGAAGTAGTTAGCAATGTCAACAAGCCACTCAAAGAGGTTGGACACCCTAGAATTATCCAGTGGTGCCCATGAAGATGAAGTCCAGCCATTCCGGGCATACCGATCCCGTAATACTCCACCCTCTACCAACAAATTTCAGTTGAACTGGTACTAGGAAAAGCATTACTCTCAGTAAATAGTACTAATAGCTTTAATCGCTTTTAATAGTTCATATAATTGTTTTAGAATCTGTTATAACAGTGTCAAAAATTTTTACTGTTACCTAAATCGGCAATAGAAGTAAACAAAATTAAATTTAAGCTCGCAGTACTAATAAATGTAATTATCTGGCCTTACATTACGTACGAGTAGTAAAAGTGAATCGGATAAAAAGGTTTGTTCGTAAATGTCACGTTTTTCACAAAGAAATAAAGGGAGAAGTTTATCCACGAATAAAGAGATTTACTGCGAAATCACTGCCAACAAAGGGTAACAAAATCGGATACTTTTCTTGGCTTATATCTTTCTATTCTATGTTCAATGTTCTTTCTATATCCAAGTTATTGGAATTGGAAGCAGTTGTTTGTAGTTGGAAAACAATTATATTCAGGAAATATTTAAGAAAATTATAAAAATATGTCAAGTAATTATATAAAAAGTCTATTTGATGTTTAAAAAAATCAATACAATACAAATAATATAAACACTTTTTCATTAGAAACGGTTAATTGAAAAGGTTAAAACATACATTTTACTTTCTCCCATATGCGTTAGCTTATAGAAAGTATTGTGATCGTCCAGACAATGTCTTTTACAAGTTGGTCTAAAAATCCATTTTAGGGCCCTCTGAGATGAATAATAATGAACCCAGAAAAGTGTTTTTTATTTTTATTTATTTTGGTGTCTGTCTGTGTGTATGTGCAGTACGCTGGATGGATTAATTTTTGTTAAATTTGGTATGTAGATGTATTTAGTCATATATCCAGACTATTTTTCACTTTTTTGAAATTTTAGTTTTTTTATTTCATAGGAATAAAAATACAAAAATGGAATTTTCTAAAAAACGTCACTAACGATTTTGACTAAATTTTCAGAAAATATGTAAATTACAATTCAAAACATTTTATTAAACATTGAATGGCCATAACTTCAATAGTTTTTAATTATAATTTGTTTGGGCTAGAACATTAAAAAAGCAAAACTTTCAGGCTTTATTTTAACGATGTTGATTAAATTTTAATTACAGATGAAAATTATACTTAAACAAGTTTTAATTTTTTTAGTTTTATTTATTACTGAACATCCCACTAAGTTAGAGCTGGAGGCCGAAGGCTGGAAGCCACAGTTCAAGTTGTTGAAGGCTGTTTACTTAAAATCTGGCTATGTGATTAATTGAACAGCAATTTTGAAGATTGCTTTTTTCCATACTTTTATTTAAATAACATAAGTGTTTCGTCTGTTAATTCATTAGAAATTTTATTAATTGAACATCTATTTTTAGTAAACGATCTAACATAACAAAGGGAAAGGGAGAAAGCTTGGGCCAGTTATTACCATTTATTGTTGTTTGTGATAATATTTTTTCTGAGTAGAGAAGGTTGTTTTGTTGTCCAAAATAAATATTGTCTTAATTTATGCACTGTATTTGTAATAGTCTAGGAATACATTTTACATGAGAGTCCCTTCAGTTCAGTTATAGTCCACCCAAATAAGTACTAAACTTGCTGGAGCCTCTGCTGAAAGTCCTTCAACTGCTGGAACCATTATTAATGAGCAATTATAAAAACATTAATTTGCAATAAACAAAAACCCTAAAGTTTTAATATTATAATTCATATATAATCATGTTTTATTCTACTAAGAAATCATTTATAAGGTTTTAGCAGTTTTTGAGATTACTTATTCGTTTAGTCTCTGAAAGTTAAACATTTTATCATATAAGAATATATAATTCACTACAACATTCATTGCGCAACAACACATGTCTTTCAACCATATTGCAGATTGTACATCCAAACACGCTGCATTAAACTGCCAAATAACAGCTTTTTTCTTAACAACAATTTTATTATTTTAAGAATTCATGAAATATTCAAACTTTAATTCATTCCGAAAATGAGTGTGTGTATGGATGGGGGAGGAGTTGCTCGTGATATGATATTATAAGGTAGGTGGGGTGAGGCTTATAGTGGTTGAGAGGGCTTGTTGTATGATATGACATGGCGAAGAGGAAAGATGGATTGACAAAGAAGGCAATAATGCGTAATACTAGTGTTATATGGGAGACTTACCATTATATATTATATACGGAGAGAAGGTGCTATGTATACATCCACGATGAGATGTGCAGGGGAGGTAACAGGTTCATAAGAGTCATACGTGGGTTGGATTCTTAGAAAGAACATTTATTAACTTTAGACCTGCAGATCAAATCATGCGCCTTATTTTGTATGATTGAACAGTATTTAATTGTAGATACTTTGAACTACATTGCACATTTATAGGGAAATTTAAATTTACTATAGAAACTAAACCAAGTTAGAATACAAATTATTATAAAACAAAATTACCAATTCTTTTACTTTTTGAATTAATAAAATGTTCACAGAAAACTTCTTACATATAATAATAGTTGGTGATTTTCAAATAAATTGCTCAACGAAGTTTTATTATATTTAGTTAGAAAAATATATGTATAATGGCTTTATATGTGCTTTATTAAAATATTTTATTGGATTTTAATTTTACATTTTTGCTTGACAGATGTTGTCAAATAACACTTAGCAAGACTAAAAGTAACTTAATTTTCTTAAAGTAATGATATGAATGAAGATAATTAACAGTTCCATAGCTGTTTATAATCGACTACTTATTTTATTATTAATTTGTTTAGTACTATAGTTTGTTTCCCATGAACGCAAATCCCTTTTCCACAAAATTGTGTATGTCGGGTACTGCAATGTTCTTTCCCGTAAACCACAGAAGCTACAAACACTTATGCAAAGGAGGCCTTAAAGGCAGTTTCCCAAGGTTTCCTGTTGTCTTGTAAGCCTCGGCTTATGCTGGAAGCTTAGGCTATCCTTACACATTACAGGTTTAAGATTACATTGAGCTTAGGGAAAATATTACTCACTGTGAAAACAGGAATTTCATATTAGAAAATATTGAAATTAATAATATTACAATAATTTTAAAACTTTAAACAAAGATTACAGAAAATTCTTTTGGTGCGCATTTCCCTTAATTACTTCAAGGTTTTTAATAGCTCTTAACAAACAGTTCTATTAAGAAATATTATATATTTTGTGTATGCTTGAATTATTAGTAGAATAATTAATAATATTTCATACAAAAATGTGTTAAATACAAAGAAAAAATATCTTCAGACAGTAAAATCCTAAAAAATTCTAAATTTAATAAAGGAATGTCTGAAAAGATAAGAAATATAACTATAGTAGTCGCACTTTCAACTACTACATTTTGCTTCATGTCTCAGAAATTTCTTTTTTATATGTATTGTAATGTATGCTGGATATTGTGGCTTTATTAAATAGTTGTAGGTGAATTACAACGTACTACATAGAGGTGTAGTTGAACTACATTGGTCGGTTATGCACTGTTAGTTACGATATATACTACATTTTAGGACTATTTGGGATAGTTGAGTCAGATTTTTGGGCAAGAATAATAAGAATTGAAGGTAGTAAATTGTTTTGAAGAAGGAAAATATTAGATAACCTTAACTCTTTTGAGAGTAGAAATGCAATCAGTTTATTGAACATAAATCTGCGTGAGTTTAAAAAATCATTATATTAAAGCTTGTTTGGAAGTGAGGTAGAAGTTGACAGCGGTCATGTCCAGGAAAAAGAAACAAATCTGGATTAGTCAGATTATGTTTGGGGAGTGAGGTAGTAGTTGACAGCGGTCATGTCCAGGTAAAAGAAACAAATCTGGATTAGTCAGATTATGTTTGGGGAGTGAGGTAGGAGTTGACAGCGGTCATGTCCAGGAAAAAGAAACAAATCTGGATTAGTCAGATTATGTTTGGAAGTGAAGTAGTAGTTGACAGCGGTCATGTCCAGGAAAAAGAAACAAATCTGGATTAGTCAGATTATGTTTGGGAGGTGAGGTAGTAGTTGACAGCGGTCATGTCCAGGTAAAAGAAACAAATCTGGATTAGTCAGATTATGTTTGGGGAGTGAGGTAGGAGTTGACAGCGGTCATGTCCAGGAAAAAGAAACAAATCTGGATTAGTCAGATTATGTTTGGAAGTGAAGTAGTAGTTGAACCCGGTCATGTCCAGGAAAAAGAAACAAATATGGATTAGTCAGATTATGTTTGGGGAGTGAGGTAGTAGTTGACAGCGGTCATGTCCAGGTAAAAGAAACAAATCTGGATTAGTCAGATTATGTTTGGGGAGTGAGGTAGGAGTTGACAGCGGTCATGTCCAGGAAAAAGAAACAAATCTGGATTAGTCAGATTATGTTTGGGGAGTGAGGTAGAAGTTGACAGCGGTCATGTCCAGGAAAAAGAAACAAATCTGGATTAGTCAGATTATGTTTGGGGAGTGAGGTAGAAGTTGACAGCGGTCATGTCCAGGAAAAAGAAACAAATCTGGATTAGTCAGATTATGTTTGGAAGTGAAGTAGTAGTTGACAGCGGTCATGTCCAGGAAAAAAAACAAATCTGGATTAGTCAGATTATGTTTGGAAGTGAGGTAGGAGTTGACAGTGGTCATGTCCAGGAAAAAGAAACAAATCTGGATTAGTCAGATTATGTTTGGGGAGTGAGGTAGGAGTTGGCAGCGGTCATGACCAGGAAAAAGAAACAAATCTGGATTAGTCAGATTATGTTTGGAAGTGAGGTAGGAGTTGACAGCGGTCATGTCCAGGAAAAAGAAACAAATCTGGATTAGTCAGATTATGTTTGGAAGTGAAGTAGTAGTTGACAGCGATCATGTCCAGGAAAAAGAAACAAATCTGGATTAGTCAGATTATGTTTGGAAGTGAAGTAGTAGTTGACAGCGGTCATGTCCAGGAAAAAGAAACAAATCTGGATTAGTCAGATTATGTTTGGAAGTGAAGTAGTAGTTGACAGCGGTCATGTCCAGGAAAAAGAAACAAATCTGGATTAGTCAGATTATGTTTGGAAGTGAGGTAGGAGTTGACAGTGGTCATGTCCAGGAAAAAGAAACAAATATGGATTAGTCAGATTATATTTGGGGAGTGAGGTAGGAGTTGGCAGCGGTCATGTCCAGGAAAAAGAAACAAATCTGGATTAGTCAGATTATGTTTGAAAGTGAGGTAGGAGTTGACAGCGGTCATGTCCAGGAAAAAGAAACAAATCTGGATTAGTCAGATTATGTTTGGGGAGTGAGGTAGTAGTTGATAGCGGTCATGTCCAGGTAAAAGAAACAAATCTGGATTAGTCAGATAATGTTTGGGGAGTGAGGTAGGAGTTGACAGCGGTCATGTCCAGGAAAAAGAAACAAATCTGGATTAGTCAGATTATGTTTGGAAGTGAAGTAGTAGTTGACAGCGGTCATGTCCAGGAAAAAGAAACAAATCTGGATTAGTCAGATTATGTTTGGGGAGTGAGGTAGTAGTTGACAGCGGTCATGTCCAGGTAAAAGAAACAAATCTGGATTAGTCAGATTATGTTTGGGGAGTGAGGTAGGAGTTGACAGCGGTCATGTCCAGGAAAAAGAAACAAATCTGGATTAGTCAGATTATGTTTGGGGAGTGAGGTAGGAGTTGACAGCGGTCATGTCCAGGAAAAAGAAACAAATCTGGATTAGTCAGATTATGTTTGGGGAGTGAGGTAGAAGTTGACAGCGGTCATGTCCAGGAAAAAGAAACAAATCTGGATTAGTCAGATTATGTTTGGGGAGTGAGGTAGAAGTTGACAGCGGTCATGTCCAGGAAAAAGAAACAAATCTGGATTAGTCAGATTATGTTTGGAAGTGAAGTAGTAGTTGACAGCGGTCATGTTCAGGAAAAAAAAACAAATCTGGATTAGTCAGATTATGTTTGGAAGTGAGGTAGGAGTTGGCAGCGGTCATGTCCAGGAAAAAGAAACAAATCTGGATTAGTCAGATTATGTTTGGAAGTGAGGTAGGAGTTGACAGCGGTCATGTCCAGGAAAAAGAAACAAATCTGGATTAGTCAGATTATGTTTGGAAGTGAAGTAGTAGTTGACAGTGATCATGTCCAGGAAAAAGAAACAAATCTGGATTAGTCAGATTATGTTTGGAAGTGAAGTAGTAGTTGACAGCGGTCATGTCCAGGAAAAAGAAACAAATCTGGATTAGTCAGATTATATTTGGAAGTGAAGTAGTAGTTGACAGCGGTCATGTCCAGGAAAAAGAAACAAATCTGGATTAGTCAGATTATGTTTGGAAGTGAGGTAGGAGTTGACAGTGGTCATGTCCAGGAAAAAGAAACAAATATGGATTAGTTAGATTATGTTTGGGGAGTGAGGTAGGAGTTGGCAGCGGTCATGTCCAGGAAAAAGAAACAAATCTGGATTAGTCAGATTATGTTTGGAAGTGAAGTAGTAGTTGACAGCGGTCATGTCCAGGAAAAAGAAACAAATCTGGATTAGTCAGATTATGTTTGGAAGTGAAGTAGTAGTTGACAGCGGTCATGTCCAGGAAAAAGAAACAAATCTGGATTAGTCAGATTATGTTTGGAAGTGAAGTAGTAGTTGACAGCGGTCATGTCCAGGAAAAAGAAACAAATCTGGATTAGTCAGATTATGTTTGGAAGTGAAGTAGTAGTTGACAGCGGTCATGTCCAGGAAAAAGAAACAAATCTGGATTAGGCAGATTATGTTTGGAAGTGAAGTAGTAGTTGACAGCGGTCTTGTCCAGGAAAAAGAAACAAATCTGGATTAGTCAGATTATGTTTGGGGAGTGAGGTAGGAGTTGACAGCGGTCATGTCCAGGAAAAAGAAACAAATCTGGATTAGTCAGATTATGTTTGGGGAGTGAGGTAGGAGTTGACAGCGGTCATGTCCTGGTAAAAGAAACAAATCTGGATTAGTCAGATTATGTTTGTTATCCCACTTTGGAGAGTGGGATAAGAAATACTTTTGTTGGATCTTATTATTTGTGAGCGAGGCAATAGTTCGCTTAGTCAGACGATGTCTGAGCTTATGATATAGACCAGGATTAATCTGATCTTGATTGAGGGATGAGATAAGAATCACTTAGTTAGACATTATTTGTGAGTGAGGCAATAGTTCGCTGAGTCGGATCTTGTTTGAAGTTCAGAAATAAGAATCACTAAGTTGTACTTTGTTTGGAACCAGGAACTAATCTTTCTGAGTCTAATTGACACAGAGTTCCATATTGATTGACTTAGTACATTTATAGAGTGAAAAATACATGAACTGATTGGACTATTGTATATGTTTTGAAAATGTTATTAGGACAGATGTGCCTATTATTAGTGGCATAAGAATAATTGAATCTTGTGAGAATCACTATTTTAGGCAACACACTACAATACAAATTTATGTACAAAACATAAGCAACATGTTTTTGAAAACGTAACACCAATTTCATCCACCCAGACACGTACGGTAGTGTCGACCCACCCACGCTTTCATATACGTATGGTGTAATTTTGAAAGTGAGAATATTGTTTGGAAGTGAGAAAATAATTGACTTTATCAGATCTTATACAAGGGTATGAAATAAGAGTGGTTAACTAAGTCACTGTCTGAGAGTTAAACATAATATTGGCCAACATTCTGTACGTAAAAACATTTAAGTTTGAATATCTTAATTTTATTTTTCTTTCATATCCAGACTCCTGACTCCAAGAAGCAGAATTACAAACTACGCCTTAAGTTCCGTTAACAAATAATAAAATTCCATTGATTTGGGTCTTGTCAGAGGTTGAGAAAAATACTGAGTGATATACACGGTTCAAATAATTAGTTTTGTCTAAATGCTGTAATTTAGATTGTCTTATAAGTAATAAGTCTTGGATAAGCAATGCCGTTGGGTCCTATTGTGAAATAGTGTAAACTTTTGGTCGCATGGTGCTTTATGTTTTCTAGTTAGACTCGGGAAAGGTAAAAGATGTCTTATTTTATCAGACGACGT
This sequence comes from Stictocephala bisonia, assembly GCA_035578905.1. NCBI lineage: Eukaryota > Metazoa > Arthropoda > Insecta > Hemiptera > Membracidae > Stictocephala > Stictocephala bisonia. The sequence goes on from JAQJVL010000081.1 coordinate 194,465, forward strand.
TAGGGCTAAAGAGCCCTCTTTAACACTTAACCTGGGGACCAACGGTTTAAGAGTGAATTCCGAACCGCTACTAGTGACCGGATAGGCGGGCTGCGTGCAAGTTCGGGATCACTCAGATGGTCACCCATCCAAGAAACAGCCACGCTCGATGTTGCTTGACTCCATTATCTTATGATAACGTCGGAACCCTCCGGTCAAGGCCGCAAGGTAAACAAATACACCTGGGGACCTAGGGACTATAATAGAATAGAATAGAACATTTCTTTATTTTCAAAAATAGTAATTTACAAAAAGGTGAAGTTACGGCCTCATGGCCCTTTCATTCATTCACTTAACCTTCAAAACTAACCAAAATGAATCATTCGAAGATACAATTTAAATGTTATGAATTATATAATTTTGCAACTTAATATCTATTTCGAAACATTCACATACACAATCATACCATTTACCCCCCCCCCCCATCCGGCAGCCCAGGCCCACAACTCAGGATGAACCAGCCGCAGCCATCCGCTCCATATAATATTGTTTTAACACCACAAACCGGGGTCGGCTGGAAACGGAAATGATGTTCACAGGAAGGGGATTCCAAACGCGGCAAGCAGTTACCGTAAATGATCTGTCATAAGCTGCAGTTCTATGGTGAGGCATGCGTAAGAGTAACGAAGCTGATCGTGAACTGATTTGAGACACAAATTAAAACGTATCAGAGAAATATTTAGGAATGTTTGCATGAAAAAAAGTTAGTTAATGAAAGGATTTTAATTTTCTCTGATCAGTACATTTCAAAATTTTGGATGGAATATAATATTGAGTAATATCATTGATTTTACTATATAGTAAAATCAATGGTAATATGCTCATCTTGTCTCAAATCAAAAGCAAAACGAAGGCAGTGATTTTGTGAACGTTGCAGTCTTTCACTAAGATACAGTCATATCGTTTGCAACAGAGTCGCAGTTTGTAAAGTAAGGAAAGATGAGTGATTTCACCAGAATCCGTTTGGTGTCTAGAGGCAGAAATCTTTTCAGGGAATGCATTCCTGCAAACACCTTGTTGCAGGTTTCTATGATAGCTTCGTTCTATGATGGGCCTAGGTAATATGGTCAATGATTCCATATTTTTATTGTATTTTGTTACAAAATAATATGTAAAAATTCTCTACTGTGAATTAGCCGGTTATTTTTTAACTTATAAAAATATTTGTTGAGTAAATAAACATAAATAAATAAGAACGAATAAAATAAAACGCAAAATAACGATACAGTTGTTTTAATATCAATTAAATCAAATCGTATCAAATACTCTTTATTAAATGGGAGGGGAAGAAGTAAGAACAAATCAGGAAATCAATGTTAAGAGTAAATGACAATTGGAAGAAACTTTGATTGAAAACTCAGTAATCTTGTTTGTGGAGCGCTTGTGGATGTTGGATACAAAACCAATGGGATTGACGTCTTTGATTACAATTGATCTGGAGATAAAAAGTCACAGTTACTATATTTATGTGGGTAAGATCCAAATTTTTAATTAATCTAAAGTGATAGTTAACTAGCATTAATTAATATAGCAGACGTCTATAGCATAATTTAGTCATATCATTTAAAAAATTTTTTAAAGTTTTAAAAGTGGGCTCACAACATATTTGTTAATTTGTTGTTTTTTGTACTGTTATTATTATTATTAATGAGATTTATACGAAAAAATGTGACTTGTTATACGAATAAGTTGAATTATGAAGAAATCATAAACAATAAAATTCTAATTTAAGTTGTAAGAGGTTTAACAACTAGTAGTTCTAAGTTACGATTTTACATAAAAAAAATTAAAGTGCATATTTAACTTTAATAATATCTTATCAACGTAACAATATACTAACATAAATTTGCCGTATACGACGAAAGCAATAATTATGTTTTGTGGGAAGATAATTTATATTTTGAAGCTACTAACAAGGACTTTTTAAATTAATTATAAAGGACTTAATACGTTCACTCCACATGTTTACTGGTATATTACATATCTTCCTTGTTCAGCCATAGTAAAGAAATAATTTAAGTTTGGGGTAGAAAATAACTTTGCTTGTTCTATTCTTTATAAACGTTGAAATTACTTATTTAATCATATTAACGAAGGTGTAATGGAGATGGAGGGTTATGAGATTGTTGTTGAAATTTGCCAAGATAAGTGTAAGTAGAAAATAGATTCACCTTTTGCTGTATTCTCCAGTTTGAACATGCATGAAGAACTCCAAGAATATATTTTACAGTAATGTCACGTGAATTGAAGTTCCCATGAAAAAAGTTAAAATTTCACCTCATTTTATTAGTTTTTATGAAATTAGCATTCTATATAATTTATCACTTTATGTAACTTCACTATCATATCATACCAAACTACTATCATCATTCCGCCTATGACTTTTCCTGGGCAATAGCTCAGGCGGCATTATTTAATCATTGAAAACTATCCTGTTATTCTCTCATACATATGAAGTATAAAGTGTTTTACTATGGCCAGGTACAGCGCTGAGGATCACCAGTTCGGTCTGTGGCATAGTGGGGAAGGCCCAACCTTAAATAAACAGTGTGGCATGGGAGTTGACTGGATCAGTGTTTCTATTACAATTGCACGACTGTACAACACCTGTTTTGCTAATTTGTACTTATGAAGAACGCTTTTACTATTCATTTTGAATTGGCTGCATTTATATATATTAGATTATATAAATTGTAAAGTACATTAAAAGACATGTAAGTAACTGAGCATAAAAATAAAAAAACGGACACATTAAATTTTACATATAAAAATTGGACATATAAAATTTGACATAAAAAACAGGCATTAAAAAAATCGCACTTTTAAAGGTTAAACATAAAACTGAAGTTTTCAAAACAGTTAAATTACATTTTTGTTGGTTATGTCCATTTATATATGTTGGTCAAAGTCAAATTAAGTTTAAGATAAATAATAAAAGTTTATTTAATCTCAAATTTAGGAAAACACTAATATGTAATATGAATAGTACATATTAATATGAAATATACTACATACATAGTATATGAATAGTAATATGAAATATACTACATACATCACCATATGAATGTTCACTTGTTGTTGTGAAAGTGAACATTTATATAGTGATTTAAGGACCATTTAAGGACTAGTTGACCTAAGTAGGCAACACAAACTACACTCGTTCATTTACGCTCAACTCAATAGTTCGCAATCCACAATCAACAATATTATAACGATTCACGTTCAGGAAAAGTAATAAATTAATTAACAAACAAATTATGTTCACAGAGTTAGAGTTTAAATCAAAGGCTAATGGAAAATTCATTACCTTGTGTGGCAATACTATGTTTATTTAGCGCTGGTACCATCTCCCTCTTCCAAAGCCTTTTAGGCTGCTCTCGACAGATTTTTATCAAGGGCTGATCTTTGCACCAATACGGATCGAGGAACTAATTTTATTGGAGCCGACCGAGAACTTGAGAAAATGTATAACCTACCTACTCAATCAGAAACTTCGAAATTAATTCTGTCGAAGCTGTCTTGTCAAGGAATTAACTAGTATTTCAATCCCCCTGCAGCTCAAAATGTTTGTGGTCTATGGAAAAGTAGCATCAAGCTTACTAAATAACATTTAAAAAATAGTCTAGGGAGCCAGGTTCTGACTTTTGGGGATTTTTCTACCCTGCTATCAAAAATATAAGCACTCACGAACTCTAGACCTTTATGTAATCTTTCACCCCACCCCATTGAGTTTGATATTCTACACCTGCACATCTCCTAATTGGTGAACCCTAGTCGCTCTCCCTCAACACGACTTCACTTCAACTCCAATGAATCAACGTTCTCGCTGGCAGCTAGTTCAACAGGCCCATCGTTCTTTCTGGGCCTATGTATGCTCTACCTGAGAAGCACCCAATATTACAAAAAAATGAAAAAAATATAAATAAATGTAATTGTTTTAACCATAAAGCAAAACTCCTATGTATCATAAATTCGGCTAACTCGAATGGTAAGTTTCATAAAATTGATAACAATATTTTTAAGTTTTTCCTTTCAGTAAAGTAGTCTTAACCTTATCATTCAATTAGTGATACAAATTGAAAGATTCGTCTAAATTTCTAAAACTTTAAATTTGGTTAGGAAACTTGTATTTGACTTAAACCATAAGAATTAGTGGATTTTAGAGCAAACACACTTTAAATTTTAAGACATGTTTTGACAAGGTAAAAAATTTCATTTTATAACCAAGCTTAATCTGCAAAAACAAGCATTGCCCTCTATTTTTGTTATTGCTTTTAACGGTTGTTGTTTTATTAATGGTACAAACTTCAGAGAAAAAAAGAGAAAGATTAATCTCACCAACGTCCAAACCTACGAAATTAAAATACAAAAAAAGGTACTTGTGTGGGTATCCCGAATGGACAGCTCGTGTTTGATTTTAAACATTGAAATAAAACTATTATATGTAAATCATAAAAAAACCGATAGATATGTTTATCACACTGATTAAGCTCTCTCAAGTGAAGAATCGATATAAAGCCACTTTTATCCTGTATCGAAAAATGCTTTTAGGCTTTGGAAGTTGAAACCACCGCTAACTCTACCCAGATGGCTCAGCCCCATGCTAAAGAGTGTTAGCAAATCTTGGTGTGTGAACTGTCCGCTTAGCGGTTGTGAACTGGGTGGCGTTGCCAGGTCGAACAAAATCAACAAGGGAGGCAGTTCAATGCTGCAACATCCCATCCTAAAATCACGGTCGGTAGTGCGAATTGCCTACAAGCTCCTTAAACAGCGCGTACGCTTTTCTCGTATACTGTGAGCTAACTTGGTAGTGATAGTTATCTTTGGTGAAACTGTATGAGCAACGCTGCCCTGAAAATCAATAAAAGTTTAATGTCGACTCACTGTCAAGGGAGGTATTAAATTGAAAAGCCATTTTTTCTTGATCCACAAATACATTCAGTCCAATTAAATGTAAAAATATATAACCTCCAAAAACACATTATAATAATAAAATACTAGAAAACCATTAACATTGCAGGTATCTTCATTGTTAATTAAATGACAAGAGTAAAAATCAAGAAAAAAAGCCTGACTTTATTGATTTATAAGTACATAAATGCAGTATACGTTTTGAAAATGTTCCTCAGCATTTATTCCTCTGAGCGGTCTCATACCTGACATGCAATCTGTCTCAGATCACAGTACGGAAGTCCTAATTGTCCTTTCAAGTGATGTCAAGTGCAGATCCATCCGGTTCATTACTCACTAAGCAATCTGAGCAGAGCGTCATTCATGTTAATACATGATTCATTACTTAAACTTTCCCTATCATGCAAGTAAAAATACAGAAAACTCACCTTTTTACTAACTACAATACATTTTGTGTTGGAGACCACAGTCGAGGAGTACTAAACATGTTCAGTGTATGCTATACATGTTTATAGCATACAATAATCTGTATGATATACATTTTGAAAAAAAATGATAAGCATATAGATTAGGTACAATACACTCAGTTAATTACTATAACAACTAACTGTAGGAGAACTAACACGTGGATGAAAAAAGGAAATAAAATCAGATTGGAATAAAGTTATTAAAAATAAAAAAAGTAAATAGCATTGAATATAGTGTATGGCCTCTTCTATATCTCGCTTTCTACGGTATCGACAGCATCAGGTTGCTCGTACAGTATCTGCTCATCTCTTACGTTCCCTCATGCTGCGGAAGGCCTAAGGATACACCTTGTCTATATCTGTTATGAATGAAGAGATAAATATTGTGAGTATGAAGTACGTGCTGTTGATATCGGAAACTCTCGATCGTTTTTGAGTGACGGATGAGTCGGCTGAGTTACATATTTTAGGACTGTAATAATTCTCATGTGGCCTGGACTTAGGGCCTCAATTGAGATCATGGGTACTTCTATAACAGTCTGGGTGTCCCATGTGTTCATTAGTCTGCAGTGTATACAACTTCCATCAACCTCACCCTGAAGGCCGAGGCTGTAAGATATATATAATATATATATGATATATATATATACATCAACTTCTCACAAAAACATATTAATAACAATTAAAAAAGGTTGTGAAATCCCCAACCTTGGCGTTTTTGTTCTTTGTCCCAGAGAAGCCAGTAATCGCTGAATCAATGTTATATTTAATATTATTACTTCCATAAAAAAACAACGTAATTCCTAGTTGGGTGATTATATAGCAAAACTTATTTATTCATCACTCATTCATAGTAATTTTTCAGTAAGCTTGCTAAATTCATTTATTCATGTATGACTAATTAATTATGAAATCTTGGACTTACCTGCATATTGTGCTCCACGAGATAGTATGCATTCAAAAAAAGATAACATTTTCTTAAAAGATACGTTTCTATAAAACATATCAATTTGCATCAAATTGTCAAATTTTAAATTTATTGTATTGAAACTTAAATATTTATTTTATTCCTTCAATGAATTAAGCAACAATGAACAATGCTAACAGGTCAACATTCATAAAAATAAGTTTCAAGTTTAATTAATTTTAAAATTAATTCGTTAAATTGCAAATTGCTTAGAGGTAGGAAGGAATTTTATTTAATTTAAGCTATTTCACTCAAAATACTTGAACTGAATATTTTCGCTTGTACATTTGTTAAATTTCAAATTAAGAACTCAATACGCTGCCTTTTAGTATCTGTAATTGAAAAGTACCTTATGATTTTCCTCCAAATGTAAATATTTTTGAATTATTTACTATTACATAAAAAACATACAATATGGTGCCAATTGAAAATGAAATTACAAGAATTTATGGAATAAAGCCATGTTTTAAATATAGTGTAATTTTATTCAGTTTAAAAAATTCAAAGTGACATTTTTACTCTATTTATAAATATGTTTTATTATCTTTTTGTTGGTTAAGATATTTCCGTAATATTATTTGCTTACAAAGTTTGTAAACACAACTTATGGTGCTATAACTGACAAAAAGGTGGTTTCAGGTTTTTTGGAAAAAACAAAAAACAATTAATTAATTATAGAATTAGAAGATTTGTTCAACTACAACATTTCAATTCCATCAAACAGTTATCGTAGATAAATATTATCTCTCAGTTGTCTATATTTCCAACGACCTTACATGACCTTGCCTTTAAGAAGCTTATGTAATAGCCTTACGTTGTAAGGTCTCGTAACCTTCCCAAGGGTATGGCCCATCCCAAAAGCACCGACTTGGGTTTAAAAAATGTTATTTTCATTTAAATTACCTGGTAAGGTTGTAATAAACTCTAACTCAGCAAATAAATGTTTTAAAATAATACTTATTTACAATTCAGCAATGTGTTTGTGTCAAACCGTATTTGTGTTTCGCCTGAATCCGACAAAGCGTGAGATTGGATCTGGGATTAACTTTGCTGAATGTTGTACATCCTCTGAAGCTTCTAACCTTTTGTGCAAACCCTTTTATGTAACTTATCTTGTAAACTCTTTTTACTACAGATTATGCCTGTATTTTGTTTATGGCTTTTTCTGGTGATATTGCATTCTCCACTTCTTCTCTAAGATGCTATCATATATTTTCTGTTGCACGTAGGTATACTTCAAGCAAATTTCGGTATACTTGGCAAAATATAGGAAAAGGACGTGTTGATATTTTAGTTCTACGACAGTAGTTTTCTTGTCTGGTACTGTAATATTTTGTGCTTATCCATTTTATTTGCTCGTATCTGTATTATACGAGCATGTAAATATAATATAAAAGTAAAGAGGGCATATCTAATACATAAACATCTCAGTGTACTAATGTACAGTGAATTTGAGAAAAGCCTGGTTTATATCAACAACTTCACTTAGTATTTTTGTTTCATTTAAACATATAAACTATTTTACCATCCATAGAATAGATAAGTGAGAATTTATTTATTAGAGTGGTTATTATTTAACCACAAATAAATAATAGTAGAGTGGCATAATAGGTTCTATCCATAATAGGTTCTATCCGTAATTGTTGGATGTAAATCTACAATTGGCTTTAATGGACTAGTTTTATGGATTGGCATTTAAACTTAAATAAAAATAAAATTTAAATGAAAATTTAGAATAAGTATATATTTTATCCGAAGTTTATGTCTTTGACTCGTACGTGATAGAGGGAACTGTGTAAACTGACACTGTAACAGACTCCCAAGTGGATCACAAAGACTCCTCAAAGAGACATAGCTGAGTAGCAGTTTCATATACAGAAGTTTAGCTCTCAAAGAAAACATATTCGCTGAATAAATATTAACCTTTGGTCAAGTAAATATACAGATTTGATATTTATTGTTAAATCACATAAACGCTTTTCTTTAATATTTTCTAATACGTTTATTGGTGTCTACTTTTACATACGTAAGTAAATAAAATACATTGCAGGTTTCGTGCAACCTTATTTTTCAAGCACACTTATAAGCAATTAAATTAGATTATGCTGTTTTAATTTATCAATTGGTAGTGTGATCCAAGGAGAAATATACGAATAATTGAATACATAGTATGTGTGGAAAGCTAACAGCTTCATGATTGGAAGGATTGTAAAAACAACGCTGATTCATATATTTAAGATAATGAAGATGCCTAAGAATCACGTAAAGAAATGTGTGCGTATATTTTGACTACTACCAAGATAAGTGAAACTAACTTTAGCAAATTCTAACGAAAAAAAATAAAAAAAAAATATGTGTATTGGGCCGTCCATTGTACCAGTACGGTTGGGCGATTACTGTACCAGTATGGACTATGTATGGATGGGTGTGCTATGGTTGGGTGAGTGGCTCAATATAACTGTATGTGAATGGGGCGTTATAGGGGAGAAGTTACATTACTTCAATCACATTTAGTTATCATTTTCTAAAATAGCATCATGAACGAGATTTAATCAGATGTTTTCCAAAAAAGCTGATCGATACCTCTGTGCGTGTATGGATGGTCGTCACTATACCAGTATGGTGGGTGGTCACGTAAGTTGGCAAACTACTTAATAAGATTCATCTCATTAGGGTATGAATTAAGACATGTTAAAAAGAAAAATTCAGACTCTTTGTAAGAATTATTCTAACGGGCCACTATGTTTATTAAATTCACTTGTAATTACTGTTTAATTATATCTCTATCATATTTGTATCTATTATAATTATGAATATGTACATTAAAGTGACGTTCATCACTCACCATAACATTCTACCATAACAACAGGGTAATACCTCTGTGCGTATATTGATGGTCGTCACTGTACTAGTATGGTGGGTGGTGGGTAGTATCTCTGTACGTGTATGGATGGTTATTTGGTTAATACTTCTGTGCGTATATGAATAGGTTGGTAGGCCATTCATCTGTGCGTATATAAGGATGTTGGTTGTGTTGGTTGTAAAGGATGTGTTGGTTGGGTAATACCTGTGTGTATATAAGGATGGTTTGGTGGGTAATACCTGTTTGCTTGTAAAGATGGTTGGTGGGTAATACCTCTGTGACTGTATGGATTGTTGGTTGGGTAATACCTCTGTGAATATATGGATAGGTTGGTGGGTAATACATCTTGTGTGAATGGATGTGTTGGTGGGTAATACCTATGTGCGTGTTTGGGTGGTTGGTTGGGTAATACCTCCGTGCGTGTATGGATGGTCGTCACAGTAGCAGAATGATGGGTAATACCTCTGTTCTTTTATAGATGGTCGTCACTGTAGCAGTATGGTGGGTGGTGGGTAATACCTCTGTGTGTGTACGGATGGTTGGATGGGTAATACCTCTGTGCGTGTATGGATGGTTGCTGGGTAATACATCTGTGCGAGTATGTACGGATGGTTGAGTAATACCTCTATGCGTGTATGCATGGTTGGTGGGTAATACTTCTGGGCGTGTACGGATGGTTGGTGAGTAATACCTCTGTGTGTGTATGCATGGTTGGTGGGTAATACATCTGTGTGTGTATGGATGGTCGTCACTGTACCAGTATGATGGGTAATACCTCTGTTCTTTTATAGATGGTCGTCACTGTAGCAGTATGGTGGGTGGTGGGTAATACCTCTGTGTGTGTACGGATGGTTGGTTGGTAATACCTCTGTGCGTGTATGGATGGTTTCTGGGTAATACCTCTGGGCAAGTATGTACGGATGGTTGAGTAATACCTCTATGCGTGTATGGATGGTTGGTGGGTAATACCTCTGTGCGAGTATGTACGGATGGTTGAGTAATACCTCTATACGTGTATGGATGGTTGGTGGGTAATACCTCTATGCGTGTATGGATGGTTGGTGAGTAATACCTCTATGCGTGTATGGATGGTTGGTGGGTAATACCTCTGTGCGAGTATGTTCGGATGGTTGAGTAATACCTCTATACGTGTATGGATGGTTGGTGGGTAATACCTCTGCGTGTATGGATGGTTGGTGAGTAATACCTCTGTGCGTATAACGCGTGTAAGCACCTCTACGGTCGTGTAATCGTACAAACGTGATGATAAATGAGATGCTATTTAACTTATTTTAAATAGATTTGGCAAACTACTTAATAAGATTCATCTCATTAGGTTATGAATTAAGACATGTTAAAAAGAAATATTCAGACTGTTTGTAAGAATTATTCTAACGGGCCACTATGTTTATTAAATTCACTTGTAATAACTGTTTAATTATATCTCTATCTTATTTGTATCTAATATAATTATGAATATGTACATTAAAGTGACGTTCATTACTCACCATAACATTCTATTCTCACTGTTTGTAACACTAAATGAATTGAAAAGTTCTTGACACGTTTTCTGTATCATACATATATCAACTATGTAATAACTGACACATGATTCCTCTTAAATAAACATGTTGTCAACCATATTCGTTTAGTTTGGTCAGTTTCAATTGACAAGCCTCTCTCCCCTTAATTGGGCCTGGATAGAGTTTGTAATGACATCATTAACGCGAGAGAGAAATTGAATGTTGAACATGACAAAAATAGTCAATTTCTGTTATTTACGCAAAAAACCTTTTTACAATGTAGATTTATTTCATAATGAAACAAGTTAGTTTTAGGGTTATTAATAATTACACACAAATAAACAATTTCAATTTGAATCCATAATATTACAAAAGAGTTTCTATGTAAAATGCAAAAAAACAAACGCAGTTAACATTACTGTAATAAGAGATCAATCTTGATAAGTACTATCTAAGTTTTGCGTAATCATGATTTTTAACATTTTAAAGTTAACTAAACCATTAAAGTTATTTCAAATTTAAATGGATAACATTTGAATAATTCTTTATTATAAAGGCAAATACGTTAATAATTCCGCACCAATATAAAAGTTTTCATACAACAAATAATTTTTCTTATTTAGTACATTGCTCGTGTGAAATATATTACTTGTATTTGGGAATACAAATGGATCAGTGTAATCAATTAAAGTTAATTAAAATTAAAAATTTTTTTATGAACGCGATTACAGAGATATTTCCCAAAGTTAATCTAAATTACTTCAATCACATTTAGTTATTATTTAGTAAATAGCGATCCTGAACCATTTTGAATCACGTTTTCCAAAAGAGCTGATCTATAAAAACTTGACCTGTTGGAATTTTTAGTTGTAAAGTCCTTTTAAAATAGTACTTAAATGTATGTTAAACGAGTTTACTAACCTAAAATAAAGTAATCTCTTTGTTATAAACATGGCAGATTGAGTGGAATGCTTTTAGAATGGAAAATGTGAGCAGATTATCTGCTAAGCCCCATCGGCATGGAGCACGTAATGGGATATTGGCGAATATTGGAAGAAAATTGTAAAAAATAGATCTGTCTAAATATATAATCTTACTTGAAATAACATCAGTAATATAGTTTGTTTCCATGGCAAATCAGATAAATAATTAACATAGGTGGGAAGGGGGTTGAAAAATAAATATCATTTCATTTTTGAACGAATTAAAGTTACATTAGTTATGTTTATTACACTCAATTTTTTATTAGGTTTAGGGGAGGGTTTAGCAATTATTTGATGGTTCATAGTTATAATATTAGATTACATGTGTACTAAAAAATATATTGTTCTAATGTCAGGCTTCTTACATGTGCAAATGGGGGTTGAAACATTTTTAGCATCTATTTATTAGCTCTGTTTATAATGTTTATTTCTTTGTATTTCAGTGGCAACTATGAAGATAAACAAAGAATACATTAATAAGTCCAGGTCTCGCTAATTATATTAATTTAGTTTAGTATATTTAAGGAACTAGTACACAACTATCTTGTAACTTGTCTAGGAAAGATCAATAATATCGTATACCCCATCACTTGTTTATCTTATAATGGTTAATTGAGGCATACCTTACTCTATAAGTAGTATTGAGCTCTCTTAGTCAGGATCACCTTGTCCCCACCATACGGTCATTACAACTGAACTCTTGGGTACTCTAAAATTGAGCTTTCTTCCATCTATCGATTATTTTTACTAATGATCAGTCTAGCCTCATTTTGTTTCATACTACGTTGGTAGTCATTTTCTTACAACCTTTCTATTCAACCACACAATAGGTTACATCCCTAATGGTCTTCTTAAACACCATCTGGCGTCTTCCTACACGTATAAAGCAGTTGTAACCATGCACACATACCATTATCTAAACTTACAGGCACCCTGTATACCACTCGTTATACTGGTACTACCAATCCTCAATATTGGTCATCCTAGTGTTATTATTACCTTATACCAGTCTTCTCTAGTACACACTCATACACAAAACTCATACAAACAAGTACTTTTAATATCATTAAATGTTTTAGTATTTCCAATTAGCACTTCCTTCAAACCACCTTAACTTAATAAAAAAATGTATACTTAGATACTTAATATATACTTAAATATCAAAAGATCCCCAACTTCCCGATTCGCTTGAGAGGTTAAAGTTGGCTATTGGGGTCTGCAATAGGAAAAGTAAAGGGGTTTGATCTCCCTCGGACCTTACAACTTCCCCTCACTGACTTTCCCATGTTATTTTTATCCTTAGAAGATTATTTGTAATAACAAATTTAATTTAACAAATGGCAAAATTGAGAATATTAATAAAAAATATAACTTTTGTCAGACAGTAACGCAAACGCAGCGTGCTATAGTAGCTAGTGTATAAACATATAATGATTTTATTTTGTGATAGGTGGTCCTGAAAAATATTTTTAGATGAACTCTAAACAAATATTTTCAAATCACTACGATACTTTATCTAACACACGCACGCGGGAAAAATAAAAAATACTTAAATCTAATAAATATTGTGAGGTTTATTTTGTAAAGCCTTTTTAGGGGTTTTTCCATACTTTGTAGTACGGGCATTGAAGTAGTCTATTAAATACATTGTGAATATGGTATTAAGGACTGTCAACAATCTAGAGAAGGAAAATTAATCAGTAGGATTATGAATATAGATTTATTTTATACTAAGAAATAGGATTCAAGCCATTATTGCCAACTGCTGGTGGTCCAACAATACCGAACGCCTTTTATTGTAATTTACGTCTGTGAGTGAATGTCATTGACCTGGGTCATTATTTGTAATTGCTGTCTTGAAATCCGGCAGTGTTTTCCTGCTTCCTTGGATTATCGTAGGCCATTAGAAGTTGATTAACGGTAAGTAACATAGATAAGTGTTACGACCTATATGTTAGGTTTGAAATAATCAAAATAAAATGAAAAAATGGACTTCAACAGCAAATTATAAAAACTGTTAGGTTAGGATTGATTAGTCCTTAAACACATTAAAGACATTACTTTGGAACTGCTTATGGTGACGTGTAGTTTGTGATAATTATCAGTAGTTTCATTTGTTAGTTAAGATCGATGAACACGATTCTATATCCAGACAGAAATATAAAACCAATAGTAAATATTCATCGAACTCCATTTTTGAAACAGTACAAAAGCTCAAATACAATCTCAAATAAAGAAACCCTGCTTAAGCTTTACTTCTTAAGAAAGCTATTGAATACATACATAGTGCGCATGCTCTATTTTGCTCTCAGCCATTTTCGAATAATTTAAGGAATAATTGTATTTTAGAGTGGGATGAACAGTTTTATAATAAAACCAATTTAAATTACAAAGAACTATTCGTGAGAACTTTAAAATTTAAAATCAAAACAAGAACCTTCTTTGTCATTGTTTAAATCACATAAAAGTATTCAACTTAATAAACATCATTAAAGTAATAATTTGATAGTAGTATAGATATTTTACAACTTTTTCATGAGAAGTGGCAATGTCGATACTGAGCCACTTAAATACTCTACAAGGGTGACCTCACAAAACGTATTAACAAGACCAACATTTGATAAAAATGTTCTAGAAATCTGGTAACATTTTTGATACTCTTCCAAATTATATTAAAGACACTTAAAACATGTAACTTTTCCAAAACAGACATAAAATGAAGTTCATATATAAGATATTTTTTAAATAGTGCAACAATTAGCCTAAAATATCTCACTTTTCATTCACAGTATTATATTTAACACGTCAATTATTTTATACTCGTATATATATATATATATATATATATATATATATATATATATATATATATATATATATATATATACATATAAATCCACTTTTTATTCACGCACTTGTACTCCCAATATGTAAAAAAATAAATAAATAATAAAAAGAATAAGAACATTTTGAAAAATTATATTTAGTAGTGGCGTTGATATAGCTATAAAGTCCTCTCTTCTGAATTAAGTATTATTTCTCAGTATAAGTAATGCTTTGTAGCGATACAGAAAACAGATTTTATACAATATCTGTATTTTATACTGTAACATATAAATATAATGTTATTTATACACTAGAAAAAAAGGAATGATTCGTTTGTAAAGCTGATCTAGTCATCACAACTTGCAATGTGACTTGACATTCCAAGTACATTTTCTGCTGTTGTACAATTAAAATGGAATAATAAAGATATATGAAAATTATAAACATTTATTAACAACGAACAGCAATAAACAGTAATTTTCGTTGAGATAACAAATGTTGATGATTTATACTGTAGTCCTATGCTTCATTTTGGAGAAAGATTAAAACAAACCACACATTTTAAATAAGCAATGTAGACTTAGAAACACTTTATACACATTGAAGAAATTGATTAAATTTAATTAAATTCGATTATTGTCTCCTCTCTGAGCTAGGGTCACATTAATTAATGTGATAGATATGAGAGTATGGCATGTGATTTTGGCCACAAGAGAGCTCCCCCACATACAGAAATTACGTCTCAATTACCTCACTATATATGGCTTCCTAGCATTGATCCTGAATTTCCGGTCCACCCACCTTTTCCATCAACAATATCCGCTAGCAAATTTACCATAACCTTAAAGCATCGCTTGCAATATTATTGTCTCTCTTTCCAACGTAACCATTAGGTTTGCAAAATGAAAGATAGAAGGAAGATAAAAATTTCAAGTCTGTATGTAAATGGAATTTAATAAAATCTTCTACGGAAGGGCACGGTATAAGTTAATATTGAGTTTTTAAATACCAAGAAATGAAAAGAGGACCAATCGCAATGCCAATTGTTTAACTGGCATGGGGACGTTTTTGAGACGAAAAGGTGCGAAAAAGTAGTAAAAACAGTAATAATTTTGTCAACAATTTCAAAATAATAATCAATAAAATTCTGCCAATTAGGCCTACCATAGTAAAATTTGATTTTAGGTGTTTCTGAATTTATTTTATCGGTAAATATTGACCTTAAATTATCTTTAATCAAACTAGAGCTTACACAAGTATTTCAAAGTTAAGAAATGGCAACATTCCAATAGTAAGACCATGGAGATAGGTTTATATACAAACTACACGAAGTCTGAATAGTTAGGGTATGAATAGTGGCCAAAGTATTGCATAAACACATTTACCTTTGGTACCGCAAATCTCTATACCTTGTCATCTCACACTCTATACTACCTTGGTATTTCATACGTCTACACCCTGGTAAAACACCTCTATATGTACCTTAGTATTGAGCAACTCTATATGTAGCTTTATATTATATATATCCATACGTTGTTGTTCCACACCTCTATACGTAATTTGTTATTACATAACTATATATGCACTCTTGATATTATTAACCTCTATACATACACCTCTTCTTTGTAACACACACGTAGCGCACCATAGCAATACTCGCCTATACGTAACACGGTATTGTACACCCCCACACATTCTTGTTATATTGTATCTATACATACACCTCTTCTTTGTAACACACACGTAGCGCACGATAGCAATACTCGCCTATACGTAACACGGTATTGTACACCCCCACACATTCTTGTTATATTGTATCTATACATACACCTCTTCTTTGTAACACACACGTAGCGCACCATAGCAATACTCGCCTATACGTAACACGGTATTGTACACCCCCACACATTCTTGTTATATTGTATCTATACATACACCCCTTCTTTGTAACACACACGTAGCGCACCATAGCAATACTCGCCTATACGTAACACGGTATTGCACACCCCCAACACATTCTTGTTATATTGTATCTGTACATATACCTTCCCTTTTCGGATAGCAGTACATGTTATTACACGTAATATAGTTGTGTTTCACACTTATGGTGAATAGATTGCGGTGTGAACTGTGGTAGACCACAGAGGAGTGTCATGGGTGACTTAATGCTTTAACATCCCTCCTATTCCTTTCGTCAGACCGACGCCATCTTGACTATAATGACTTCACCCTAATCGCTGCAAGTCACGCAAATGTTCACAGGGAAGTGCTATTTTTATAGTCTATTCTTTTTTACTGTTCTTACTCGATTTGGCAGACATTTATCTTCTCGATACACGTGTGTTTTCTAGGAAGCACTGATTTTTGCTGCAACCTTTCAAACGTGTTCATTGTTCTTCAAATGCTCTAATACTTTTTCTGACTAACTGACGACATTTTCTTGTATGTCAAATTAAACTACCAGAATAAGAGCAAGGGGAGAAGGGGGGGGCAGATCCCGTTTTACATAATGCACCAAAACATTTGTATTTTCATAAATTCTAGTTCCACACAAGTAAACCTCTACCACTTTTGGACTGCCATGTTATACACGTTCACGGTTGCTACGAGTATGACTACGATTTATCTCGTAATAGGAAATATTGGTCTGTAAATTCCACTACGAGATAACTTGTATTTGTACGCCAATGGATTGATTGAGATAGTTTTCTATGACCTTGCCTTGTAACATTTATTACTTATTTTTTTTATAAACTGTTTTGTAAATATTATATATTGTAAACAACAGGAGTTAAAGTGAAGAGTATTTTAATTCAAGGACAATAATAAATAACACAGCTCTATCTTCCAGGAATGTTGTCAAACACGTAATTTACGGGAAGAGAAGCAATTCTATGTGTTAATCCAGGTTATAAAACATCTCTTTGCCAATTTTCACCCAAATTCGTTCAGCCGTTTCCACCTGTCTTAGTAGCAAATATCCAATCATACAAACATTTGTTTTTAATATGTCAAATTGCAAATTGTTTTTAACATGATTCATAATATAAAAATGTTCATAGCTAAAATTAGTTTAATTTGTATGTATTGTTTTATCAACAATACAAAACTAGTCACAAATAGTATAAATTTACATTTATAAATAAAGTTTTAAATCTGATGAAAGAAAATGTATAAAATTAGTAAATGCAAGTGTTTTTTTTGTTAAATGAACATGTGTTTATTATTAAACTAATTTGGTAACCAACTGAGTAAAAAAAAATAGGGAATAATGGAGACAAGGCATAAGGTTGACTGCTGTGGAAACCTTCTAACCACCGCGGAACGCCACAGGGCTTCGCTTTGGTACCCTTAATATTTTAAACTTTAAAAATCCACATTTAGAAGCTTTTACGTAACTTGATTATGAAACTATTTTACGTTCATTATTTATGTACAGAATTTGTTGTCTAGGGATAACTATATTAACACTTTTATTATATTTATTGCAAATACATACAGTTTGTTTACTATGCATTATTTACCTTTACTAAAAGCAAATAAAAACTAAATGAGCCTTAGATCTATAGTTGATTATTTGTTGATAGCATTTAAAGAACTATTATTAAAAACTAATGTTATAATACGTAGATGAAAAATCTGATTTATATGAATATTGACTGACTGGTCAGAGTTTCTCAAAATCTACAAGGCATTGGACATGAAACTTGGCAAAATATTCTGTACAGGCTCAAATTCACGCTAAGAAAGTAGTTCAATGAGCTATATAAGCTCTATAGTAAGGTATATAATAAATATCATCCTACCACCCAATCAGAGCCTTTGTTACTATTCACCATTTGAATGAGAGAGCTTAGAACAGTGAAATTTGACATAACAGGTTATTCTTGAACAATGTAAAGAAATGCGTGCTATGTGAAGAAAAATAGTAAAACTACACAATGGAGGTAAATCATTTGTAGCGAGTGGCGTGGTTGGCACGCAGGGTGCCCTCGTGTATGAACGAAATATCTTATTATAATTTTGATTAATTTTACGATAGTTTACTTATATAAATAGATCGAGGTTTGACATGGAATGTCCATATTGATGCGGTATGTGCCAAACTAACTTCTGGTATCTATGTTCTGAGGACTTTAGCCAAATACTGCCCTATTCAGATACTGAAGACGGCGTATTATGGTTTAATTTATCCCCACCTAGTCTATGGCATAGTGCTGTGGGGTGCCGGTGCAAGTAATCAGCTCTTGAGAGTGTTCAGATTACAAAAAAGAGCAATTCGGATAATCGAAAAAGATGATTTCAGAGAATCATGCAAGCCAATATTCAAACAATTAAGAATCTTGTCTTTATCTTGCCTCTATATTCTAGAAACAACAACTTTTTTTATTTCTAAATGTGCTTTGATTCGGGGACGTGACATTCACGAATATGGCACCAGAGGCAGGGACAACTATAGGACTGGGAAGCACAGAACAGTTACTTACGAGCATTTGCCCTCAGATGCAGGTGTCCATCTTTACAATAAACTGCCAAATTGTATAAAAATTGCCAGAACGCTGAAGGTATATAAAACTCAATTAAAAGGCTTTTTAACCTACCATGCTTTTTATAGTGTGGGTGAGTTTTTGGCGAATAACTTGGAGACCACACAGTGGGTAGGCTGACACCGGAACTGGAGGTGGGAAAATTGGATGTATGAATGTGCAGAAATGTTGTATGTTTGGGAGATTGTTTTGTAGTGTGGGTGAAACTAAATTTTTTAACTAGACATAAAATATATTTTAAAATAAAATTTACTTTTGAAATACATGTTAAATGTCCACTGCAATAAAAACTGATTTGATTTAAATATGTTTTTTTTTTCAGGTATGTTCGAGTCTTTGATTTCTGTAAGTAATACATACTACATTATTTACACAACCTAACTAGAAAAGTATAACAAATTACATTTAAAAATTCACAAAATGAGCTACGAATTAATAACATTTAATTAAAATAAATATGTAAAGTTTCACGTTTTAAGGCCTATTCACTCACTATAGGAAAAATAGAGGGACGATAAATATAACCAGTTCACCAAAGATTAACTCTGAAGCTTGTAGATTACAGAGAAGGTACAGATGTGACGTAAGTCGGAGTAACTAAACTAAATATACAATAACTGGTTATTTTGACGTCATCAATTCGAAAAACGATTTTGATGATAGGACTACTTCGCATATATGAAGAATCAATTTTGATACTTGAAATATTAATTTGTATTTTTAATAAAATAGAAAACGTGAAATTTTAGCCACATAACGTGGTACTTATTCATGTAACATAGAACATTTTAATGCCCTTTCAGTGCATATTATTTTTTGCCACAATTTTCTAATTTATCAGGCACTTATTATACATTACGTTATGTTCGCATGTTATAATTATCGTTCAATAATTCATCTTAGTAAGCTGAGTTCAAGCTGATTAAGCTCATATCTACTTCCACTATAACAAGGTTTATTGATAAAGTGTTTAAAAAGTGCGTTCAAAGTAAATTGTTTCCAACAAACGGAAGACAAGCAACTAAGTACAATGGTTGGGATGCGTCACAAAGCGAAAAGAAGTTTAGATTCAAGATTGTAAGTGTTTATGTCTGCCGTGCTGGGAACCTCTTTAAATAGATTACAAGTGAACTAGAGCTAACAGAAATATAATTTTCTTCCTTCGTCTTATGCAACAATTATTCTTATTAAAACATCATAATTAGTAATTACTTTAATAAAGACACGTTTTGATAGTAAGACAGTTTTAAAGTAAGAATAATTTATATGTGATTTTAGGCACATCATAACAAAGGATTCCACAAATCGTTTATGAAACATTTCAACAGAATTTTAATTTGATTTGATTCTGTAAAGATAAATATTTGAAACTCTTGATAGGAGAAAGTACGTAGTTTAGCTTGTGGACAGTTACAGGTGTCCATTACTAATACAAAACTACCTGATTGAAATTTAGATTCATTAGCCTCAATGAACTTTTAGTTTTCATTTTACTTTTTAACGTTTCAAACTAAACTGCCTTTCAGAACGAGTATTTTGCATTTGTGTTTTATAAAAAATTCATTTAAATATCACTGAATTGTCATTGTAAAGTTAAGAAATGGCTCCAAAGAATTGGTACAGACTTTCCCCCATATTAAACACTAAAAAGCCAAAACTTTGAAAATTACCAGTTTGATTCCCAAATATGTTTTTGCCATATCTAAAAAACTAGTCATGTTAGAGACATGCGGTTTTTACTAAGATATTTTGATATGTAATTCACATGTTTTCTGAAAATTTAATCAAAATCGTAAGAGCCGTTTTTAAGCAAATTCCATTTATGTATGTTTTTGCCCATAAAACAAATTAATAAATTAAATTTTCAAAAAAGTGAACAGTCTGGAGATATTGGCTATATACACTTTCATACAACATATGAAAACTGATCTATTCTTTTGGTCTCCAGTGAGTGCATATAAACACAAATAGACGCACATATGGACAGACATACACATTTAAAAAAAAAAAACACGTTTTTGTTTTCAAGGGACCCTAAAATGGATTTTTAGAACAAATTGTAAAACATTTTTTTTATGTTCACGATATTTTCTCTATGCTAACACATATGAGGGAAAGTAAAATGGGGTAAAATAGGCCTACTAATCTAAACGTTGAAATAGATAAAAAGTTTCAATCTACTTTGAATTGGTTTGAAAAGTTTCAATCTACTGCATTGAGCCTACCCGGGATATGTAGGCTCAATGCATAGTTTTGGACTTTATTTGGATGAATGGGCTTAGAACAAAGTGTATACTTTGATAATGATAAATATCATTTAAATATTTTACTGACTTTGATTTTCAGAATTATAGTCAGTAGAATCACTTAAGTACATTTAAGAATTATTTTTAGTACTTATTTTACTATAATGAACTAGATTTGAAGCTAACATAGTAGAGCTCTTGCTATTGGCTTCCATTGGCTTCCATAGTATTCCATAGTATCCATAGTATGGGGCCAATGACTGTGGTTGAAATATTACATAAACTGACGAAGATATGCAGAGTTAACCAATATTAATAAATCAATTAACATAGTTCACGAGTTAACCACGTAAAATACAACCCTATTTCAAGTTTACCAAACTTGCTTCAATACGTACCTTCAAGGGCTTGAATCTAATGTTTAAAATATCGAAGGATTCCAAGAAGCCTTACACATTGTCTTGGACGGCTTCCCTGTGATGGTTTAACCTGCCAGTCTCAACCCTCCTGTGTTCTTAATTGGCATACATTTTTCATTATAATGTATCCTCATTTTTACTTCCAACTTAAGCTGTTATCTATATATGAAATATTTTGTTACCCCAAAAAGGTTTTATGACGAAGAATTCAAAAACATGTATTAATAAACCTAAAATATTCATGAAAATTGTCTAGCACGCCAAATTTATTTTGTTAAACTTCTACTGTGTTTTAATAACAACTTTCTGATGACTACTAAAATGAAAAATATAAAGATAACTAAAGTTACCATATTAAAATAGGATACTGTGTAAAAGGAATAAAACAACTACGCTGTAATGCTGATGGCAAGGTGTGGCTTACATTATTTAATTTATTTCTTACAAAATAGTCATAAAAGAAATAGCTAATCATATGGAGAATAAATAAGATAGTACGAATATATTATATTCTTAATATCTAAGACATAAAAAGCTCACAGCTGTAAGTAAGCCAAAAAGAGCAAGACCTTTAATATTTGTTATATTTATTACGTAGTTTGTTTTTTTAAACTGTATAGTTTTTGGAAGCCCCAATAAAAAAACGAAAAAAATAGTAGTTAATTCCAATTGTATCTTAGATCTTAGGTCTCTAATCTTAACTGTTTGTAATAATAATTTAATTTGTGTTTTTGTAAATACATAAAATAACTATACTTACTTTAATATTGAAGTTTATTGATCTTTGTACAATCTAAAGTCACATTATTTACAGCCATTCCCGCAAGAGATGAATAGATAAAACAGTATGTGAATAGCTTTAACTGTTGATAATATTTTTTTGCAAGTAAAATATATGACGTTTGAATACATTTGATTGTGGTTTGTTATTGGTCTTTCAGTGATTTATATATATATTTTTTATATCAGAAATGGCTAATATGCAATAATAATCTTTTCAACTTCCTCCTTTCTCCATTTCGCTTCAATAATCTGACAGTATGCCTAACAAGATTCATTGATGGACTTAATTCATTCTAATAAAATTATCTTTATAATTATTTATGCTATTATCTTTATGATTAATGGAAATTAGTAAATTCTATATTGCATTTATACGTTGATGAAATTGTATCAATTACATTTTTAACTTTGGATATTTTAATTGTAGGAGACCATGAAAAGGAAAGTGTTTTACAGGAGTGGCAATGATGTTTTTACAGGACGGCCTAAAAATATCTATTTTTAACCAAGCAAGCGAGAAATGTGCTCGTGAGAAAATCGAGATTGTCTGTTTATCATTTCGTCAGAATGTCTGCTTGTACCACAGTTAAAGCCCAACGTGTGGATAGAGCGTCATGGATTTGGCAAGTAGGTATTTCATACAAATGTGGGTGGGTCAGTACCACTACATGTCTGGTAGGGTGAGTGGGGTAGTACCATTGTACATGCCTAGGAGGGTGAGTGGGTCAGTAAAACTGTCATGTCTGAGAAGTTGGTTAAGTCAATACCAATGTACTAGTACACATCTGGAAGGATGGGTGAGTCGATACCACTGTACATTCATGGGAGAGTTGGTGGGTTAATACCCCTGTACATGCCTGAGAGGGTGGGTAGGTAAAAACTACGGTACATGTCTAACAGGGTGAGTGGGTCCATACCACTGAACATAGCAGGACGGTGGGTGGATCAAAAGTACTGTACATACTTGGAAAGATGGGCGAGTCAATGCCACTGTACATACCTGATAGGGTGGATGGTTCAAATAACTGTACATGCCTGAGAGGGTGAGTGGGACCACTGTAAGCCTACATGCCAGGGAGGGTGGGTGGGTTAAAACTAATGTACATGACTAAGAGGGTGAGTGGGACCACTGTAGGCCTACATGCCAAGGAGGGTGAGTGGATCAAAAATACTGTAAATGCCTGAGAGGGTGAGTGGGACCACTGTAGGCCTACATGCCAAAGAGGGTGGGTGGGTCAAAACTACTATACATGCCTGAGAGGGTGAGTGAGTAAATGCCACTGTACATGCCTTATATGGTGGGTAGGTCAAAATTACTGTGCGTGCCTGAGAGGGTGAATGGGTCAACAACACTGCACTTGCCTGGAAGGGCGGGAGGGTCGATACCACTGTACATACCAGAGAGGTTGGGTGGGTCAAAAGGACTGTACTGCCTGGGAAGATGGGTGTGTCAATACCACTGTACATGCCTGAGAAGGTGGGTGGGTGAATATCACTGTACATAACTTAGAGGGTGGGTATTGTAACTAGTTCTAACTGCTTGGCTTACTCCTCTTAGTGATGACATGGGTATTTAAACTAGGACTACATACATGCATACAACTTGTTTTGACTTTCAATTAAAAGGTCAGTCTTGAAATGATAAACGCCACGATAGTTTGAAAGTAAGCAACACCCGCAGTACATTTAAAGTGTAGAGTGCGTCTCCGTAAGTATAAAGGGCTGGATAACATCAAGGCTACTAGTTAAAGTCAGGCTGAAACTTGTGAAACTATTGTTTCTGTGCCGTTGTGTAAGGACTATGATTGATACATTCACCACCGAGACCGTACAATATTAATGAAAGGTATTTTTGGGAACACTTGAAAATTATATTCAATATTCATTAATTAATTTTAAGGAAATTAGATATAACACATTTTGCTCGCCTTAAAGAACTTTTTAGGATTACTCAAATTATAATTTTCTATTCAGTTTAAAAGTGGTAATCGTAAGGAAAAAGCAAATTTAGTTAGTAATTATGTTATGAGTATTGTGTGCAGTTTAGCTACTTTAATGAAATACATTTGGATTAACATACATAACATACAAATGTTTGCTAGAGGAAAAATCAAAACTGCATTTTTCGATAAAGTTACATTTTGTTTTACATTTAACATTATTAATTAATATTTAACAAAATAGATTTTGTCCTAATTTTGTTACATAATTTTAGTATAAGTACAATTTGAAAATCAATTTAAGAATATTTAATGAACTTAAACAGGGCATTATTGACTATTTTAATGAGAACCTCGCAAAATAAAGAGGAATATGCAAGTCAAAATTACGAAAATAACATAGAAATTATTAAATTGTCAAAAATAGAAACAAAAACACAGATTAACACGTTAACATCAAAGCCATTGACAAAACTAATCTACAATAACACATATTTCTATTGTAACCTAGTTATTTAACATTTGTGACGTAATGGCTTGAACAAATTAAGACGGGGATGTACTATATATTCTTGTATAGTAATATTGGATATCTTCTCCAGAAAACAAATGCTGAATTTTAAGCCGATGTTTTACGTATTTTTCCTATAACACTACGCTTTGAATGTCATTTTATAGGTATTATAATGGAAAACGTTTGTTGCTTAGTGTATTTAAATGGTTGATTTTAATGTTTGGGGTACACGTACTTCAAACGTTCAAACAAAAATGCCAGAACATTTGAAACCCAAAACAATTATCATTATGCTTTTATTAATTGTTAAAATCGGCTATGAACAAAATCCTTAAAGGATTATCACGGGGCCAAACTGTTGATCATTAAAAGATTGTTTTCCTGATAGCTATGAACACTATCCCTTTTTTTGTTTTACTTGAGAACATTTAACATTGATCTGCTGTGGAATGGATTCGTGCTGGCCTGAAATCTGACAGAAATTTGCCAGAATCGTGTATCAAGTAGCCCCTCCGATGATTGGTGTACCTAGAGTCTGCAGCAGGTCTGTACTGAGGATGTGAGGGTACGTGTAGAGCCATTGTACCCATTAGTTTCAGTCTGATGCCTTAATTTGGTCCTTATTAATCAATTAAGCAACTTAATTTGTATTCTGTTATCTGGAGCATGAGTTTACATTTTTATTGTTCTAAAATAAGAATACACGTGAATGCAGTATTGTAATTTGTTACACTGAAATCAACATGTTTAAATGTAAAAGTAGATTTAAATAATACAATTTTAATTAACCAAATAAGATGATGGTACTATGAAGAACTGCAGGAATTAGCTTGAAGGGAATTAAGGCGTTTGATACACAGCAACAACATACTGATTTCAAAGCTCACCCTTTTTATGCATTTTGTACAGACTTACAGATTTTACATGAATATAATGTCCATATACGTTACATTGACGTTTAAAAGTAACTTGTATCGCTTATGTAGATCCAGTAGTTTTTTAACAGTTTACGGCGATTATATTAATTACATTTACGGCGGAGGGTAACTACACTATCTTTATTTATTTAAAACCAACTTATCATCTTGTACTCAGGTGGGGTGGGGAAATAGTCGGTGATGAGAGAACTATTGTACCTTCTTGTATTCAGTGTGGGTGGGATAGGAGCCGTTTGTGTGATAACCAGTGCTGCTTCCTGGATTCAGCGTGGGTGGGGGAGCAGCCGGTAATATAAGAACCAGTGTAGCTTCTTGTACACAGTGTGGGTGGGAGAGCAGATGGTGGTGTGAGAATCAGTGTAGCTTCTTGTACACAGTGTGTGTGGGAGAGCAGCCGGATATGTGATATCCAGTGTAGCTTCCTGGAATCTGGTTAGGTAGGGGTGCAGTCGGTGATATGAGAACCAGTGTAGCTTCTTGTACACAGTGTGGTTGGAGGAGCAGCCGGAGATGAGATAACCAGTGTAGCTTTCTGGACTCAGGTTAGGTGGGGGAGCAGACCATGATATGTGAACTAGTGTAGCTTCTTGTACACCGTGTGGATGGGAGAGCAGCTAGTAGTGTGAGAACCAGTGGAGCTTCTTGTACTCAGCTTAGGTGGGGAAGCAGCCGATGATGTTAGAATCATTGTACCTGCTTGTATTCTGTGTGGGTGGGAGAACAGCCGGTGGTGTGAAAATCAGTGTAGCTTATTTACTCGGGTTGAGTAAAGAAGGGGAGCAGCCGATGTTGTGAGAACCCACCCATCCACCCCTACACGTACAGTGGTATTAGCCAGTGTAGATTCTTGTAATCAGGTGGAGGGGGGGGGGAAGCAGCTGGTAATCTGAAGTCCATAGTACCTTCTTGTACACAATGTGGGTGGGAGAGTAGCTGGTGGTGTGAGAACCAGTGTATGTTCTTGTATTTAGTGTGGGTAGGTGAGCAGCCGGTGATGTGAGGACCATTTTACTCGTACCTTTTTATACTCAGTGTGGGTGGGAAGCAGCCGGTGGTGTGAGAACCTGTGAAGCTTCTTGAACAGTACTTAGGGTGGGTGTGAGAGAAGCTGGTTGTGTGAGAGCCAACGGTTGATTTATCATCGCATTGGCAACAACCTTTACATATTTTAGGATATTAAGAACTCTAGTTAGTTGAAGTTCAGTATGTTTCAACCTTATTTACATTTAGTCAGGATCAGTCTTCATGTTGCCTTTAAATCAAGATTTGTATGACAAACATAATAAATAATTAATAATATTAATACGATATATACTACTGATGGTTTTCTTGAATACATTGCTTAAATAAAAGTCAAAAAAATATAAATACAGTAGAATTTTATCTAAGAATAACCTTAAGATTCATTGGCTGGTGTCATCGACTTTCCCTATCAGTCTAATCGTTGGTTACTAAGGATGTACATTGTAGTGTGAGGGAGACTTTGGAACCTAGCTACATATTGTAAATATTCCTTTGACGCTGTTGACACCAGAATATTTGGAGAATATAATTCTATTAAATTATCCTAAAATCACAACTGTGAGTAAAGTGCAATTTTTTATATAAAATATTAAATATGTTGAGCTGTGACCAATATTTTACTTATTTTAGTTATTTATATAAGTGTTGACTGTAAAACTGGCCTTCTTGAATCAAACGTCCTTATTTCCAAACAGTGAACTACAGAATCATTTTACTAAAGATTGTAGGAAAATTTAATTTTGTTGTTTTATGAATATACTCCCACGATAACTTCAAAATATGAATATTCACTTTTAGATCAGCTACTTTGGTTATATAAAATGTATTCAAATTAACAACTCTTTATTCTTTATAATCAAAAAAGTATCGTAAGAATTCATAACCTTAACAAATATGCTAATAAATAAAAATCAGTACATTCAGAGATTCTATGATCAATAATAAATTTATAAGTAGGTAGAATCAAACTACTGTATATTTAAGTCAATGGCTTATCAACATATAAACTACTGATATTTAAGTCAATGGCTTATCAACATATAAACTACTGTATATTTAAGTCAATGGCTTATCAACATATAAACTACTGTATATTTAAGTCAATGGCTTATCAACATATAAACTACTGATATTTAAGTCAATGGCTTATCAACATATAAACTACTGTATATTTAAGTCAATGGCTTATCAACATATAACCTACTGTATATTTAAGTCAATGGCTTATCAACATATAAACTACTGTATATTTAGGTCAATGGCTTATCAACATATAAACTACTGATATTTAAGTCAATGGCTTATCAACATATAAACTACTGATATTTAAGTCAATGGCTTATCAACATATAAACTACTGTATATTTAAGTCAATGGCTTATCAACATATAAACTACTGATATTTAAGTCAATGGCTTATCAACATATAAACTACTGTATATTTAAGTCAATGGCTTATCAACATATAACCTACTGTATATTTAAGTCAATGGCTTATCAACATATAGCCTACTGTATATTTAAGTCAATGGCTTATCAACATATAAACTACTGTATATTTAAGTCAATGGCTTATCAACATATAACCTACTGTATATTTAAGTCAATGGCTTATCAACATATAAACTACTGTATATTTAAGTCAATGGCTTATCAACATATAACCTACTGTATATTTAAGTCAATGGCTTATCAACATATAAACTACTGTATATTTAAGTCAATGGCATATCAACGTATAAACTACTGTATATTTAAGTCAATGGCTTATCAACATATAAACTACTGTATATTTAAGTCAATGGCTTATCAACATATAACCTACTGTATATTTAAGTCAATGGCATATCAACGTATAAACTACTGTATATTTAAGTCAATGGCTTATCAACATATAAACTACTGTATATTTAAGTCAATGGCTTATCAACATATAGCCTACTGTATATTTAAGTCAATGGCTTATCAACATATAGCCTACTGTATATTTAAGTCAATGGCATATCAACGTATAAACTACTGTATATTTAAGTCAATGGCTTATCAACATATAAACTACTGTATATTTAAGTCAATGGCTTATCAACATATAACCTACTGTATATTTAAGTCAATGGCTTATCAACATATAACCTACTGTATATTTAAGTCAATGGCTTATCAACATATAGCCTACTGTATATTTAAGTCAATGGCTTATCAACATATAAACTACTGTATATTTAAGTCAATGGCTTATCAACATATAGCCTACTGTATATTTAAGTCAATGGCTTATCAACATATAGCCTACTGTATATTTAAGTCAATGGCATATTAACGTATAAACTACTGTATATTTAAGTCAATGGCTTATCAACATATAAACTACTGTATAAGCAAACAAACTTGAATAAGGCCTCTTACCCGGTAGCTGTCGCACGCATTTGGCCTATGACACGCAACTCGAGATCTGGATTCGGCTGGTTTGGTGCCACTAGGACTTTCTCTTTGGGATTTAAAATTTATATACTTATATTTGGGATATAGACTCACGTTTATCTATGAGCATTAGTTAACGTAATGTCCTTTAAAATTTGAGCCATGTGGCAGTGAATTCCACTTTTACAGACCATCTTTAGCTTAATACAGTTAACATCCCAGTTACTTAATACAGCTACTTAATACTGTGGGAAATATTGCTATTAAAAAGGAACTATCATTCAGCTAAAAATAACTAGGCATTGTATTATTTTCATTATTTATTATATGCCATTTAATTTACTTTAGTGAAACAATGATCATTAATATCCATCATTTACGTTTATTTACGTAATTCTCAACATATTTCGTAATGATATATTTAAAAAAATTTTTAAACATCAACAAAAGACTCTAAACATGTACAACATATAAATACTTATCCACTGTTGTGTCTTTTTGCTTACTTAATTTATAGTACATTAAATAATTATAGATATCAAACAACCATTAATCAATTTGTACTTACTATAAACTGTCAGATTTATGTTAGGGGAGTCCTATAACTGGTCAAATCATTTTTAAATTAAAATATTCTTTGCGTGGTAAAATCAACATTTTCTTAAAAACATTTACAAAACGTACATTTTCACTTTGACTTTCAAAGTCGTGCTTAGGACGGATGTTACAACAGTTCTAACAGAAATAACTTCTCTTTGATTAAGAACTATTTTATACAACTTTTCACAAACAAAATTATATTCATTTCTCTCTTGATAATTATTGAATGATTTCATCTTCTTGTACTATAGCAAAATTCTTCCAACTATCAACAGTTGCATTTTATTGTAATGTATCCCTGATATCTCTTGTTTCTTTTCCGACTCATGTAGTTCCTACTGCCTTAATACGGATGTTTGTTTTATTGGATTACTTTATAACTACAATTATTAACTCCAGATGAGTAATGTTTGCACTTTGTATTCGGATTACATGGTACATGATTCAATAGTTTGCTCTATGAACAACTACTTAAACTTGAAAAACTTATAAATCTTATCTACTGCTGTATCAATTTACTTATTTCATCTATGATCTCTATTTATCAAACTGTAGACCTCCACGTGGTTCGTAGTACTATTTATAACCTGACACTTGCAATGCAATCTGTTCACATCGTGACCAAATATTCCATTTATAAAAATCATTTATCTCTTCTTTAAGCAAGCAAAATGTTTATCGTTATGGCTGGTCTCATCTATTTAATTAACCTTATTTAAACTAACAAACGTCGGTAAAGAACTTTTGTTACTGGTTCTCTGCTCAATGACAATTTTGGATGGTATACAATTAAATGAAAATTGGCTTTATTACGAACGAAGTTAGGACCATAAAGACCTCTCTTCCACTTAACCCCACGTAGTATATCAGAGAATGTGTGCCTCTAGGGAAAACTGTACTTCACTACAGGATAAACTCCTACCAAAATGTGCTTGTAGAAATCTTGAGTTAAGTGATGTAGACAAGCGTGTTACTGTTTTCTCCGACAGCCAAGGTGCCGTCTATTCGCAAGA
Source organism: Stictocephala bisonia (assembly GCA_035578905.1). Classification (NCBI taxonomy): domain Eukaryota; kingdom Metazoa; phylum Arthropoda; class Insecta; order Hemiptera; family Membracidae; genus Stictocephala; species Stictocephala bisonia. The sequence goes on from JAQJVL010000081.1 coordinate 225,488, forward strand.
ACCTATTCTGGGTGCCCGGTCATCCGGAAATAGGAAGCAAAGAAAAGGCTCTTCAAGAAGATGTGCTTTTATCATCTTTATTGGTTCATAACAGAATAAGTGTCTACAGTAGGAAGTGACATTGCCCAATGAAATGAATACAATGACAAAATAAGTCCCTGTATTGTATTGTAAGCTTAAATACAACAATATATTATTGAAACATACAAGATCCATTCATCCATTTGGTTCATGGTAAGTAGGTTTTCACTACATGTCAAAGCAATTTCCGGGCTCTTTTATACAGCTTACATTAAAATATGCAGGATTAAAATACTGATATTGTTGCACGTAGGATGACTAGCATATTGTGTTAAACTACCTTTCCTCGACACCCAGCAATGCTCTTTTGGTGTTCGGGAACTTTGAGTTTACTTATTTCAAAACCCAACACACAAAAAATTGCGTTTTACACCTTTTTTAAGCCTTAAACAAATTAAATAGTTTAAATTTTGTCCAATTGTGATTGCCAATAACATATGACGTAGTAAAAATCATTATAGCCAATATAAAATGTATAATAATAGTGAGTCTTCACAGATGTTGTAGGAAAACATTTTTTTTTGTTTGTTTAAGAACGTGGATGATCATAAAAATAACTAGCTGACACTCTGTTTGCATAAACAATTATTGTAAAATATAAGTGTTTAGAGGTGTTGAAGGAACACAAAACTTGCAAAAGTTCTGGTACGTGATGTGTGATTTGTATGTTGCGCCAAGGACGCGTAACTGTCAGTAAAGTTGCTTTGTGATAAAAGTCGTGTACTTACCTTAATTTACTGGCATTTTACCTCATTGTCAAGGTTCCCCCTGAATTGAATACTGCAAAGCCAAGTATATTTATAAGTGGACAAAATCAATCATTCTTAAAGGTTTACGGATTTTTACCAGTGAACTTTATTGTCCAAAGAAGATTTTGGACGGTCACATTATTAGAGAATGCTCTGCTGTCGAAAATCTGTTCACTTATAATAACATAATATCATAAACAACATAAAAACCTATAAGTACAAAATATTTACAGTAATTTAAAAATATTTTAACGAGCCTTTAACAGGCCTTTATAATCGTTAGTTTATCTGGATTTTAATGACACTTTGATTTTCACATCTATAAGTAAAATGAAGTATGAATTATGGATTATGCAAAGTAATAATAGCCTTTACGAAACTATTTCATAAATTAATTAATGATTTTATTCATAAAGCATGTTGAGAAGTATGGGGAAAAATTAAAAAAAAACACAACATTTATATCAAAGTTTAAAATAGATTTACTCCATTATGTGAAAATGTTTTATTTCCTAATATTATATGTACATCTATAGATGTAACTATGACTTATTATGAAATCATAGAAGAGAAACGAATTTACCAAAATTTATCAATTAAAATTATTCGTTAAATGGAGGCCGTAACGGTTTCTTGAAGGGAAATGGAAGAAACAAGTAATTACCTTCAGATATCTCCCCCCATGCATAGGGTTAACAATTCTCCAGCATTAGTAGATGACATCTACCCTTCAGCTGTTCTAATTCCACCCCATCCTACACGAGAGTCTGTTGAGCCTCAAGGCTGCATTTCAGGCCCATTGCTGTTTCCATTTTTAATTGCACTTGGGGGCCCAGAGAAGAATTCATAGACTATTCCAACAAGATAAAACATTGAGTTTCACAATTATTATTTTATTCAAAATCAGGAAATTCTTTTATAAACATGTAAAAAATTATTTATTCAGTGTAATTTCATAAATTTCAAAGTAAGGACGAAGCTATACTATACTGTATATATTTTAAGTTTAATTTTTACGAGCCTCAAATAGTTATACATTTTAGTAGCATAGTGTGTTTTGTTTTACACAGTTATTTACAGTTTAACATATTAGTTTTTGTTTTATTACTATCACTTCAGGCGCCGCGGAGGGCGAGTTAAGTTTTTACAGTGTTGGACTGGACTGATTTTAAAGAGTTTTGTTTAAGTGTTTAATTTATATTTTTAGTTTTAAGTGGTTGGCCACAAATACTGGTAAATGTGGCCACCTAGTATTCCTTTTGTAATTCAAACCTGTAATGTGTTTTTTTATAAAGGAATAAATTTCATTATTTCATTATTTACATGACCCCAATTTTCATGACGACTTCACAAGGTTGTTCACTAAATATATCATGTATACGTCATGTAAATCCTTATCTGGTAATCCTTATGGCCTTATCTGGTAGAAACCTAATATTTAGAAATATAAGATTATAAAGTCTAAAGGTATTTGAGACTATTTGATAATGTAACAGTGTCTGTATTTTTTGTAGTTATCTTGATTTATATTACTCTTCTTTGGATTTAACATGGACAAGAAATAAAATGTTAGTATTTAGGACAGTAACTATTGTTTAAATATTCATTATATATATATATGCGATTTTCCCAAACACAACAACAAACATTTTTTTCAGTCTCGCTGTAGTTTGGATCAGTTTTATGGATTCCGCCAAACTCAGTTGGAGATTGGCCGCGCCAGAGGGTGTGTCTAGCCATGTATTGATCTCAGGGAGGCCACCCTTGTTTGGTCTCTTTGCCTAGACACCGGCAATTCCCTCCTTGGAAAGGAAAGGAAACTATATAAAAGATTGCTATCGTGTGTGAACTTACGAAACAATGACTATAAAAATAAATATACGAAATAAGAATACCCATCTATAAATTCTTGGTGCATTCAATTCCATTAGATCGATTCACATTATGTGTGTCTTTCTCAGTTCTTCTTACACTTTACAGAATAGACATAAGAACTATTTCGATGATTCGCAGACTTTCCAGCCATAATGCATTAATTGAAATTTTTAAATGAAAGTAAAGAAGTTATACAAAAATACTCAATAATTTCTAAGTAATCCTTACACATCTAACCGGCTGATCTTGGTGGCACTAACCACAACTTATAAATATAATTAACTCATTACAGAGTTTCTTTAGACTTCATGTACATCTGTAAATGTTTAACAATCAAATATACGACTCATTCTCTCTTGGGGCATGTGATGACACATCATCTCTATATACTCATCATCTCTTAAGGCATGTGATTACTCATCCTGTGTATAAATATATCATAAATAATCCTCTCTATAAACATGTGATGAGTCCTCCTGTCTATGGACATGAGATGATTCATCCTCTCTACCGACATGTGATGCCATAGCCTCTCTCTAGACATGTGATAACTCATCCCCTATACATAAAAGTACTGACTCGTTCTATCTATATACACTTGATGACTCATTTCCTATATAGACACATGATGACTCATCACCTCTACATAAATATGATTACACAACGTCTCTACAGACATGTTATACATTCACCCCTCTATGAACATTAGATGACTCATCCACTCCAGAGACATGTGATGATTCACCTCATATACAGACAACTTATCCTTTCTATAGACACGTGATGACTCATCCTCTCTATAGACGCGTAATGGCTTATACTCTCTATAGACACGTGATGAATCATCCTATCTATAGACGCGTAATGGCTTATACTCTCTATAGACACGTGATGAATCATCCTATCTATAGACGCGTGATTACTCACCCTCTCTTTGGAAATGTAATGACTTTATCACGTATGGCTAAGTTGCCAAGACTTCATAGGATTGACAAAAAGACATCCCACCATACTCAATAACAATCATACTCAATAAACCATACATTCTCTGTGTAGTATTCAATATAATGTTTGGATGATCAGTCAAATTATTTAAACACTTAGTTCTTTGAAGTTAATTGGAATTATTGGAAATATTAAACTGTAAAATTTAATTACATTAACTAAACATGGTCTAAACATTAGGGCAAACATCTAGCGGACTTTAGTCAATATTGTAACTTAGTCCATAAAATGTTCAAACTGTAAAAAAATAAAAAAATTACTTAAAATATTTATTCATAATTCATTTTGTAGGACAGTCTCATTTTATGAAATTATTGCTACACAAAAAGCTATTAGGGTATTCGTACAGTAAAATAACGGGGAGTGGGGCTGGAAGATGGATGGCAGCGTTTCTCTGACTCTAATTGAAGATAAGAACAAAATGCTGAAAGAAATGTAGAAAACCTTATAGAGTCGCACTACAATTTGTCATAGTTAGTATTACTGTTTATCTTATTTTTCCTCAATTTTTGCTGCTGTCTAGAAAGTAAAGTAAATCGATATATCGACACATGTTTTGTATCTCCAGATGAAGAAATATATTTTCTAAATAAACAGTTTAATATTTTACCTTGGTGAAGAATTTATTACTTTTAAGTGTGATTTGATTTCAGACTTTATTTGATCGATGAAAAAAGTTGCACCATCGAAGAATATTAAAGAACAATGTATAACAAACATTGACCTGGTTTGACAGATCTAATACTCCAAACTGAAATGCTACATTTGTGACGACGATCTGCGGCTATGAATAATCTACCAAATGTCACACCCTCGTCATATCGTATGCCAGGAAATGTTATTTTCATCACTTGTGATAGACATTTGCAGGAAGATAATGTTAAATAATGAATACTTCGTTCAATGTTTTTACCAAAAATCATTATACTGTATTGAATTAGAAATGTTTACATAGTATCCGATTTGAAATCTATTTTGCAAAGCTCATTGTTTTATGATATATTCCCATAACAATATGGCTCAGCAACAATGTGTGTAACGGTATTGTTTAAGTCATGTTTTAAGAAATCCATTCGACTTTAAAATTTGATAATTAAAAGAAAGCATTTTAGTAACATTACTTTCACCGTTTTAATTTTATGAAATAATCTCGCATGGGATAAACAAAGAACTCGCACGGGATAAACAAAGAAAACTTAACTCTAAAATGTGACTAACCCTTGATCTTATGTAACAAAATGCACGGATAACATTAAAAATGGATTTAATTAATACACATATTAAATTAGTTTAATTAACATTTGCATTGTATTTATGTACTGCATATTTACAAGTTTATATTAACAAGGGTAGTTTGTTTTAATGGCAGTGCTTTCTACATTCTAATTGAAAGTTGTCAGAGAGTATTAGGGTAGATAGAAACGTTGAACTATACACCTGAGGACTATTTTTGCTGATTAAACCTATTCTGAGTTGGCCTAAACATTAACAGGTTCATTCATGTGTTTCTTCAAAATTATCGCTTCAAATCAACAGAGAAACTCTCTTATTACGAGAACTATTATAATATGCTTTTATTAAAAGAAACAAAACATTCTTTATACTTCAATTGCCATCAGTTTAATATATCCAAATAATAGGAAATTTAAATAAATACGTAACCTTTTTAGTTATAACGTTTAAAATTCATGTTTTATTATCTATGTATGAATAATTTGAAGTTTTGTTTTTCAAAAATGAAATAGCAACGTTGTAAAGTTAGTGAAGTAAGAAAATAATCTGTTAAATCGAATGTGCATCAGAATTTTCACTCGGAACCCGAGGAAAGTCAATCCAAGAGACGAATTTTCGTAGAAAGGAGATGAACCCCCGGTATATTACTTTAAGAAAAAGTGACACTACGCTCATGTCTAAATATATTTATAGTGAAAAAAGGGAATCAAAATTGAGCTGGGTGCAAGATAAATATAAACGATAGAAATTCACAAGGAAAATTGAATTCGTTATGTAATAAAAAAATCAAAACATTGATGAATAAAAATAGTTTTATACATATATGACATATTCAAAGTTAAATTGAGGAAATTTGAATAAAAGAGCGAAACGATCGATGATGAGGTATATGAACGCACGATCACATTGATAAAAAACCAAACTTGTCATCTGAATTAAATTACATACCAATATACCAGTGCTACTGTAGTTATGAATCAATATTATGAACATGGACATAGTTATTAAATTAATATAGGCTTAATTATATAAATAACAAAAACCAGTTGTGCCCATCTTAAATTTAAGACAATCACACAACACAAGAAGTTAGTTTCAGTTAATAAGTTGCTTCTGACGCGTGGCTTGACTGTACGTAAAAATTTTAAGATAAAACTGGATCGCACATGTAGAGATGTTCGACGTAAATGCATATTTGTCATGTAAAGTTTAAATGAGTTCCACCCCACACCTTTCAACTCGTTCTTCACCCTCGCCCCTCTGTGAGTGTGACTGAGAGTGAGAACAGGAGCGCCGCAAGGCTCCACTCTGGGCCCGATGTTATTTACATCTCTGTTTTAATGGCAAACTCCCCAAACAAAGGAAGCATCTCGTAGTATCACCACCAACCCTTGTGTCACAATTAAAACTCGTGGTTTATTCTGTGCTACGTAATGTATTTACGTATTTTTATATTTAACATTTCAGACAAGAACTCTGAAACGTAGGCCTTAACATTGTTTTTGTCAAATCATATTTTAAAAGGATAGCATTTGAAATATTATATTGAATTTTAAACATTTTAACTATTTCTTAATTATAGGATTATGTGTTACTAAGACTAAGTTTAAAAACAACCAGTTACTTTCATTATATTTAGTTGACATATTAAGTATCTGAAAATTCATAACAATTTTTTAAATTTATGTTTGATTATATAGATGTCACATATGTGACAAGCTCATGTAATGGTATATAAATTGATTATATAGTTTTGAACAAAACTGTTCAATGCATAATATAGCAATGGAGCAATTTAGAAAAAAGTGTGATGGCTGAAAGTCCGGCAATCGATATTTAATCTGAGAATCATTTTAATCAATCAAATTTTTATGAAAGCTTTGGCACGAAGTACTAGCTTATAGTCATGAAATTAAGTAATCCGTTTGGAATATAAATATTTTTGTTAGAATCTTGACATCGACATATATTTAACAGTATAAAATCCAAACAGAATATTTTAGAGGAATTATTGTTTTCAGTTGGTTTTAAAAATTTATTAAGCATTTGGTAACATAATATTCAACTAACTTGATCATAAAGTTATGTTGATCACCATTTGGTGACTGTGTGGACCATACACGTACAGTGGTATTGACCTACCCATCCACCCATACACAAACAATGGTATTGACGTAATCACCCACCCATACACGTACAGTGGTATTGACCTACCCACCCACACATACACGTACAGTGGTATTGACCTACCCATCCACCCATACACAAACAATGGTATTGACGTAATCACCCACCCATACACGTACAGTGGTATTGACATATCCACCCACCCATACACGTACAGTGGTATTGACCTACCCACCCACCCATACACGTACGATGGTATTGACGTAATCACCCACCCATACACGTACAGGGCTATTGACCTACTCACCCACCCGTACACATACAGTGGTATTGACCTACCCACCCACCCATACACGTACAGTGGTTTTGACCTACCCACCCACCCATACACGTACAGTGGTATTGACCTACCCACCCACCCATACACGTAGAGTGGTATTGATCTTCTCACCCACCCATACACGTGATGTGGTGTAGACTCACTTACCCCCATACATACACGTACGCTCATACCATACACGTAGATGCACAGTGATTAAGCCATAAATCTAAGTCATTTGGAGTTTGAAAAAGTAATAAAGTTGAACCTGTGTGTTTATCGTAATGGTCCTTTTCTTTATGGATAAATATGAGTAGTTTTCATAACTAAAAACTACAGATTCCGGTAACGACCGTGGAAAGGTATTATTTACACTATTTACAGCACCAAACGTATCGCCCAAGTTATGATGTAGCATCCTCAGTGGTATATCTGAGACTGAGAAGTGAGAACACCACATCAGTGTGCCACAGTCGGTACTGGTGGCGCAGTGCTGTAACTTGGAGACAACATTTTGAGGAGATTGCAGGCTATAGGTTATATGCTCGCTCCTCTTAATACTGTACCGATATGGCGTCCGCTCAATGGTTGCCATCAACATGGACATAACTAAAGAAGTTTTCGTTGTCCATATTGGATGGTTGGAAGGTTCAGACGTTCTGTAGGGAAGAGAACTGAGTGTCAGGCTTGTCAGTTAGCTGAAAATCATACCAATACTACATGGTTTTGATTCCACGTAAAGCTGTAGGTCCCTTAGTTGCCCTGGCTGTTGGACTATATATAAATGGCTCTTTCTGAGAAGCAGTCTACCATAGTTAGTAATAATGACTACACTTCTTCATCTACACTCATCACACTCATTCGTCCCTCATGAGACGCGAATGCCTATCGTCTTAAAAATGACTAAGACCTCGCAACTAATTATTTAAGCAGCAACATCATTGCCGGAGTATTAAAGGTCTTCAGAACACTGTGCAAAGTAATGGAACTAAGCAAGAATGTTAGTTAGCCTTTATGTTAAAGCACGTACAACATCATTATGACCTTGTTCTATGACCCACTCAACCCAAGCGCCTTTCTAGGTTAATTCCGATGTTCATACTATCAATCATAGTTTCTCTCTACACCCAACGTTTCCCATGAGTCCTCATTTGTACTTTGAGAATAACATCATTACATATATGTTTCTCTTAAAGTATTCGAGTAGAGCAACTTTCAAGTAATTAAATACGAATTGTTGAAGTAAATCGACTAGTTAATAGTTTCATAATGGTATTTATTTTATCAAGAGCCGGGACCAGTGTATTGTTGTATCTTCACTTTGCCTGCAGACAGTGTAACGGTTTAATGCATGTGACTGATAGTATCTGTCTATCTATAATACAGGGGTGTGGTAAAACCACACACCACACCTCTGTATGAATAGTATCAATATAACAATATATACAGGGTCCTGGAAGCAGTTACAAGTGAAATCTTCCGACTTATTTTATGCATACTACCCGTAATTTATTTATATGACATTTTGTAACAACCACTTACATTATTAAGATGCAGTATTGTACTTGACCATAACCAAAAATCATTGCAGCTAAAAAAGTGGATTGCGCTTCTTAGCCTACTTTACTGCTTCCTTCCACACACCACACACTGGCGATGGTCAGGTTGGCGATTTTTATAAATCAGTGTCATCAGTAACAGTTAATAAAAATAACCGTAACAAATACGGATGAAAATAATAGCTGCACAATTGAGCAATAATGTAACATGGGATAGCTGGAATTTGGAGGGAACCTTCGTTAAAATAGAAATGTAAGCATTCACTAAGAAAGGAGTTAGTTCAAATTTTAATATTAATGGTAAAACAGCGAATTGACTTTTCCCTATAGTAATAACATCGTGTGTTTATATCAATACGTCACTTGGCGAACAAAACAAATAATAACTGGTCAATCAGAAACTGTGTTTGAGGTTGAATCCAAGACAAAGGGAAGGCTGACGATCCTTATTTAAAATAGTAATAGTAATAAATACATATTTATAATCACTATAACAATAGTACAAAATACAGCACTGGTACATATATACTATACTTAAAACATATATTACAAACACATTGTAAGTTCGGTTATATAAAAATGGCAAGAATATAAAACAAAAACTGTTAATTTTCAGGAACGGTTCAATAAAACAAATCACAGGATAACGTATACTGTAACATCAGCAGTTGTTTATTTTTTATAGCAGCTGTCATGACACATTTCCCCTGTTTGCGTTTGATAGTTACGCAGTAAATCGGCTTCTGCGCAGTTTTTTGTTTGTCTGCAGTCGAAAAGGAAGAGCTAAGCACAAGAAGAAAACTCTTAATGCAGCAATAACAGTCGTAACTGTCCAATAAGCCAAGTCAAACAGCTGCTTTTGGGAGATATATGAGATGAAAATATATGTTTTTTTGTTGTATTTGCAATTTGTTTAGTTGCCACACAGCTGTACGGAGTCGAAGTTAAGGACAAAGCCGATGTATGCGAATTAGAAATGAGCGTGTTGATGTATGTTACCGTAATGATGAAGTTGTTAGGCACGTCACATGCCTTTCCCCCCAAGCTGTCAGCGAGGATATCTCAGCAACTTGTTAACACGTGCTGACCTAAGTTTAAAGTCACCGAATGCAATACTGATTACTGTAATAAGGAGCCCTTTTTCAGCTTAATTTTCTTACATAATCATTGAAATGACTACTAAACTAGAGAAGCATGACGTTAAAATCTGCTCAATGTGGTTCACCTATCTTTATAAACAAATTTATTAATGAGTAGTTAAAATATTATTAAAAATTTTAATCGTTGGAAATTTTTATCTTTAATTTTAAAATGTGTTATTAGATGTTTTAAAACATAACGCCTTAAGAATAAAAACAGTAGTCACTGCTATAGCATAGTAATTAACAAGAAGGGCTTCTTGGGTCTAAGATTTAGTTTTAAATGGAAGTGTTGACATCGAATAGTCTCAAAAACGGGGAAGAAACGCAATTATTACCAAGAACAACTTGCAAACTTACGGACTTATAGGTAATAAGGCAATAGAGTGGCACATTGGCAGACATTTCGGTACAAGGAAATGACAAATAAATTACTGTGGGTTAATTAATAGATTAAACCATTTAGGTTAGCAAGGAAATTGGGGAATTTTATGAAAATTGAAGTATGGCAATATGATAGATTATGAAATCGATTGGTGCAGTAAAATAAGTAATAAAATCAGCAGGTATAACACAGATTGACATCTCAAACAGGATACATTCAGGCAAACGATTTTGATTAAAAAGTTGGAAAAAGAACTTGAACAACTTAGTTTACGGAAAGAAAGAGAGCTCAATACGAATGAATGAAACAAATGGGAGCTCAAAGAAAGAAGGCACCTCATCCACAGTAATGAATTGTGTTTTAGGAATCTGTTTTGTCATTTAATTGTTAAATTACCCTAACATCGAAATATCAGCTCTGGAGATAACGTTTGACTCTGCCTACTTCATATTCTTGTTGTGACAGATATAACAAAGAACAGTTGTACCAACCTCATGAATTTAAGAGAAATTGACAGTTTAGCGAGACAAAAAAAAAAAAACCTTTAAATTACTTATCAAAGCCCTTATTAAAGCCTAAATTAAAGTTATGACTTTCAAATGCGATGTAGTGGGCATAGTTTAGTATATATAGTAACTATGAATTTTTCTAAAAAAAAAAAAAAAAAAAAAAAAAAAAAATTTTATTAGCTACAGTAGTTTAAATAAACCTAAATGCCTGTGTATTTACTTTACAATATGAGTTAATGACCTTTGGATCAATTGTAGATTCAAACATTGAAAACCACAATTCGCAGTCCAAAGGCTTAGTAACTGAACTATCCCACCAGTAAATAAATAAACACATAAATTAAATACAAATACTACTCAATACATAAACAACGCAACCTTCATTTTTACAGAGTTGATATCTTAAATAATTTAAATGATTTTTTATACACATACATATGTGTAAATACACGGTTATAACATTTGAAAGTAACAGATTCCTTATCGATAACATTTGATTTGATTTTGTTGTAGCATTAGATTTAAATAAAATATAAAACAATTAAATATCTTCCATTTTAAAATTAAAGTACAAAATCATTATTGTTACTGCCTAAAATGATATGCGATAGTTGGTTAATACAGTATAAATTAAGTTATACGTAAAAAAATAAGTGCGAATACAGTCTTTGTTTTTAAATGAACGCTTGAAAAGTTATTGGAAATGCCTTCTTACATATATGGGGAGAGCTGTTACATAAAGTGTATATTTTAGGGTTGGCTTTTAGTGGGGTATACACAGCAATGTGCAATGGCCAGCCCCGGCATTATACTGGGGTTTACGAGCGGAGCGCCTGCAAGCACTTTACGTTCTCAGGTCACACAGCAAAGTAGAACGGTTTGCTGTCCCTCTTTATTGCAGGAGTTGTTATAAACTGCCAACGTTTTGGTAAGCTTGCACGGTGTACATTGTAAGTAAGCTTTAATAACTTTTTAAAACACTTTTTTGCTGTATTTATAGTTAGAAACAGTAACATTGTTGTTGTTTTATAATTATGTTTTATATCATTTTTAAATTGGAAATTGGACGTATAAATTATTCACAAGTATATCCGTGATTGTAACTTTGGTATAATGTAGATGACGTAAAATTCACATACGATATGAATTATGACGAAAACACATGGCTTCCAAGAAGCGATTACATAACGACGACTCGATTAAGAACGGGTTTTATCATTTGATACATTAGATCAATTTATATGATATAATTTAACCTAATATTAAAAAAGAAAACTAAATTCGTGAATTTATAATTTTATTGATGAAAGTACCGGTTTTGGGTTAGAAATTGTTTTAGAGGATGCTTTATCTATAGTATATTTAAACTGTTGTTTAAAATGATTCATTTCAAGAAATATTTGCAATAAAGTGTCCAGATAGAAAGCTCTGCGGACCGAGTAGCTAAGTGAATTACGACCGACGTTGAGCAATGTTACCGTTAAAGTATTCTCAACGAGTCAGTCGTAAACGTAATTGGGGGGAATTCCATGGGCCAAGATTGACGTCGGAGAATATATTAAAAGTGCTGTTAGAGGGTGTGAGGGGGGAGGGAGGGGTAGACCACTGACATGCGATATTACACTTGCTTGACCAACCCTTGGCCCGCATGTAAATAATACGGTTAAGTATTTCAATTGTTGCCCTAATAACTTATATCATACATCGCCCACTAAACATGATTGATATGCAGGGCGTACTTAATATTTTAGGAACTGATTACATGGGCAAACACATGTTGTTTAAAGGTATGTCCTACAATATTTCTATGCCCAGATATCCAACATTTTGCTTTTTTAACTTCTAATTTATGTCTGTAGAACGACTCAACCGATTGAGTTAAGCTTGTGTATATTACTAGACCACACAAATATAAAAGTCATGAAAAAACTTAACTTGGTGACCATATTAAGTTTTAAAATGGTGGCCATATTATTTTTGTAAGTGGAATAATGCAAAAACACTGTAGATGTTTCTAAAACCTTTTAAGTATCATTTTTTTTAGCTTCTTAAATTTGCTAGTCAATGAAGTAATGTTTACAATTTGTGTGTGTTAACTTTTATTTTTCAAACATTTAGTCTCCTTAAAACTGAATTTTAAACAAATGTAAACTTTAAGACCTTGTATGTGTACTAGCTATTAATTTATAACATTAATTTGAATACTACATTTAAAGTGAAGAAGACTCTTCTGATTTGTTTCCATTGTTGGTAAATGTGAGCTGTAATGACAAAGCACAAACTTTCATTGTAAATGTATGCAAATATTTAGACTCTTGAGTTAGGAGATATGCTCTACAACATGTTAATGAAGAGCACGTTTAAGCACTATGCACATGGCTAGGACATTACACATCTATCTCACTCTATAGTCTTGAATATTAAAAGAACAACTACATTATCCTTACCACCTTCGAGTATGGATAACGGCTACCCTCTTGGCCCTTCCGACTTCCTAGCTATTATACCTTGTTTTGTGACAGTTTTCTTTGGAAATCTGTGAAAAGTCCTTCATTTTTTGGCCATGTAAATATTATAGATAACATCTTGACATGGTCGGTACCGGTAACTTTAGTTATTAGTAATGACACCGGCCGCTTAAGGCTACGAAATAAGATTATAGCTAGTACATTTAATGGTTATGGATTTACTTCAAATTAAAAATGGTGGCCATGAAAAGAGAAATACCTCACATCTTTAGTTTAAGTAATGACAGCAGAATCTCATGTTGTGATAAACAGGTTGACCTCGGTGCGATAGCAGGAATAGGCATGGTTCCACACACTCAGTGACACTCATTGAAACAAACTTAAATGAAGTCTACTACTAGCCGTTTAAGAGCCAACAAATGTATTAATTTTCACATAAGAACACACCTAATTTCTTAATAGAGAAATTACACGTGTATGACTTAATATAAAAACAATAGTAGTGAGAATTTCTGTTCTCACTCCCGAAAAAATTATTTACTTTCCTTCAGATAAGTACAAATATACTAAATATGTTTCCATAATAATGCCAGAAATGAGTTTAAGAGTAACACATACAGATCCCGTAATAACATTTTCTAAGATTTGATAAATGCATCAACTGACTCGTGTCAGTTACGAATTCATATTAATACACTCAGGAGACGGTTCAATAGTTATATTTTCAAAACAGTACAAATAACACTCTAAAACGTCACACAACACAAAATGTATCACAATATAAGCACAAAATTAAAAGATCTTTTATGAATCCCTGTGGTCTGACGAAGGTGAGCGTGGTTCACCGAAATCGATCACCATAATATTTGTGCATTTTGTACTTGTATTGTAATATATTTGTGCATTTTGTGCTTATATTGTAATACATTTTGTGTCGTGTGATGTTTTATTTGTACTGTATATGTACCAACACGTATTATGCTAATTAAAAAACTATTTTCAAAAGTAGGAGGGTTCAATTATGGAACACGGGTATGTTAGATATAGGAAGATATTGGTAGACGTGTTACTTGATTATATATAATAATTACTGGTATTATATAATTATATCTGCTAAAAAATTTTCATTTCGTTTGAAGACTAGTCACTTTCCAAAAAAAACGCAGGGACATTCCGAAAAGACCCAAAATGAATACTTTGATTTTTTTAATGTATTATATTTGTACATTTAATTATTAAGGGGGTTAGCAAGAATATGGTTTACCCAACGACCAAGGAGACCCTCCCAGAAGCTATCCACCCTCACACGTATAGCGGTGATGACCAGGTGGTGTATGTGTACTGAAGGGGTGTGGTCCTCCCACACACTCACACCTATCATCCATACATGTATAGTGGTCATATCCATATATCGTATATTGGAGGGTAGGTGGCTCATCATAAACATAGTGTTGGGTGGGCCATTTACATGTATGTAAGAATGGGTGTGAGAAACGTCAGATCTCTCGTCTATGAGAGCATTACTGGTCCATGAACTATCACTGAATCCAAACTACGCTACGAAGAATATATTGTTGACAATACGGGTTATGGTCGGCAGTAGGGAAGAACGTCAATGACTCAAGCGGGCACATAAAGTGACAACATGCGATCGCCTAATAGATCGAAGCTAATAGAATAATTTCACTTATTTACAGATCTTCATTTGATTTTTATACTAATTAGATTTGCGTAACTTTAACCAATCAAAATTATTATTTAAACGTGTTAAGTCAGTTAAAAATATCGAAAAAGCAAATCTAAATCACTTATGGAGTTTTTTCAATACATAATAAGTAATAAAATAAATGGCTACCATTGCTTTTAGTCAATCTTAGCAAATCTAAACTACTGTACATGTGAATTTATTCAGTGAGTTTGTTCACTTCTTAATATGACAAACCCTTTTTGAAAATGTCTTCGCTTTGATGCATATATATTGTGACGTTTTTACACGTCCTAAATTTTAAATAATTAATCACTATGTGGGTTTTACAAATAAGCAACACGATATACTAAACAATTACTAAATTTATTGAATATATAAAATTAACTTATTATATTTAAATGGATTAATTCCTTAACTTAAACTATTGTGAAAAGTACAATTTACTATTAGGCCTACTGTTACAGTTAAACTAATTTATATTTACAATCTTAGATGGCATCAATAATTACAACTACTAATTGCAAAGTGACTTTACTAAATTCCTTTCTTTTAATTACAATTCCTAGCTCTATAAAGTGGCTTTCCTAGATTCTCTACTATTATTTACAATTACTAACTATAAAGTGACTCTACTAGATTTCCTATTATTATTTACAATTACTGACTACTAAATGACTTTACTAGATTCCCTACTACCTACAGTCCAAAGCTAACAGTTCACTCACAGTTTCTTCAGTGTCCCTTCAGAAGTCGTCAACAAGTACCGCACTGCTCCTTCGTTGATCCCCACAACGAACCACTCACCGGTAACTTCTCCGTAGACCACTTCACTATACTCGGACACTTCACTCGCACTGTAGAACTGTCTCACTGTCGCTGCAAACACCCGGGCTGTAGACTCTAGACTCACTGACTGACTGACGCTGGTATCCGGGCCGTATATATCACCTGCAGGTCTCCATCTAGAAGCTTCTTGAATTCCCCTGCGTCCGAAGTTCCATGACAGAGCTGGCTCGTCAACCCAGAAGATTCTAGAAGTCCAGTGAAGAGGTAAAGGGGCGTTCATGCGTAAGCCATTGTGCCCCAAAGGTTGTAAACAAGCAGGGCAGGTGGTCAGCGACCCATCCATTACTTCCGCATCACCGGTTCCCAGGATGGAGACCACTCTGAATGTCACACTGCCCCCTCCTTAAGGCTGATCGTCCCGATCAGCTTCCGCTCCATGGTACGGTGCTAGGCGATCAAGGTGGACCACAAGCATCTTGCCTCTTGGGTGTCTTTGAATCCTGTAGACCACATCGTTGATTCGCGTCACTACCCGATAAGGTCCTTGCCAATCCTGTTGAAATTTCGGGCACCTCCCCTTTTTCCGGAGGGGACTGTAGAGCCACACCAGGTCGTTCACCTGGAATCCAGTCGAATTGGCTTGCCGGTCGTAGCGAGCTTTCATTTTGTCACTGGCCATTTTTAGGTGCTGACGAGCGAACTCGTGAGTGTCGTGTAGGTGGTCGACGAGCTCGCAGGCGTAGTCCGTCGCGGGCTGCTTTGCGTCAGGTGGCAGGCCGAACATGAGGTCACTGGGCAGCCGCAGCTCCCTTCCGAAGATCATCCTCGCTGGGGTGAAACCCGTAGTATCGTGGACCGAAGATCTGTACGCCAGGAGGAAAATGGGCACCTTCCGATCCCAATCCCGCTGATTAGTGGACACAACTTTCCTGAGGTGTCCAACGAGTGTCTTTATGTATCTCTCGACCATCCCATCAGATTGCGGATGAAGTGCAGTAGTCCGTGTCTTGTGCACTCCGAGACGCTGAAGCACCTCCTTCATCAACAAGGATCCGAAGTTCGTCCCTTGGTCGCTGTGCAGCTCACGTGGCACTCCATACCGACAGATGAATTCGTTCACCAAGCACCCAGCCACTGTTGCGGCTTCTTGATTTGGTATGGCGTATACTTCTGGCCATTTCGTAAAGTAGTCCATGGCCACCAGGAGATATTTATTTCCTGCATCTGACATGGGAAATGGACCGGCGATGTCGATGGCGATCCTCTCGAAGGGTGCCCCAACGTTGTACTGTTGCATTCTGCCTCGACTTCTTGTTTGTGGCCCTCGGCTTCCAGTACAGACATCACATTAGCGGCACCACTTCTCTACATCAGCCCTCAAGTTCAACCAGTAGAACCGCTGACGTAGCTTGTCCACCGTTCTGTTGACACCCGCCAGATGCTCCATTGTGGATCTCCTCCAGCACTTCCTTTCTTTTACTTCTGGGGAGCACAACCTGTTCAATCTGCTTCCTACCATTAGGGGCCTCCCAGATTCTTATAAGCACTCCGTTCTTAACCTTCATTGAGTCCCACTGTGCCCAGTAGCTCTTATACACATGGTTCCTAGCTGCAATGTCCTCCCAGCTAGGACGAGCCCCCGATTCCTTCTCCCGCAGCAGTGGTCCAACCTCACTATCCTCAAGCTGTTCTTTACGGAGTTCCTCAGGCTCCCATCCACTAGCTGGCTCCAAAGAGACACAACGCACTTCCACGGACGGATTCCTTTCTTCTACCTTGGAGCAGTGCTTACAACCCTCTGGGCAAGGTCGGCGAGACAGGGCGTCGGCATTGGAATGGTTTCTCCCTCGTCGGTGTTCAGAGGTGAAGTTGTATTCTTGAAGACGCTGCACCCATCGAGCTGTATGTCCCTCCAGATTCTTGAAGTTCATTAGCCAAGTCAGGGCAGAATGGTCGGTCCTTAAATGGAAAGGCTGTCCATAGAGGTACTTGTGAAAGTGCTCTAATGACTTCACGACTGCAAGTAGCTCTCTTCTGGTGACGCAATAATTCCTCTCTGCTTTGGATAGCGTTCTGCTGAAGTAAGCTATTACAGCTTCATGGTCGTCCTGAACTTGGGAGAGAACTGCCCCTATACCCACATCGCTGGCGTCCGTGTCCACAATGAATTTCTCTCCAAACCGTGGGAACCCTAAGATTGGAGCGCTGCAAAGGGAAGTTTTAAGTGTCTCAAAAGCCTCACTAGCCTCCGGAGTCCACTCAAACTTACGCTGTTCTTCGGTGAGCTTGGTCAGTGGCTTAGCAATATCAGCATAGCCCTTCACGAAGCGGCGGTAGTAGGTGCAAAGTCCAAGAAAACTCCTCACCTCATGTTTGTTACGTGGGACAGGCCACTCCTTCACGGTGCTAATCTTCTCCGGGTCCACAGTCACTCCTTCAGATGACACTACGTGTACAAGATAGTTAACCTTATCCTTGAAAAGATTACATTTTTTTTAGGTTTAACTTCAGGTTGGAAGAACGAAGCCTCTTAAAAACTTTCTCCAGATTTTGAAGATGGTCGTTAAACGTCTTCCCTAGGACTATGATGTCGTCCAGATACACTAGACAAGTTTCCCAAGTCAGTCCCCGTAGCACATTTTCCATGAGTCTCTCGAAGGTAGCTGGAGCATTGCAGAGTCCAAAGGGCATCACCGTGAACTGCCAAAGTCCGTTTCCATTCCCTATGGAAAACGCTGTTTTCTCTTTGTCCTCCGGAGCTATCTCCACCTGCCAGTACCCGCTCTTCAAGTCCAGGGTCGAGAAGAACTTACAGCCTCCGAGAGCATCCAGAGTGTCGTCAATCCGGGGCAAGGGATAACTGTCTTTCTTCGTAGCATTGTTCAGTAGTCGGTAATCCACGCAGAACCTGGAAGTCCCATCCTTCTTCTTTACTAGCACTACCGGCGAAGTCCATGGGCTGCTGGAGGGCTCAATCACTCCATCTTGCTCCATTTCTTTTATTTTTCGCTCTGCCTCTTCTCTCTTCGCCCAGGGTAGTCTTCTAGGTATTTGACGGATTGGTAAACGGGGAGCCCAGAAGCCTTTTGCTGGACACTGGTGCAACGATGACGATATTGAATGAAGATATTTGTCCTTCCTCTATGAAAATAACTCCGACGACCTGGACAGTGAAGACTGCGACTGGGGACTTTGCCAGAATCCGCGGGGAGACAGTTGCCACCTTCTGCATCGGGGGTGCATGTCTTGAGCATCGCGCTCTTGTAGCTGACATTGAGGAGGACGTCATACTCGGCATGGACATGATGACGAAACTTGGCTTACAGTTAGACCTCAGGAAAGGAGTGACGACCATTGGGGGAGAGGAAGTTGCTCTTCAGCATAGGAAGAATGTATCTTCTTGGGTGCGCTTGTTGAAGGATGCCACTCTGCCACCTCGAACTCAGAAGATCGTCAGAGCAGAAATGGACAAGACTATTCCGGAAGGCCAGAACTTAATGCTGGAACCAGTTATAAACGACGAGGAACTTGGACGTGGGGTACTTGTAGCGAAAACACTGTTCAAATCTTCTAAGGAAGTTCCAGTCCGTATAATGAATTTGAATGACCATCCTGTTGCATTGAAACAAGGTAAGCTCCTAGGTAAATGTTCTTCGGTTTCTTCTGTTTCACGAGCTGATAGGAATATCTCTTCAGACCATAAAAACCTTCCAGAAGACATAGCGGAGTTTGTAAGAGATGCATGCAGGGGAATGACATTGGATCAAACGAAGCAAGTCGCAAGGTTAATAACAGAGTATCAAGATGTGTTTGAAACTGCTACGGGGCCAAAAGGTAGGACAACTGTGGTTCAACATAAAATTGATGTTGGAGACGCTATACCTGGGATAAGCGCCCCTCACTAATCGTGCGATGTCAGCTTCGAATTCTTGAAGACTCTCATTGGACTTCTGGTGACGACTCCTGAGCTGAGATCTGCAGACCAGTTCCATGTGTTTATGTCCGAACCGCATTTCCAACCGTCTAATCAAATCTTCGTAATTCTGTCGCTCAGCAGGTGGAACGGTTTGCAGTACGCTCAGAGCTTCTCCACGAAGTGAAAGGCACAACATGGACGCCTTCGCTGATGATGGCCAATTGTAGACAGCAGCGGCAGTCTCAAACAAAGTAATAAAATCTTCCCAGGACATCTTTCCGTCAAAGGTTGGCAAACTTGCGTTATTTACGAGTGGACTCACACTGGACCGACGTTCCAGGCTGGGCGGTTGCTGTCCACTTCCTGAGATCCCAGGTGGTTCTTTGCAGGTTATTGACTCCTTCCTCCCCTGAACCATTTCTTCTAAAACCCTAATCCTATCACCTAATTGCTTCGAACTGTCATCTAATTGTTTTTTAAATTCGTTCGAACAGTCATCTAATTGTTTTTTAAATTCGTCTTCAACTTGGCAAATTTTATAATTAAATTCTGTAGCTAACTCTTCCTTCAAGGTTTTACAATTACTATTTAGTTTTTCGGTTAAGTCATCTTTCACTTCTTTTAAGTCACTATGTAATTTCTCTGCATTTCCTTTTAAGTCATTTTGTAATTTCTCGACATTTCTGTTTAAGTCACTTTGTAATTTCTCTGCATTTCTGTTTAAGTCACTATGTAATTTCTCTGCTAAGTCACTTTGTAATTTCTCTGCATTTCTGATAATCATAGACTTAAGTGAACTAGCTTCAGTTTCAAAAAGGAATGTTTCTGGATCATCCCCTGCTTCTAGCATTGCCTGCTTAAGTCTACTTACTAAAACTGATTTTGATCCAGTATGATCTAAGTCCCTTTCTTCTAACTCCCGCTTTAAATCAGCCACTTTTAAGTCTACTAACTTAACTCCACTAGATGCCATCGTTCTTTTGCAAAACTACGTCTGAACAATATAGAATTACAGTAAATGAATTCAATAAACAGCTTAACAATAACTATCAATAAATAAAAATATTAAACGTGTTGCTCAACAAATCTATCCCACTTCTGACACCAGTGTGACGTTTTTAAACGTCCTAAATTTTAAGTAATTAATCACTATGTGGGTTTTACAAATAAGCAACACGATATACTAAACGATTACTAAATTTATTGAATATATAAAATTAACTTATTATATTTAAATGGATTAATTCCTTAACTTTAACTATTGTGAAAAGTACAATTTACTATTAGGCCTACTGTTACAGTTAAACTAATTTATATTTACAATCTTAGATGGCATCAATAATTACAACTACTAATTGCAAAGTGACTTTACTAAATTCCTTTCTTTTAATTACAATTCCTAGCTCTATAAAGTGGCTTTCCTAGATTCTCTACTATTATTTACAATTACTAACTATAAAGTGACTCTACTAGATTTCCTATTATTATTTACAATTATTGACTACTAAATGACTTTACTAGATTCCCTACTACCTACAGTCCAAAGCTAACAGTTCACTCACAGTTTCTTCAGTGTCCCTTCAGAAGTCGTCAACAAGTACCGCACTGCTCCTTCGTTGATCCCCACAACGAACCACTCACCGGTAACTTCTCCGTAGACCACTTCACTATACTCGGACACTTCACTCGCACTGTAGAACTGTCTCACTGTCGCTGCAAACACCCGGGCTGTAGACTCTAGACTCACTGACTGACTGACGCTGGTATCCGGGCCGTATATATCACCTGCAGGTCTCCATCTAGAAGCTTCTTGAATTCCCCTGCGTCCGAAGTTCCATGACAGAGCTGGCTCGTCAACCCAGAAGATTCTAGAAGTCCAGTGAAGAGGTAAAGGGGCGTTCATGCGTAAGCCATTGTGCCCCAAAGGTTGTAAACAAGCAGGGCAGGTGGTCAGCGACCCATCCATTACTTCCGCATCACCGGTTCCCAGGATGGAGACCACTCTGAATGTCACAATATGTCAGACGTACTAATTAGTGCATGCCAATTAATTAATAGAACCCAATACAGAGAAATACTTTTATTTTTATGTGCACCAATTAAATAAAGTGATCATTTTAAATCACTTATGTGAGTTAATATTTTATAGCTTCGTAATGTTGAGTAAATCACAGGTACGTTACGTTGATGAAATACGTTCATCAGGAATACGTCTTTCCAGTAATATGAGACATCACCATATTACTGGATGTCTCATAATATAATGAGTTTGCACGGCAAGACAACACCAATTACATTACACCATTCCAATTGTCTACAATAACATAGATGTTCCAATTCCTTGAAATTATATTCTTCATTACAACTAAACTTCATATTTGCACATTTTTTAACCATTACGTAGCAAAATTTAGCAAATGACTAAACGAAAAACTTGTTTGTAAGTTATAGTACAAATAAGGTGGTCAATTAATACCAAATACGAGAAAATTCCGAATAAGAACAATTTATTTATAAGCGTGTCATATATTCCCTACTATACGCTTTCATATATTAATACTATGATGAAATAATGCGTGAAGTTTTTTACGAAAATATGCTTTTACATCCAAACAATAAATATTTAGTTTAAATAAACATTTTCACCACAACGTAAAACGATTACTTACGACTCATCTGAAACTATTTCTTACTCTTACTTGAAATATTTATCCCAAACATCCACTCTATGTGACAAAACACATGGATAGCCATACAAGATACATAATATATAACAAAGAGCAGGAAAACGGCGCCATTCAACTTGGCGCTGGATGAATAGGGTTGTTAAGCCGCTACGTGGAGAGAGGTTTGCCAGCTTCACTCGCTGGGGATGTTTTACATGCACTCGATGGTGTAAAACACTTCACTGAACATACCTTGCCGCAATTCTCCTACATTCTAGATGGTGACTTTAGGTTATATGTAACAAGGGTTAAATATAAATGTTGTTGACTTAACAGACGAAACAAAATATTAATTAATTACTCCAAAGCAATTTTATATATTTTTGTATTTATTTTTATTTATTTATTCATAAGACGCCGATCTTCAAGATATGGGCAAATATGGATTACGAATGAGTAGATGAGCGAATGTAGTCATTGTTACAAACTAAGGCCGACTATTCCTTAGAAAGTGTCATTAATTAATAGCCCAATGACAAATGAACATCCGGTGATTATCAGCTGATCCTTCTCAAAATGTATTGACTCTGATTGGGATCGAACTGAGAACCTTTAGCACATGAATCTGGGATTATAATATGTATTATATGGAAATGGATTTCGCACTCTTTCCACCTGAAACTGGTGTATTCAGTTGTTACTTTTGAAGATACTTGTATTTACGATAATCATATTTTATTCACGTTGAATTATTTCAAATCCTTGTTGGTGCTCTTGTTATATTTGTTTTTTACTGTTATTTATTGTAGTAAGCTATTACATTGTTGTTGGTATTTATCTCGTTATTATTTAATATATTATTGTTATTGTAATTTGATTTGGCTTTTATATACTCTGTATTTCACGGACTCATATATTGTTGTTGTACCGATTGTTATTGAATATTTTGCCATCCTATTGTTGTTATTTTGTTTTTTTTTTTAATTTTAAATGTATTGTTTTGTAAATTGGCTGCCTGGCCGTTGAAATAAATAAATAAAATAAAATACATATTATTTTTTAGTGTAACCTTTTATTAA
>JAQJVL010000081.1:249191-446691 GCA_035578905.1 Stictocephala bisonia
TCGGGGTTTATTCTGTTTTAACGAAAAGGGTTTTTAAAACGATTTTTAGTTTTAAACATTTCAGACAAGAAACTCTAAAAAACGTGGGCCTTAACATTTTTTTTGGGTCAAATAAATTTTTTAAAAAGGGAAGGCATTTTGAAATATTATTTTTAAAATTTTTTAAAACTTTTTAAAACAAATTTTTTAATTTAATAATTTTGTGTTCTAAATTTAATTTTTAAAAAACAACCATTACTTTCTTTAAATTTTAAATTGACATTTTAAGTATCTGAAAATTCATAAAAAAAATTTTTTAAAAATTTTATTTTGATTATATAGTGCCCACATATGTGACAAGCCATGTAATGGTAAAAAATTTTGATTATATAGTTTTTAAAACAAAACTGTTAAAAATGCAAAATTTATAGAAAGGGGAAAATTTAGAAAAAGTGGGAGGGCTGAAATCCGGCAATCGTTTATTTAATCTGAAAATTTTTTTTTAATAAACCCCAAAATTTTTTATGAAACCTTTGGCACGAAGTACGGGCTTAACATAAAATTTAAAAATCCTTTTGGAATATAAATATTTTTTTAGAACGACTCGACATAAATTTTAACCGTAAAAAAAAAAAACCCAGAATTTATTTTAGAAAATTTAATTTTTTCAGGGGGTTAAAAAAAAAAATTTATTAACCCTTTTGGGTAACAAAAAATATTCAACTAACTTGATCATAAATTTAGGGTTGATCACCATTTGGTACTGTTGACCATCACGCATGGTATTGACCTCCCCAAATCCACCCATACACAAACAATGGTATTGACGTAATCACCCACCCCAACACGTAAGGGGAAAGGAACCTAACCCACCCACACATACACGTACATGGTATTGCCTACCCCCCCCCACCCAAAACACGTACAATGGTATTGACGTAATCACCCCCCAAAAAAGACAGTGGTATTGAATATCCACCCACCCAAAAACACTACAGTGGTAAAAAAGACCTTCCCACCCACCCATACACTAGGGGGGGTTTTGACCTACCCACCCACCCATACAGGGACATTGGTTTGACCTACCCACCCACCCATACACGTAGAGGGGTTTTGACCTACTCAAACCACCCTACCCCGTGTTTGGGGTTTTGTACCACCCCCCAAAACATACCCCGTACGCTCATACCAAAACACGTAGATGCACAGTGTTTTAAAGCCAAAAATTCAAAGTCATTTGGATTTTAAAAAAAGTAAAAAAGGGTTAACCTGTGTTTTTTACGTAATGGCCTTTTTTTTTGGGAAATAAATATGGGGTTGTTTTCATAACTAAAAACTACAGATTCCGGAAAACGACCGTGGAAAGGTATTATTTACACATTTACAGCACCAAACGTATCGCCCCAATTGTGATGTAGCTTTTCCTCAGTGGTAATCTGAGACTAAAGAAGTGAAAACCCCAAACATCAGTGTCCCAAAACCCGGTACTGGGGGCCCAAAGTGCTGTAACGGGGAACAAAAATTTTGGGGGAGATTGCGGGCTAATTTTATATCTCCTCCTCTTAATACGTACCGATATGGCGTCCCCCCCAATGGTTGCCCATCAACATTGGACATAACTAAAGAATTTTCGTTGTCCATTTTGGGAGGGTTTGGGAAAGGGTTTTTCGGGGACTTTCGTAGGGAAGAAAAACTGAGGGTCGGTTGTCATTTACCTAAAAAATCATCCCAATACAACAGGGTTTTTTAAATTCCCACGAAAGCTGTGGGTTTCCCTTTAAAGTTCCCCTTTGGCTTTTGGGCTATATATAAATGGCTCTTTCTGAAAGCATCACCATATTGTAATAATACTACACTTCTTCATCTACACTCACCCAAAACTCATTCGTCCCTAAAAAAAAAAGAACCCCCGCAAAATTCCCTATCGTCAAAAAATGACTAAGACCTGGGAAAACTAATTTTTTTAAACACAACATCATTCCCGGGAGTTTTAAAAGGGTCTTCAAAAACACGGGTGCAAAGAAATGGAACTAAGCAAGAATTTTTAGTTACCCCTTTATGTTAAAGCACGTACAACATCATTATGACCTTTTTTTCTATGACCCCCCTCAAACCCAAGCGCCCTTTCGGGTTAAATTTCCCGATGTTCATACTATCAACATAAGTTTTTTTCTCTACCCCCAACTTTCCCATGATCCTCATTTGCATTTTGAGAATAACTTTCATACAAAAAATTTTTTCTTTTAAATTTATTCGAGTGAGCAATTTTTCAAAAATTAAAATACGAATTTTTGAAGAAAAATTCGACTATTTAATAGTTTCATAATGGATTTTTTTTAAATCAAGACCGGGACCAGTGTATTTTTGTATCTTCCCCTTTGCCTGCAGACAGTGAAAAGGGTTTTTAATGCATGTGACCGGGATAGTATCTGACTGTTTTATATTCAGTAAACACTATAAAAAAACCCCAAAACCACCACACCCCTGTATGAATATATCAATATAAAAAATTTTAAAAACAAAATCCTGGACGCATTAAAAAGTAAAAAATCTTTCCGATTTATTTTAAGAAATACAAAACCCGTAATTTATTTATATGACATTTTGTAACAACCACTTACATTATTAAGATGCAGTATTGTACTTGACCATAACCAAAAAACATTGCAGCTAAAAAAGTGGATTGCGCTTCTTACCCTACTTTACTGCTTCCTTCCACACACCACACACTGGCGATGGTCAGGTTGGCGATTTTTATAAATCAGTGTCATCAGTAACAGTTAATAAAAATAACCGTAATAAATTCGGATGAAAATAATAGCTGCACAATTGAGCAATAATGTAACATGGGATAGCTGGAATTTGGAGGGAACCTTCGTTTAAAATAGAAATGTAAGCATTCACTAAGAAAGGAGTTAGTTCAAATTTTAATATTAATGGTAAACAGTGAATTGACTTTTCCCATATAGTAATAACATCGTGTGTTTATATCAATACATCACTTGGTGAACAAACAAATAATAACTGGTTCAATCAGAAAACTGTGTATGAGGTTGAATCCAAGACAAAGGAAGGCTGACGATCCTTATTTAAAATAGTAATAGTAATAAATACATATTTATAATCACTATAACAATAGTACAAAATACAGCACTGGTACATATATACTATACTTTAAAACATATATTACAAACACATTGTAAGTTCGGTTATATAAAAATGGCAAGAATATAAAACAAAACTGTTAATTTTCAGGAACGGTTCAATAAAACAAATCACAGGATAACGTATACTGTAACATCAGCAGAGTTGTTTATTTTTTATAGCAGCTGTCATGACACATTTCCCCTGTTTGCGTTGATAGTTACGCAGTAATCGGCTTCTGCGCAGTTTTTTGTTTGTCTGCAGTCGAAAAGGAAGAGCTAAGCGCAAGAAGAAAAACTCTTAATGCAGCAATAACAGTCGTAACTGTCCAATAAGCTCAAGTCAAACAGCTGCTTTTGGGAGATATATGAGATGAAAATAAATGTTTTTTTGTTGTATTTGCAATTGTTTAGTTGCCACACACGCTGTACCGAGTCGAAGTTAAGGACAAGCCGATGTATGCGAATTAAGAAATGAGCGTTGTTGATGTATGTTACCGTAATGATGAAGTTGTTAGGCACGTCACATGCCTTTTCCCCCCAAGCTGTCAGCGAGGATATCTCAGCAACTTGTTAACACGTGCTGACCTAAGTTTAAAAGTCACCGAATGCAATACTGATTACTGTAATAAGGAGCCCTTTTTCAGCTTAAATTTTTTTAATAATCATTGAAATGACTACTAAACTAGAGAAGCATGACGTTAAAATCTTGCTCAATGTGGTTCACCTATCTTTATAAACAAATTTATTAATGAGTAGTTAAAATATTATTAAAAATTTTAATCGTTGGAAATTTTTATCTTTAATTTTAAAATGTGTTATTAGATGTTTTAAAACATAACGCCTTAAGAATAAAAACAGTAGTCACTGCTATAGCATAGTAATTAACAAGAAGGGCTTCTTGGGTCTAAGATTTAGTTTTAAATGGAAGTGTTGACATCGAATAGTCTCAAAAACGGGGAAGAAACGCAATTATTTACCAAGAACAACTTGCAAACTTACGGACTTATAGGTAATAAGGCAATAGAGTGGCACATTGGCAGACATTTCGGTACAAGGAAATGACAAATAAATTACTGTGGGTTAATTAATAGATTAATCCATTTAGGTTAGCAAGGAAATTGGGGAATTTTATGAAAATTGAAGTATGGCAATATGAAGATTATGAAATCGATTGGTGCAGTAAAATAAGTAATAAAATCAGCAGGTATAACACAGATTGACATCTCAAACAGGATACATTTCAGGCAAACGATTTTGATTAAAAAGTTGGAAAAAGAACTTGAACACAACTTAGTTTACCGGGAAGAAAGAGAGCTCAATACGAATGAATGAAACAAATGGGAGCTCAAAGAAAGGCACCTCATCCACAGTAATGAATTGTGTTTTAGGAATCTGTTTTGTCATTTAATTGTTAAATTACCCTAACATCGAAATATCAGCTCTGGAGATATCGTTTGACTCTGCCTACTTCATATTCTTGTTGTGACAGATATGACAAAGAACAGTTGTACCAACCTCATGAATTTAAGAGAAATTGACAGTTTAGCGAGACAAAAAAAAAAAATACCTTTAAATTACTTATCAAAGCCCTTATTAAATCCTAAATTAAAGTTATGACTTTCAAATGCGATGTAGTGGGCATAGTTTAGTAGTATATATAGTAACTATGAATTTTTCTAAAAAAAAAAAAAAAACATAATATAATTAGCTACAGTAGTTTAAATAAACCCAAATGCCCGTGCATTTACTTTACACTATGAGTTAATGACCTTTGGATCAATTGTAGATTCAAACATTGAAAACCACAATTCGCAGTCCAAAGGCTTAGTAACTGAACTATCCCACAGTAAATAAATAAACACATAAATTAATACAAATACTACTCAATACATAAACAACGCAACCTTCATTTTACAGAGTTGATATCTTAAATAATTTAAATGATTTTTTATACACATACATATGTGTAAATACACGGTTATAACATTTGAAAGTAACAGATTCCTTATCGATAACATTTAATTTGATTTTGATGTAGCATTAGATTTAAATAAAATATAAAACAATTAAATATCTTCCATTTTAAAATTAAAGTACAAAATCATTATTGTTACTGCCTAAAATGATATGCGATAGTTGGTTAATACAGTATAAATTAAGTTATACGTAAAAAAATAAGTGCGAATACAGTCTTTTGTTTTTAAATGAACGCTTGAAAAGTTATTGGAAAATGCCTTCTTACATATATAGGGGAGAGCTGTTACATAAAGTGTATATTTTAGGGTTGGCTTTTAGTGGGGTATACACAGCAATGTGCAATGGCCAGCCCCGGCATTATACTGGGGTTTACGAGCGGAGCGCCTGCAAGCACTTACGTTCTCAGGTCACACAGCAAGAGTAGAACGGTTTGCTGTCCCTCTTTATTGCAGGAGTGTTATAAACTGCCAACGTTTTGGTAAGCTTGCACGGTGTACATTGTAAGTAAGCTTTAATAACTTTTTAAAACACTTTTTTGCTGTATTTATATTAGAAACAGTAACATTGTTGTTGTTTTATAATTATGTTTTATATCATTTTTAAATTGGAAATTGGACGTATAAATTATTCACAAGTATATCCGTGATTGTAACTTTGGTATAATGTAGATGACGTAAAATTCACATACGATATGAATTTATGACGAAAACACATGGCTTCCAAGAAGCGATTACATAACGACGACTCGATTAAGAACGGGTTTTATCATTTGATACATTAGATCAATTTATATGATATAATTTAAACCTAATATTAAAAAAGAAAACTAAATTCGTGAATTTATAATTTTATTGATGAAAGTACCGGTTTTGGGTGTTAGAAATTGTTTTAGAGGATGCTTTATCTATAGTATATTTAAACTGTTGTTTAAAATGATCATTTCAAGAAATATTTGCAATAAAGTGTCCAGATAGAAAGCTCTGCGGACCGAGTAGCTAAGTGAATTACGACCGACGTTGAGCAATGTTACCGTTAAAGTATTCTCAACGAGTCAGTCGTAAACGTAATTGGGGGGAATTCCATGGGCCAAGATTGACGTCGGAGAATATATTAAAAGTGCTGTTAGAGGGTGTGAGGGGGGAGGGAGGGGGTAGACCACTGACATGCGATATTACACTTGCTTGACCAACCCTTGGCCCGCATGTAAATAATACGGTTAAGTATTTCAATTGTTGCCCTAATAACTTATATCATACATCGCCCACTAAACATGATTGATATGCAGGGCGTACTTAATATTTTAGGAACTGATTACAATGGGCAAACACATGTTGTTTTAAAGGTATGTCCTACAATATTTCTATGCCCAGATATCCAACATTTTGCTTTTTTTAACTACTAATTTATGTCTGTAGAACGACTCAACCGATTGAGTTAAACTTTTGTATATTACTAGACCACACAAATATAAAAAGTCATGAAAAAACTTAACTTGGTGACCATATTAAGTTTTAAAATGGTGGCCATATTATTTTTGTAAGTGGAATAATGCAAAAACACTGTAGATGTTTCTAAAACCTTTTAAGTATCATTTTTTTAGCTTCTTAAATTTGCTAGTCAATGAAGTAATGTTTACAAATTTTGTGTGTGTTAACTTTTATTTTTCAAACATTTAGTCTTCTTAAAACTAAATTTAAACAAATGTAAACTTTAAGACCTTGTATGTGTACTAGTTATTAATTTATAACATTAATTTGAATACTACATTTAAAGTGAAGAAGACTCTTCTGATTTGTTTCCATTGTTGGTAAATGTGAGCTAATGACAAAGCACAAACTTTCACTGTAAATGTATGCAAATATTTAGACTCTTGAGTTAGGAGATATGGCTCTACAACATGTTAATGAAGAGCACGTTTAAAGCACTAATGCACATGGCTAGGACATTACACATCTATCTCACTCTATAGTCTTGAATATTAAAAGAACAACTACATTATCCTTACCACCTTCGAGTATGGATAACGGCTACCCTCTTGGCCCTTCCGACTTCCTAGCTATTATACCTTGTTTTGTGACAGTTTTCTTTGGAAATCTGTGAAAAGTCCTTCATTTTTTGGCCATGTAAATATTATAGATAACATCTTGACATGGTCGGTACCGGTAACTTTTAGTTATTAGTAATGACACCGGCCGCTTAAGGCTACGAAATAAGATTATAGCTAGTACATTTAATGGTTATGGATTTACTTCAAATTAAAAATGGTGGCCATGAAAGAGAAATACCTCACATCTTTAGTTTAAGTAATGACAGCAGAATCTCATGTTGTGATAAACAGGTTGACCTCGGTGCGATAGCAGGAATAGGCATGGTTCCACACACTCAGTGACACTCATTGAAACAAACTTAAATGAAGTCTACTACTAGCCGTTTAAGAGCCAACAAATGTATTAATTTTCACATAAGAACACACCTAATTTCTTAATAGAGAAATTACACGTGTATGACTTAATATAAAAACAATAGTAGTGAGAATTTCTGTTCTCACTCCCGAAAAAATTATTTACTTTCCTTCAGATAAGTACAAATATACTAAATATGTTTCCATAATAATGCCAGAAATGAGTTTAAGAGTAACACATACAGATCCCGTAATAACATTTTCTAAGATTTGATAAATGCATCAACTGACTCGTGTCAGTTACGAATTCATATTAATACACTCAGGAGACGGTTCAATAGTTATATTTTCAAAACAGTACAAATAACACTCTAAAACGTCACACAACACAAAATGTATCACAATATAAGCACAAAATTAAAAGATCTTTTATGAATCCCTGTGGTCTGACGAAGGTGAGCGTGGTTCACCGAAATCGATCACCATAATATTTGTGCATTTTGTACTTGTATTGTAATATATTTGTGCATTTTGTGCTTATATTGTAATACATTTTGTGTCGTGTGATGTTTTATTTGTACTGTATATGTACCAACACGTATTATGCTAATTAAAAAACTATTTTTCAAAAGTAGGAGGGTTCAAATATGGAACACGGGTATGTTAGATATAGGAAGGTATTGGTAGACGTGTTACTTGATTATATATAATAATTACTGGTATTATATAATTATATCTGCTAAAAAATTGTCATTTCGTTTGAAGACTAGTCACTTTCCAAAAAAACGCAGGGACATTCCGAAAAGACCAAAAATGAATACTATGATTTTTTTAAATGTATTATATTTGTACATTTAATTATTAAGGGGGTTAGCAAGAATATGGTTTACCCAACGACCAAGGAGACCCTCCCAGAAGCTATCCACCCTCACACGTATAGCGGTGATGACCAGGTGGTGTATGTGTACTGAAGGGGTGTGGTCCTCCCACACACTCACACCTATCATCCATACATGTATAGTGGTCATATCCATATATCGTATATTGGAGGGTAGGTGGCTCATCATAAACATAGTGTTGGGTGGGCCATTTACATGTATGTAAGAATGGGTGTGAGAAACGTCAGATCTCTCGTCTATGAGAGCATTACTGGTCCATGAACTATCACTGAATCCAAACTACGCTACGAAGAATATATTGTTGACAATACGGGTTATGGTCGGCAGTAGGGAAGAACGTCAATGACTCAAGCGGGCACATAAAGTGACAACATGCGATCGCCTAATAGATCGAAGCTAATAGAATAATTTCACTTATTTACAGATCTTCATTTGATTTTTATACTAATTAGATTTGCGTAACTTTAACCAATCAAAATTATTATTTAAACGTGTTAAGTCAGTTAAAAATATCGAAAAAGCAAATCTAAATCACTTATGGAGTTTTTTCAATACATAATAAGTAATAAAATAAATGGCTACCATTGCTTTTAGTCAATCTTAGCAAATCTAAACTACTGTACATGTGAATTTATTCAGTGAGTTTGTTCACTTCTTAATATGACAAACCCTTTTTGAAAATGTCTTCGCTTTGATGCATATATATTGTGACGTTTTTACACGTCCTAAATTTTAAATAATTAATCACTATGTGGGTTTTACAAATAAGCAACACGATATACTAAACAATTACTAAATTTATTGAATATATAAAATTAACTTATTATATTTAAATGGATTAATTCCTTAACTTAAACTATTGTGAAAAGTACAATTTACTATTAGGCCTACTGTTACAGTTAAACTAATTTATATTTACAATCTTAGATGGCATCAATAATTACAACTACTAATTGCAAAGTGACTTTACTAAATTCCTTTCTTTTAATTACAATTCCTAGCTCTATAAAGTGGCTTTCCTAGATTCTCTACTATTATTTACAATTACTAACTATAAAGTGACTCTACTAGATTTCCTATTATTATTTACAATTACTGACTACTAAATGACTTTACTAGATTCCCTACTACCTACAGTCCAAAGCTAACAGTTCACTCACAGTTTCTTCAGTGTCCCTTCAGAAGTCGTCAACAAGTACCCGCACTGCTCCTTCGTTGATCCCCACAACGAACCACTCACCGGTAACTTCTCCGTAGACCACTTCACTATA
The DNA here is from genome assembly GCA_035578905.1 of Stictocephala bisonia. NCBI lineage: Eukaryota > Metazoa > Arthropoda > Insecta > Hemiptera > Membracidae > Stictocephala > Stictocephala bisonia. The sequence goes on from JAQJVL010000081.1 coordinate 258,865, forward strand.
CTCGGACACTTCACTCGCACTGTAGAACTGTCTCACTGTCGCTGCAAACACCCGGGCTGTAGACTCTAGACTCACTGACTGACTGACGCTGGTATCCGGGCCGTATATATCACCTGCAGGTCTCCATCTAGAAGCTTCTTGAATTCCCCTGCGTCCGAAGTTCCATGACAGAGCTGGCTCGTCAACCCAGAAGATTCTAGAAGTCCAGTGAAGAGGTAAAGGGGCGTTCATGCGTAAGCCATTGTGCCCCAAAGGTAGTAAACAAGCAGTGCAGGTGGTCAGCGACCCATCCATTACTTCCGCATCACCGGTTCCCAGGATGGAGACCACTCTGAATGTCACACTGCCCCCTCCTTAAGGCTGATCGTCCCGATCAGCTTCCGCTCCATGGTACGGTGCTAGGCGATCAAGGTGGACCACAAGCATCTTGCCTCTTGGGTGTCTTTGAATCCTGTAGACCACATCGTTGATTCGCGTCACTACCCGATAAGGTCCTTGCCAATCCTGTTGAAATTTCGGGCACCTCCCCTTTTTTCCGGAGGGGACTGTAGAGCCACACCAGGTCGTTCACCTGGAATCCAGTCGAATTGGCTTGCCGGTCGTAGCGAGCTTTCATTTTGTCACTGGCCATTTTTAGGTGCTGACGAGCGAACTCGTGAGTGTCGTGTAGGTGGTCGACGAGCTCGCAGGCGTAGTCCGTCGCGGGCTGCTTTGCGTCAGGTGGCAGGCCGAACATGAGGTCACTGGGCAGCCGCAGCTCCCTTCCGAAGATCATCCTCGCTGGGGTGAAACCCGTAGTATCGTGGACCGAAGATCTGTACGCCAGGAGGAAAATGGGCACCTTCCGATCCCAATCCCGCTGATTAGTGGACACAACTTTCCTGAGGTGTCCAACGAGTGTCTTTATGTATCTCTCGACCATCCCATCAGATTGCGGATGAAGTGCAGTAGTCCGTGTCTTGTGCACTCCGAGACGCTGAAGCACCTCCTTCATCAACAAGGATCCGAAGTTCGTCCCTTGGTCGCTGTGCAGCTCACGTGGCACTCCATACCGACAGATGAATTCGTTCACCAAGCACCCAGCCACTGTTGCGGCTTCTTGATTTGGTATGGCGTATACTTCTGGCCATTTCGTAAAGTAGTCCATGGCCACCAGGAGATATTTATTTCCTGCATCTGACATGGGAAATGGACCGGCGATGTCGATGGCGATCCTCTCGAAGGGTGCCCCAACGTTGTACTGTTGCATTCTGCCTCGACTTCTTGTTTGTGGCCCTCGGCTTCCAGTACAGACATCACATTAGCGGCACCACTTCTCTACATCAGCCCTCAAGTTCAACCAGTAGAACCGCTGACGTAGCTTGTCCACCGTTCTGTTGACACCCGCCAGATGCTCCATTGTGGATCTCCTCCAGCACTTCCTTTCTTTTACTTCTGGGGAGCACAACCTGTTCAATCTGCTTCCTACCATTAGGGGCCTCCCAGATTCTTATAAGCACTCCGTTCTTAACCTTCATTGAGTCCCACTGTGCCCAGTAGCTCTTATACACATGGTTCCTAGCTGCAATGTCCTCCCAGCTAGGACGAGCCCCCGATTCCTTCTCCCGCAGCAGTGGTCCAACCTCACTATCCTCAAGCTGTTCTTTACGGAGTTCCTCAGGCTCCCATCCACTAGCTGGCTCCAAAGAGACACAACGCACTTCCACGGACGGATTCCTTTCTTCTACCTTGGAGCAGTGCTTACAACCCTCTGGGCAAGGTCGGCGAGACAGGGCGTCGGCATTGGAATGGTTTCTCCCTCGTCGGTGTTCAGAGGTGAAGTTGTATTCTTGAAGACGCTGCACCCATCGAGCTGTATGTCCCTCCAGATTCTTGAAGTTCATTAGCCAAGTCAGGGCAGAATGGTCGGTCCTTAAATGGAAAGGCTGTCCATAGAGGTACTTGTGAAAGTGCTCTAATGACTTCACGACTGCAAGTAGCTCTCTTCTGGTGACGCAATAATTCCTCTCTGCTTTGGATAGCGTTCTGCTGAAGTAAGCTATTACAGCTTCATGGTCGTCCTGAACTTGGGAGAGAACTGCCCCTATACCCACATCGCTGGCGTCCGTGTCCACAATGAATTTCTCTCCAAACCGTGGGAACCCTAAGATTGGAGCGCTGCAAAGGGAAGTTTTAAGTGTCTCAAAAGCCTCACTAGCCTCCGGAGTCCACTCAAACTTACGCTGTTCTTCGGTGAGCTTGGTCAGTGGCTTAGCAATATCAGCATAGCCCTTCACGAAGCGGCGGTAGTAGGTGCAAAGTCCAAGAAAACTCCTCACCTCATGTTTGTTACGTGGGACAGGCCACTCCTTCACGGTGCTAATCTTCTCCGGGTCCACAGTCACTCCTTCAGATGACACTACGTGTACAAGATAGTTAACCTTATCCTTGAAAAGATTACATTTTTTTTAGGTTTAACTTCAGGTTGGAAGAACGAAGCCTCTTAAAAACTTTCTCCAGATTTTGAAGATGGTCGTTAAACGTCTTCCCTAGGACTATGATGTCGTCCAGATACACTAGACAAGTTTCCCAAGTCAGTCCCCGTAGCACATTTTCCATGAGTCTCTCGAAGGTAGCTGGAGCATTGCAGAGTCCAAAGGGCATCACCGTGAACTGCCAAAGTCCGTTTCCATTCCCTATGGAAAACGCTGTTTTCTCTTTGTCCTCCGGAGCTATCTCCACCTGCCAGTACCCGCTCTTCAAGTCCAGGGTCGAGAAGAACTTACAGCCTCCGAGAGCATCCAGAGTGTCGTCAATCCGGGCAAGGGATAACTGTCTTTCTTCGTAGCATTGTTCAGTAGTCGGTAATCCACGCAGAACCTGGAAGTCCCATCCTTCTTCTTTACTAGCACTACCGGCGAAGTCCATGGGCTGCTGGAGGGCTCAATCACTCCATCTTGCTCCATTTCTTTTATTTTTCGCTCTGCCTCTTCTCTCTTCGCCCAGGGTAGTCTTCTAGGTATTTGACGGATTGGTAAACGGGGAGCCCAGAAGCCTTTTGCTGGACACTGGTGCAACGATGACGATATTGAATGAAGATATTTGTCCTTCCTCTATGAAAATAACTCCGACGACCTGGACAGTGAAGACTGCGACTGGGGACTTTGCCAGCATCCGCGGGGAGACAGTTGCCACCTTCTGCATCGGGGGTGCATGTCTTGAGCATCGCGCTCTTGTAGCTGACATTGAGGAGGACGTCATACTCGGCATGGACATGATGACGAAACTTGGCTTACAGTTAGACCTCAGGAAAGGAGTGACGACCATTGGGGGAGAGGAAGTTGCTCTTCAGCATAGGAAGAATGTATCTTCTTGGGTGCGCTTGTTGAAGGATGCCACTCTGCCACCTCGAACTCAGAAGATCGTCAGAGCAGAAATGGACAAGACTATTCCGGAAGGCCAGAACTTAATGCTGGAACCAGTTATAAACGACGAGGAACTTGGACGTGGGGTACTTGTAGCGAAAACACTGTTCAAATCTTCTAAGGAAGTTCCAGTCCGTATAATGAATTTGAATGACCATCCTGTTGCATTGAAACAAGGTAAGCTCCTAGGTAAATGTTCTTCGGTTTCTTCTGTTTCACGAGCTGATAGGAATATCTCTTCAGACCATAAAAACCTTCCAGAAGACATAGCGGAGTTTGTAAGAGATGCATGCAGGGGAATGACATTGGATCAAACGAAGCAAGTCGCAAGGTTAATAACAGAGTATCAAGATGTGTTTGAAACTGCTACGGGGCCAAAAGGTAGGACAACTGTGGTTCAACATAAAATTGATGTTGGAGACGCTATACCTGGGATAAGCGCCCCTCACTAATCGTGCGATGTCAGCTTCGAATTCTTGAAGACTCTCATTGGACTTCTGGTGACGACTCCTGAGCTGAGATCTGCAGACCAGTTCCATGTGTTTATGTCCGAACCGCATTTCCAACCGTCTAATCAAATCTTCGTAATTCTGTCGCTCAGCAGGTGGAACGGTTTGCAGTACGCTCAGAGCTTCTCCACGAAGTGAAAGGCACAACATGGACGCCTTCGCTGATGATGGCCAATTGTAGACAGCAGCGGCAGTCTCAAACAAAGTAATAAAATCTTCCCAGGACATCTTTCCGTCAAAGGTTGGCAAACTTGCGTTATTTACGAGTGGACTCACACTGGACCGACGTTCCAGGCTGGGCGGTTGCTGTCCACTTCCTGAGATCCCAGGTGGTTCTTTGCAGGTTATTGACTCCTTCCTCCCCTGAACCATTCTTCTAAAACCCTAATCCTATCACCTAATTGCTTCGAACTGTCATCTAATTGTTTTTTAAATTCGTTCGAACAGTCATCTAATTGTTTTTTAAATTCGTCTTCAACTTGGCAAATTTTATAATTAAATTCTGTAGCTAACTCTTCCTTCAAGGTTTTACAATTACTATTTAGTTTTTCGGTTAAGTCATCTTTCACTTCTTTTAAGTCACTATGTAATTTCTCTGCATTTCCTTTTAAGTCATTTTGTAATTTCTCGACATTTCTGTTTAAGTCACTTTGTAATTTCTCTGCATTTCTGTTTAAGTCACTATGTAATTTCTCTGCTAAGTCACTTTGTAATTTCTCTGCATTTCTGATAATCATAGACTTAAGTGAACTAGCTTCAGTTTCAAAAAGGAATGTTTCTGGATCATCCCCTGCTTCTAGCATTGCCTGCTTAAGTCTACTTACTAAAACTGATTTTGATCCAGTATGATCTAAGTCCCTTTCTTCTAACTCCCGCTTTAAATCAGCCACTTTTAAGTCTACTAACTTAACTCCACTAGATGCCATCGTTCTTTTGCAAAACTACGTCTGAACAATATAGAATTACAGTAAATGAATTCAATAAACAGCTTAACAATAACTATCAATAAATAAAAATATTAAACGTGTTGCTCAACAAATCTATCCCACTTCTGACACCAGTGTGACGTTTTTAAACGTCCTAAATTTTAAGTAATTAATCACTATGTGGGTTTTACAAATAAGCAACACGATATACTAAACGATTACTAAATTTATTGAATATATAAAATTAACTTATTATATTTAAATGGATTAATTCCTTAACTTTAACTATTGTGAAAAGTACAATTTACTATTAGGCCTACTGTTACAGTTAAACTAATTTATATTTACAATCTTAGATGGCATCAATAATTACAACTACTAATTGCAAAGTGACTTTACTAAATTCCTTTCTTTTAATTACAATTCCTAGCTCTATAAAGTGGCTTTCCTAGATTCTCTACTATTATTTACAATTACTAACTATAAAGTGACTCTACTAGATTTCCTATTATTATTTACAATTATTGACTACTAAATGACTTTACTAGATTCCCTACTACCTACAGTCCAAAGCTAACAGTTCACTCACAGTTTCTTCAGTGTCCCTTCAGAAGTCGTCAACAAGTACCGCACTGCTCCTTCGTTGATCCCCACAACGAACCACTCACCGGTAACTTCTCCGTAGACCACTTCACTATACTCGGACACTTCACTCGCACTGTAGAACTGTCTCACTGTCGCTGCAAACACCCGGGCTGTAGACTCTAGACTCACTGACTGACTGACGCTGGTATCCGGGCCGTATATATCACCTGCAGGTCTCCATCTAGAAGCTTCTTGAATTCCCCTGCGTCCGAAGTTCCATGACAGAGCTGGCTCGTCAACCCAGAAGATTCTAGAAGTCCAGTGAAGAGGTAAAGGGGCGTTCATGCGTAAGCCATTGTGCCCCAAAGGTTGTAAACAAGCAGGGCAGGTGGTCAGCGACCCATCCATTACTTCCGCATCACCGGTTCCCAGGATGGAGACCACTCTGAATGTCACAATATGTCAGACGTACTAATTAGTGCATGCCAATTAATTAATAGAACCCAATACAGAGAAATACTTTTATTTTTATGTGCACCAATTAAATAAAGTGATCATTTTAAATCACTTATGTGAGTTAATATTTTATAGCTTCGTAATGTTGAGTAAATCACAGGTACGTTACGTTGATGAAATACGTTCATCAGGAATACGTCTTTCCAGTAATATGAGACATCACCATATTACTGGATGTCTCATAATATAATGAGTTTGCACGGCAAGACAACACCAATTACATTACACCATTCCAATTGTCTACAATAACATAGATGTTCCAATTCCTTGAAATTATATTCTTCATTACAACTAAACTTCATATTTGCACATTTTTTAACCATTACGTAGCAAAATTTAGCAAATGACTAAACGAAAAACTTGTTTGTAAGTTATAGTACAAATAAGGTGGTCAATTAATACCAAATACGAGAAAATTCCGAATAAGAACAATTTATTTATAAGCGTGTCATATATTCCCTACTATACGCTTTCATATATTAATACTATGATGAAATAATGCGTGAAGTTTTTTACGAAAATATGCTTTTACATCCAAACAATAAATATTTAGTTTAAATAAACATTTTCACCACAACGTAAAACGATTACTTACGACTCATCTGAAACTATTTCTTACTCTTACTTGAAATATTTATCCCAAACATCCACTCTATGTGACAAAACACATGGATAGCCATACAAGATACATAATATATAACAAAGAGCAGGAAAACGGCGCCATTCAACTTGGCGCTGGATGAATAGGGTTGTTAAGCCGCTACGTGGAGAGAGGTTTGCCAGCTTCACTCGCTGGGGATGTTTTACATGCACTCGATGGTGTAAAACACTTCACTGAACATACCTTGCCACAATTCTCCTACATTCTAGATGGTGACTTTAGGTTATATGTAACAAGGGTTAAATATAAATGTTGTTGACTTAACAGACGAAACAAAATATTAATTAATTACTCCAAAGCAATTATATATTTTTGTATTTATTTTTATTTATTTATTCATAAGACGCCGATCTTCAAGATATGAGCAAATATGGATTACGAATGAGTGGATGAGCGAATGTAGTCATTGTTACAAACTAAGGCCGACTATTCCTTAGAAGTGTCATTAATTAATAGCCCAATGACAAATGAACAGCCGGTGATTATCAGCTGATCCTTCTCAAAATGTATTGACTCTGATTGGGATCGAACTGAGAACCTTAAGCACGTGAAGCTGGGATTATAATATGTAATAATGTAAGGGTAATAATATGTAAATATATTACCCTTACATAGCATGGATTTCGCACTCTTTCCACCTGAAACTAATGTATTCAGTTGTTACTTTTGAAGATACTTGTATTTAAGATAATCATATTTTATTCACGTTGAATTATTTCAAATCCTTGTTGGTGCTCTGGTTATATTTGTTTTTTACTGTTATTTATTGTAGTAAGTTATTACATTGTTGTTGGTATTTATCTCGTTATTATATAACCTATTATTGTTATTGTAATTTTATTTGGCTTTTATATACTCTGTATTTCACGGACTCATGTATTGTTGATGTACCGATTGTTATTGAATATTTTGCCATCCTATTGTTGTTATTTTGTTTTTTTTTTAATTTTAAATGTATTGTTTTGTAAATTGGCTGCCTGGCCGTTGAAATAAATAAATAAAATAAAATACATATTATTTTTTAGTGTAACCTTTTATTTAAGTTGGTCCAACATGAACATATCGTCATAAAAAAAAAAAACAAAACAAAAAAAGACTTCTGTATAATGGTATTAAGCTCTAAAATACATTACAAGCTGATGATTAAGCCAGTACTAAGTTTTTTGAGTGCAGAGTAAAAGACCGCTGTCGTTACAGCGTCAGGGATTAGTTGTCTGGCAAGTAGTACATTCAAGTTATATTATGTTTAAGTGACATAAATAATAATAATAATAATAATCCTGTGCACAAAAACCTCTGCGGGTCTACTGGCATGCTGGATGGTACTTTATGGTCGGGTATTCAGTGCTTAGCACGACGAATACCGTTCGCCGTTGTTCCAGCTTTCTCGACCAGGATTCGCTACAAGTCGTGTCTCCCATTTGTCTCAGGTCAACTTGATGGGCCTGGACCGGGAATAGAACCCGGAATAAGAGGTCTGGAGGTGAGTGCGTTAACCACTCAGCCTAAAAGTTAGAACACTTAAACTTAGAAAAATCTAGTGGTGATATGAGAGCTCCAGACGAGAAGAGGGACGAGGGACTGACAATATTAGAGAATGTAAATGACGTTTTTAGAGTATTTCTTCATATAAAAAAGGGTATCAAATATTTAACGCTGGATGAATCTAGTGGTGAGTTGAGAACTACAGGCGAGAAGAGGGACGAGGGACTGACACCATTAGAGAATGTAAACGACGTTGTTAGCTGGAGTAGTGTGAGAAAGGGTGGTCTAGAGGGGATATTTGGGTGGTGTGTGTGTGAGATACAGAGAGGAGAGGGCAACATTTTTTCACTTTTTATAGTATCCATAGTATACAGTAATTAAATATATCTATACACTATTTGCAATAAATTAGTAACAACGAAACGCCATTATTGCATTTTAACGCCACGAAAGGGTATACATTTTAAGTATGCAGAATTTGATGTTATTATCAATGAAAAAGAGGACTAATGAAAATAATGCGAAAAGTTATAAAATACATCAATAACCTCGGAATTAAAATTTGATCATACAATCTTATCCTATTACTGTTGTTCCTAATACGATGACGTCAGTAAAACGGGGTATAAGGTGATATTTCATTCTCAAGTTATGAATGACCTTTTACTTCATAACTACTATTCCAATTAGTTATCGTAATTGCTTTTAAACTTATTACTTCTACATACAGTTGAGATGACTTGCTCCTAAAAGAGGTACTGTAGTGTTTCAAAATATGTTATTTGCAATGTTTAACAGCTGAGCTTGCTTTTGATGTTGATTAATGTAAAAAAGTAACAGAATGTTTTGAATTAATAATGTCTGAGTTTTTTAATACTTATAAATAGAAAAATGGCGACGAATAGAGGGAAAAAAAGAAGAAAACAAGAGGAATATACAGAGGATTTAAGCCAGCCTGTAATACAACCTTTATTACGATAACTAATTGGAATAGTAGTTATGAAGTAAAAGGTCATTCATAACTTGAGGATGAAATATCACCTTATACCCCGTTTTACTGACGTCATCGTATTAGGAACAATAGTAATAGGATAAGATTGTATGATCAAATTTTAATTCCGAGGTTATTGATGTATTTTATAACATGTTCGAATTTGGAGAAATTCGACGCCGACCATGATACTTGGAGTTCTTACTTGGTAAGACTGAACATTTTTTCGAATCGAATGGATTTAAAACTGACACAAGGAATAAACAGTATTTTGTAAATTTACTGACTCCTAAAAATATTTCATGAGTTAAGGATCAATTAGAGTCCAATTAATCCATTGGATCAAACTTATGATGACCTATGTAGTACTTTGCAATCTATACTAGAAACTTGTGGTAGCACAACTTGTGAGCAACACAAATTTTCAAAACGTGTTCAAAAACCAGGCGAGTCCATAGTTTGTTTTGCAAGTGACCTTAAATCTTTGTCCACTAAATGCGACTTTAAATGTCCAAAATGCAGTGCCTCAACAGCTGATGTCCATTTGCGACAGTAGTTTATTTCTGGACTCAATGATGGCAAGTTGTTATCAAAATTGATTGAAACTCATGAAAATAGATCGTTTAAACAATGTTTAGACATGGCTTGTACTTATGAATAAATTAAGGATGAAGCTAAAATATTCCTGAAATCAAATCATTCATCAACTAGTGAGGAGAGTTTCAAATACGTGGGAAGAAGACGTTAAATAAGCACAAGGAGAAAATACTAAATTAGTTTGTTTCAAATGTGGAGGAAGTCACATATTAAGAATTGCGAGTTACCATCAGACATTACGTGTTATAATTGTCACAGAAAAGGCCACATTAGCAGTGTTTGTAGGAGACAGAAGCAGAGTATGCGACAAATTGTCGACGCATTCCGAGAATCAGACGACGAAGAAATTGGTGAGTTTAAAAATATGCCGTTAGTATCTATGATTTCGATTGGAAAGAAAATTGAGACGCCATATGCGGTATCTAAACTGTCCGATGATGCAGTTCAACCCAAAATGGTCGACAGGCCTGGTAGAATAATGTTAGACTGTACTATTGATGACAAACACAATTCCTTTGAATTAGACACGGGTGCAGCTGTAAGCACAATATCTTTACATCGGTTAAAAAAACTGTTTCCAAGTAAAGTACTTAACAAAACAAGGTTAAGTTTACAAACATATACGGGGGAAATTATACGTCCAGTGGGATTTGCTACGGTTGAAATTTGCTATAAAGACCACCTGTTGGAAATTTGTATGTGATTCGTGGTAATGTAGATAGTATATTTGGAAGAGAATGGTTGAAACTGTTCAAAACCGGTCTTCCTATTATGAATCAATTATCAGACAAATACCTTGATGAGGAAAAAGATGATTTCATAGGAGAAATGAAAAAGTCGTTTCCTAATGTTTTTCTTCCCGGAGCAGGGAAAGTATCGAAATATCAGGCCCATTTGCATTTGAAATCCAATTCTAAGTCCGTGTATTTACCACCTCGACCTGTTCCTTTTGCAATCAAAGAGAAGTTAAATGATGAAATAGATCGGCTAGAAAGGGAGGGAATTATCACAAAGTTAACTTATAACCCATGGTACCAATTGTAAAACCTAACGGAGACATTAGGCTGTGTGCCGATTATAAAGTATTGGTTAACACGTTTTTAGAACCAGATCACTATCCAATCCCCACCTTAGATGAACTATTTTCTAGCATGAGTGGCTGCAAATTTTTCTCAACTATTGAAATTTCGCAAGCATACTGAAATATTGTTATGGACAACGAGAGTGCCAAAATACAAGTGATCAGTACTCATAAGGTGTATACGCAGTTAATCGACTGATGTTTGGGACAAAAAATGCTCCTGCGGAATGGCAAAGATTCATATCTCAAGCGTTTGAGGGAATTTTGGGAGTATCAGTATTTTGTGATGAAATCAGAATAATGAGTAAAATCCTGAAAGAACATAAGCAGCGGCTAAAAGAAGTTTTCAAAAGGTTGTCTGAAAAAAACTTGCGGATAAACAGTAAGAAATAGTCTATCCCATTTCTGGGATAAAAATGTAATAGTACGTGTATGGGTGGGTGGGTCAATGTAGTAGTACGTGTATGGGTGGGTGGGTGGGTCAATGTAATAGTACGTGTTTGGGCGGATGGGTGGGTCAATGTAATAGTACGTGTTTGGGCGGGTGGGTTGGTCAATATTATAGTACGTGTATGGGTAGGTGGGTGGGTCACTATAATAGTACGTGTATTGGCGGGTGGGTGGGCCAATATAATAGTACTTGTATAGACGGTTGGGTGTGTCAATATAATCGTATATATATGGGTGCGTCCACAGGAATAAAGAAAACAATTTATGGCTTCCTAGATACGTAACCTAGTACTTTAGGGCTAAGGTTACGTATCTAGGTATTAAAATATCGGAGAAGGGTGTCCATAAGTGTAAGGATAAGGTAGAAGCTGTAGTTAATGCACCAAGGCCTAACAATAAGGATGAACTGCGAAATTGGTTAGGTTTGGTAAACTATTACGTACGATTTTCCAACAAACTGTCAAACTTGCTTCACCCTTTGTATGAGCTTATAAGGAACGGAGTGAAGTTTGTTTGGACTACAGAATGTGAAAAAACCTGAAATCAGACCAAGAACGAAATTTCGTCCGATACTGTATTAATACCATATTATCCGAGTTTGCCCATAATTTTGTCCGTTGATGTAAGTGGTAATGCCACTGTATTCTCATCAGAAGAGTTTCAGACGTATCTAAGGTGAATTGGAGTTTCTCATAGAACAATTGCACCGTACAACCCACAGAGTAACGGTCAGGCAGAACGTTACGTCCAAGAGGTCAAAAGAAACCTCAGAAAGGTAGTGGAACAAGGCGGTACTCTGAATGAAAAATTACTAAAATTTCTCGTTTCTCAACTTCGAACGCCCTCAACGGTAACAGGTGAAAGTCCAGCAGGGCTGATATTTGGACGGAAAATTCGAACTTCCTTGGATACCTGCCAGGAATAAAACACCAAATGGATCGCATGAAGATAAACCAGCAAATTCTCAACATGGAAACAGAAATGAAAGATCGGAGAGGGATATCAAGGAAGGAGATATAGTAGTGGTGAGAGATTATTCAAGGCCCGGGAATAAGGTGTGGAGAAGAGGAGTAATAAAACAAAGAATTGGAAGGGTGATGTACTAAGTACAAGTTTATAAAATGATTTGGAGACGTCACACTAATCAAATTCAAAAACTATTAATTTAATCTTCATAATGCCAAATCTTTCAATTTTATTTTTAAGAGGGAAGATTTGTAGTGTTTCTTAATATGTTACATGTATTTGCAATGTGTAACAGCTGATCTTTGTTTTGATGAACAAAAGTAAACAGAATGTCTTGAATTAATTATGTCTGAGTTTTTTAATACTTATAAATAGAAAAAGTACATAGGATAAATATGACTGGCTTTTTTGCCTCAACAAGTTATTCGAAGATTGTGTTTTACTTAAATAATTTAAATCAATGTTTATCATTATTTAAAGAAAATACGAGTACATCTAACAATACTAATATAAGAAATGAAAACGAAAAGAATATGATAATAATATTGATTTGAACAATTAAGAAATACATCAGAAATACAATTAAGAGAGAAATACAGCAACACACCCTGTAAAATAAAATAAAATCTTGTGTATTTTAATGTTACAAATTAAAAAAAAAAAAAAAATCAAACAGTTGAAGAGAATTTTTTAAAATTTGCCTAAATGAAAATAACAGAATATATATCTTTAATTTAAGGAAGAAGATTAAAATTAAAAATATTACAAGATAGCAGTTACGATTGGCATTTCATAAATAAATGTAATTTTTGTTTGTTTCTCTTCTTCAACCAGTATACATTACTGCTACAGTGACCAACAAAGTAATTTTCATTATCATTGGAATTTACGAAACTTACTACGCAACCTGTTAGTTAATTGCATATTGGGTGTTAAAACATTTAGTCAAATTCACAGTTTGTCCTATATTTGTGGTTTTGTCACCCTAATTTAATAGTTTAAACTATTTTAAATTTTATTATTTTCAGTCAAGAAAACTGAGAGTTTGACAGCATTATTTGAAAACAATCAGGGACAGATAACTAACTATTGGGTTCGACTTAATCACAAAAACATGGCGTCTAGAAACATTGAGCGTGGCTGTTCCTTGGATGAGAGACCAGTGAAGGTCCTATCAGGGACAGATAACTAACTTTTGGGTTCGACTTAATCACAAGAACATGGCGTCTAGAAACATTGAGCGTGGCTGTTCCTTGGATGAGAGACCAGTGAAGGTCCTATCAGGGACAGATAACTAACTATTGGGTTCGACTTAATCACAAGAACATGGCGTCTAGAAACATTGAGCGTGGCTGTTCCTTGGATGAGAGACCAGTGAAGGTCCTATCAGGGACAGATAACTAACTATTGGGTTCGACTTAATCACAAGAACATGGCGTCTAGAAACATTGAACGTGGCTGTTCCTTGGATGAGAGACCAGTGAAGGTCCTATCCTTGCACACAGCCCGTCTGCCCGGCCATCGATGGACCAGAAGTAACCACATGTTAAGCGTTGCCCACGGCTGTTTGGCCTAACTTCAACTGGTAAATTAAGACATTATTTAACACTAAATTGAAAGATGACTATTACTAATAAATTTGATAATAAAATAATGTACTCTGCACAGTGATTTCAATATCAAAACTAATTTACTAATTGCTCTATACAAGTGTTGCTCTAATAGAATTACTAATTGGTAATTGCAACGGTAGCGATGTTTTTCAGACAGAACTAACATCAACAATCCCAGCGTCTGAGAGCGAAACACAATTAAACCATTGTTCCCGACTGCGCCATCCGCATCATTAAAAGAACAATAGAAATTATTCATTAATTTTAGTAGTAATAAAAATGGAGTACTAAGAACTGCTGACTGCAGTTTGTATTCAATTAATTTATTTTATAGTTTTATAATAATAGTTTTATTGCCATAATTACAGTAATACTTTTATTTAGTTGCCAAACGGGGAAAGGGAATGTTGATTGTAAGTGTGTGGTGAATAATTGTTCCTTATTCTCCAACAAAACAATGACTATTTACCTTGTACTTGACACGAGAAGCTGCTCTGGAACCGTTACGTAATGTACACAAACAACAATGAAACTAGGTTTGGTAAACAAGTTTATGTAACAGCCAATTTTGGATATCTTGTCACAAAACCACATTTATTGTTATTCCTATAAAATTGCCAGTTACTGGAAAGGAACTTAACAGATATTCAGGAATAAACAATTACTTGGAAATATTTGTGTGATCAACCATAACTCACATGGTACATTGATAAAATTAGTTTACAAAAACCCAAACTAAAACTATTCTTTAAAATGATTTATAAAAATAAAATTTGAAGTAACGTAAAATAACCTAAAGGGATGTAATTTATTTCTCTAATTTGTTTTCCTATAATCCATATAAGTGCTTTTAAAATAAAAATTTTTAAATTTAAAAATATTACTTGAAAAACTAAATTTAAATCACTTAAACTCATTTGATTTTGGTTGTATTTAAAAGTGAATATTTCATGTTATTAAGCTGATAAGAGAAGTAAAAATAATTGTTTTACTAGTTTTTCCAATGTCCAATTGGAAAATATTAACATGTAATGTGTTGGTTATTATAGAGGATCATATTTCGTGATAGACTAGTTTATAGAGTAAGTAGGCCATACATAATGATAGTGAGACTGAGAATGACTACGACGATAACTACGTAGCTGTATATTAGATACACACGTCAACGTGAACTACATGTAAGTAGGCCATACATAATGACAGTGAGACTGAGAATGACTACGACGATAACTACGTAGCTGTATATTAGATACACACGTCAACGTCAACTATATGTAAGCTGGCCATACATAATGATAGTGAGACTGAGAATGACTACGACGATAACTACGTAGTCGTTATCGAGTAGTTATGTAAGTAGGCCATACATAATGATAGTGAGACTGAGAATGACTACGACGATAACTACGTAGCTGTATATTAGATACACACGTCAACGTCAACTATATGTAAGCTGGCACTTTGTAGTGCTGTGAGCCCATCTACTTGGGGATGTCGTCCGGTCAATGGTTAACATCGACGTGGACACAACTAGAGAATGAAGTCTGGGTTGTTCATGTGCAATGGGTGCTTGGATACGGGTAGGAAGGCTTAGATATCAGACAAATATTATGTTGTTCAGATTACACTAATAAAAACAAGATATTACTAATAAAAAGTTAATGTGTCATAAAATAAATTTTAAAATCAGTTCATTACTTATTATACTGTATTTAATCAAAGAATGTTAGAGATAATAATTATTTGGTATACAGGATCTAGGTTTCCTCTAGTTATGGAGGTTAATTCAAAGCGATTTGAGAAAAAATCTCATTAATTTTATTACAGTATAGAACTTTTAGTCCAATATTAGGCTGGAGCAATTCCCTTGCATGAGATTGGTCCATACAATTCCCCCTGATATAATATCCACAAAGGAGGTCCTTGTGGAGATGATTGGTTTCTGAGGACAATCTCATGCCAGATAACTACGTATGGATTTAAACATAGCAATAGTTTTTCTTTGGTCAGCTGTTTATTAAAAGTAATTAATAAACATTAGTATTTTTCAAAGAATGTAACTAATCATGAAGCTTATTCGTTTTTTAATAGATAATAATAAAATATATTTGATTCCTCCGTCCAGTTAAACAGTTACACAACTTTGTTGTGGTACACATAGAGTGACGATTGATGTTACCTTTGAATATAGGTTCTTAAATATCAAGTGGGCCTTTGTATATGGACAGCTGCATTTGTGATCATGCGTAGGATAACATAAATAAGGTAGTAATTCAAAGTTTACCTGGAAATGAATCAGTTGGTAGTCCGTTAAAGTTAAACTTCATAAGATAAAGATTTTGAAAGCTATCAGCAGACAACTGTCCATTCGTCTTTAGGATATTATTTAATTGCACATTGCAGTAAAGACTACATTTGTTCATGCACAAACATTTCAAGTCAATATTTACCCATATCTTGACAATTGGTGTCTTAATAATAGATAAAGAAATAAGAGAGATACGTATTTTAACGCTGACATCTTACATTATTATTGATTTACTATTAAAAATATCGCCTCCTGCCCTGATAGCACTGCATACGCAACATTCACGCAAGGCTGGACATAAATTACGGAGCAAGGCTGAGTTTCCTTGGAATGAAGGTTGGAATATTAAGGAGGGATTTGGCTCAAGTATTAAAGGGGTTTTCTGTTTTTTGTTTTAGAGTTGCATGTAACTAACGTTAATGTAGTATATTATAACGTCACAGTAGCTCTCAGGAGATTAGTTCAAGATAGAGAGTATAACGTCACAGCAGTTCTTGTGACATTAGTTCAAGTTAGCGAGTATAACGTCACAGCAGTTCTTGTGACATTAGTTCAAGATAGAGAGTATAACGTCACAGCAGTTCTTGTGACATTAGTTCAAGTTAGCGAGTATAACGTCACAGCAGTTCTTGTGACATTAGTTCAAGATAGAGAGTATAACGTCACAGCAGTTCTTGTGACATTAGTTCAAGATAGAGAGTATAACGTCACAGCAGTTCTTGTGACATTAGTTCAAGTTAGCGAGTATAACGTCACAGCAGTTCTTGTGACATTAGTTCAAGTTAGAGAGTATAACGTCACAGCAGTTCTTGTGACATTAGTTCAAGTTAGAGAGTATAACGTCACAGCAGTTCTTGTGACATTAGTTCAAGTTAGAGAGTATAACGTCACAGCAGTTCTTGTGACATTAGTTCAAGTTAGAGAGTATAACGTCACAGCAGTTCTTGTGACATTAGTTCAAGATAGAGAGTATAACGTCACAGCAGTTCTTGTGACATTAGTTCAAGTTAGCGAGTATAACGTCACAGCAGTTCTTGTGACATTAGTTCAAGTTAGCGAGTATAACGTCACAGCAGTTCTTGTGACATTAGTTCAAGTTAGCGAGTATAACGTCACAGCAGTTCTTGTGACATTAGTTCAAGATAGCGAGTATAACGTCACAGCAGTTCTTGTGACATTAGTTCAAGTTAGTGAGTATAACGTCACAGCAGTTCTTGTGACATTAGTTCAAGTTAGAGAGTATAACGTCACAGCAGTTCTTGTGACATTAGTTCAAGTTAGCGAGTATAACGTCACAGCAGTTCTTGTGACATTAGTTCAAGTTAGAGAGTATAACGTCACAGCAGTTCTTGTGACATTAGTTCAAGTTAGCGAGTATAACGTCACAGCAGTTCTTGTGACATTAGTTCAAGTTAGCGAGTATAACGCCACAGCAGTTCTTGTGACATTAGTTCAAGATAGCGAGTATAACGTCACAGCAGTTCTTGTGACATTAGTTCAAGTTAGAGAGTATAACGTCACAGCAGTTCTTGTGACATTAGTTCAAGTTAGCGAGTATAACGTCACAGCAGTTCTTGTGACATTAGTTCAAGATAGCGAATATAACGTCACAGCAGTTCTTGTGACATTAGTTCAAGTTAGCGAGTATAACGTCACAGCAGTTCTTGTGACATTAGTTCAAGTTAGCGAGTATAACGTCACAGCAGTTCTTGTGACATTAGTTCAAGTTAGCGAGTATAACGTCACAGCAGTTCTTGTGACATTAGTTCAAGATAGCGAGTATAACGTCACAGCAGTTCTTGTGACATTAGTTCAAGTTAGCGAGTATAACGTCACAGCAGTTCTTGTGACATTAGTTCAAGTTAGCGAGTATAACGTCACAGCAGTTCTTGTGACATTAGTTCAAGTTAGCGAGTATAACGTCACAGCAGTTCTTGTGACATTAGTTCAAGTTAGCGAGTATAACGTCACAGCAGTTCTTGTGACATTAGTTCAAGATAGCGAGTATAACGTCACAGCAGTTCTTGTGACATTAGTTCAAGTTAGAGAGTATAACGTCACAGCAGTTCTTGTGACATTAGTTCAAGTTAGCGAGTATAACGTCACAGCAGTTCTTGTGACATTAGTTCAAGTTAGCGAGTATAACGTCACAGCAGTTCTTGTGACATTAGTTCAAGTTAGCGAGTATAACGTCACAGCAGTTCTTGTGACATTAGTTCAAGTTAGCGAGTATAACGTCACAGCAGTTCTTGTGACATTAGTTCAAGTTAGCGAGTATAACGTCACAGCAGTTCTTGTGACATTAGTTCAAGATAGAGAGTATAACGTCACAGCAGTTCTTGTGACATTAGTTCAAGTTAGAGAGTATAACGTCACAGCAGTTCTTGTGACATTAGTTCAAGTTAGAGAGTATAACGTCACAGCAGTTCTTGTGACATTAGTTCAAGATAGAGAGTATAACGTCACAGCAGTTCTTGTGACATTAGTTCAAGATAGCGAGTATAACGTCACAGCAGTTCTTGTGACATTAGTTCAAGTTAGCGAGTATAACGTCACAGCAGTTCTTGTGACATTAGTTCAAGATAGAGAGTATAACGTCACAGCAGTTCTTGTGACATTAGTTCAAGTTAGAGAGTATAACGTCACAGCAGTTCTTGTGACATTAGTTCAAGTTAGCGAGTATAACGTCACAGCAGTTCTTGTGACATTAGTTCAAGATAGAGAGTATAACGTCACAGCAGTTCTTGTGACATTAGTTCAAGTTAGAGAGTATAACGTCACAGCAGTTCTTGTGACATTAGTTCAAGTTAGAGAGTATAACGTCACAGCAGTTATTGTGACATTAGTTCAAGTTAGAGAGTATAACGTCACAGCAGTTCTTGTGACATTAGTTCAAGTTAGCGAGTATAACGTCACAGCAGTTCTTGTGACATTAGTTCAAGTTAGAGAGTATAACGTCACAGCAGATATTGTGACATTAGTTCAAGATAGAGAGTATAACGTCACAGCAGTTCTTGTGACATTAGTTCAAGTTAGAGAGTATAACGTCACAGCAGTTATTGTGACATTAGTTCAAGATAGAGAGTATAACGTCACAGCAGTTATTGTGACATTAGTTCAAGTTAGCGAGTATAACGTCACAGCAGTTCTTGTGACATTAGTTCAAGATAGAGAGTATAACGTCACAGCAGTTCTTGTGACATTAGTTCAAGTTAGAGAGTATAACGTCACAGCAGTTATTGTGACATTAGTTCAAGTTAGCGAGTATAACGTCACAGCAGTTCTTGTGACATTAGTTCAAGTTAGCGAGTATAACGTCACAGCAGTTCTTGTGACATTAGTTCAAGATAGAGAGTATAACGTCACAGCAGTTCTCGTGACATTAGTTCAAGTTAGAGAGTAAAATGTCTCAGCGGTTCTCGTGACATTACTTCAAATTAGAGAGTATAACGTCTTACCAGTTCTCGTGACATTATATCAAATTAGAGAGTTAAATGTCACAGTAGCTCTCAGGAGATTAGTTCAAGTTAGAGAGTTAAATATCACAGTAGTTCTCATAATAATAGTTCAAGATAAAGAGTATAACGTCACAGTAAATCCCAAGAGATTATTTTTATTTATTTATTTTTATTTATTCATAAGACGCCGATTGTCAAGATATGGGCGAATATGGATTTCGATTGAGTGTGATGAGTGTAGATGAGCGAATGTAGTCATAGTTACAAACTAAGGCCGACTATTCCTTAGAAAGTGTCATTAATTAATAGCCCAATGACAAATGAACAGCCGGTGGTTATCAGCTGATCCTTCTCAAAATGTATTGACTCTGATTGGGATCGAACTGACAACCTTTAGCACATGAAGCTGGGATTGAACCAACTACGCTACCGACCAATTGTTGAAGATAAAGAGTATAACGTCACAGCATTTCTCATGGCATATGAGCAAGTTAGCGAATATAACATCACAGTAGATCTCATGACATTAGTTCAAGATAGAGAGTATAACGTATCCGTAGTTCCTATGACATTAGTTTGAATTAGTGAGTATAACGTCTCAGTAGTTCTCGTGACATTACAGTTAAGTTAGCGAGTATAACGTCTCAGTAGTTCTCGTGACATTACAGTTAAGTTAGCGAATATAACGTCACAGCAGTTCTCGTGACATTACAGTTAAGGTAGCGAATATAACGTCACAGCAGTTCTCGTGACATTACAGTTAAGGTAGCGAATATAACGTCACAGCAGTTCTCGTGACATTACAGTTAAGGTAGCGAATATAACGTCACAGCAGTTCTCGTGACATTACAGTTAAGGTAGCGAATATAACGTCTCAGTAGTTCTCGTGACATTACAGTTAAGTTAGCGAGTATAACGTCAGAGTAGTTCTCGTGACATTAGAGAGGGTTAGCGATTATCAACTCCAAGAACTTTTGAGGTAACAAACTGGCGTTACCGAGATCATTGAAGGCTTCTTTTACAACAATGAACCTCACAATTCGCCTCGTCTTTCTCAATAGACTCGTTATCCCTACCGGTTCAACAGTAACGTCTGGTCCCGGGAGAACATTGCACTCTATTGGAAGTACAACAGGAGCGGTATAGATTCTCGTACCATATTGAACTTTAGCTAAACTAAAACACTAGGATTGATCATTTTAAAACGGAATTTCATAGAAGAATATAGAATAGAAATCATATAGTCGATTTTAATATATTCACTTTGGTAAATAATATATTGCAATATAATAACTAGTAACGGAATCACATGATCTGCCGCTATTTCCGTTCTAAAGTTACGGGCGTACTGGAAACATACATAAATGACAAACTGTATGGGTTAGATTTGTTTTAAGAGTCATAAATGGGCCCTGTATTCTCCAAAAAATGTTTTACTTTATTGATTTGTACTTCTGAAAAGTTATATTCCAACATTAAATTTGTTTACACATAAGAAGTTGACAGACTAATATATAATAACTGATGCCCTACTGAACGTCAAAGTTTGAGGACAAAATGTGCTTACTAAATACTAATATATATCCAATGATAGTTAGCTGAACGTATTTTAGCAGTTTTAGTTACTAAACTATTCTTATTGAGTTGGAAATAAATATATAGCCTACTACATATAATACGTCTTATATTCATAGATCGTCACCCAACGTGCACTGGATAGCACCTGTACGTTATGTACAAGCAAATAGCTTGAAACATTTGTGAAGTAATCTTTTTAATGATAAAATGCTTCGTATTTACTGAAAATATACTTACAAATCGTTATTAAAAATAAAATATAGAGAATATGCATACGGATTTGACCTTGTATAGTAATTCATAATCAATTCAGGGGTTGACCAATTCATTGGGATACATAATATATTTGTAGACAGTTTTTCATTTCAGTTTTTACTAATTTATCAGTTAGGGGATTTTGAAATGAAATGAAATACGTCTTTATTTAACCAGGTGAACTTGGGACTAGAAAGTCCCTTCTACCACCTAACCCGATACAAAAATAATTTGTATTATAATTATTTGTGATTTTGAACTGTAACAAGAACTTTGCGTAACATGGTGGATAAATAAGATGGACATTAAAGAAACATTTGACAGAAATGTTAAAAAAAAGGGTTATATTCAAAACGATAATAGACGTATTATCTATTAAATAGAAATTTAAGGTACCGAAATCACAATTTATTATGATTTGATTTAACTGTTAAAAAAAATTCAACTAGGCTAAACCAATAGGTCCCTCGGATTCACCCATGCACAATCCGTGGCAATGACCCGACCACCAATATATCTACGTAAGGTGGTAATGAAATGACTACTAACATATCCACGTACGGTGGTAATGATCCAATTACCAATCTATCTACGTACGATGGTAATGACCCTATTACCAACCTATCCACGTATGATGGTAATGATCCGACTACCAACCTAACCACGTACAGTGGTAATTAACCAACTAACGACATAACCATCTACGGTGGTAATGACCCACCACCTACATATCCGCATACGGTGGTAACGATCCGACTACCAACTTATTCACTTACGGTGGTAGAGACCCGACTACAGACCTATCAATGTACGGTGGTAATGACCCACCACCTACATATCCGCATACGGTGGTAACGATCCGACTACCAACTTATTCACTTACGGTGGTAGAGACCCGACTACAACCTATCAATGTACGGTGGTAATGATCCGACCACCGACATATCCATGTACGGTAATGACCCGATTACCAACCTATTCACGTACGGTGGTAATGACCCGACCACCAACCTATTCACGTACAATGGAAATGACCCGACCACCGACATATCCCCGTACGTCGGTAATGACCCAACTACCAACCTATACGGTTGTAATGACCCGACTACCAACATATCCACGTACGGTGGTCTTTACCCGACTACCAACCCATCCACGTACGGTGGTAAAGACCCGACTATTAACCTATCCATGTTCGGTGGTAATGACCCAACCACCGACATATCCACGTACGGTGGTAATGACCCTACCACTAACCTATCCACGTACGGTGGTAATGGCCCAACTATCAACCTATATACATACGGTAGTAATGACCCGACCATCAACCTATTCACGTACGATGGTAATGACCCGACTACCAACCTATTCATATATAGTGGTAATATCCCGACCACCGACCTATCCACGTACGGTGTTTATGACTCGACTACCAAACTATCCTTTATTGGTACTACCAAACTACTATCGACTACCAAACGGTGATAATGTCGGCCACTGACCCATCCACGAACGGTAGTAATGACCCAACTACCAACCTATCCACGCATGGTGGTAATGACTCGACCACCGACCTATCTATGTACGGTAGTATTGGCCCTCCCACTCATACAAGTTTGCTTGAATTATTAGTTTTTTTAACTCCGATTTTCTAAGAGTTAGAGTATATTTTGATAAAGCCAAACGTTAAATAAACATTTGTAAAGTTCTGATCAGATAAAAACATTTGTATAATTTATTAAATTAACTGAGTACGTTCCTTGACCAAATAAATTTGACTGAAGGTGTGCTTGTTTCATGTAAATATTTAATCACATTTGATATAATCATTTACTATTGAATAACAGTGATGCATAACTGAATATTGAATAACATGTTTGGAAAGCAACATTTACAAGGTAAAGAACATACTGTATAATGAACCTTGAGTGATGCTGTGTAAAGTGTCTTTGACGTCTAGAACAGCAGACATTTACAAGTGTCCATCAATGGCCTTAAGACGTATAGTACTAAGTTAACATTCAATAGGGACAAACAACTTTAGTGTTGAAAGGTGTATTGGCAATTTGTTTTCCCTCCCCTCACAGTCAAGTTGTAATTGCCGCCTTTTGAGCATGACAAGTAGCGCTCATTTGTGATGTTTATTATGAGCTACAGTTAGGTCATGCCCTCTGCTTAGTTTTTGCACAAACATCAGACCCTCCTAACCAGACTTGTTGGGTAACTGACCTTTCCTCTTCGATATATCCTTAGACCTCGAACTATCGATTGGAGAAATACTTTTATATCTTTTATAACCTCACATTTTTGTAAATAAACTTATGGCTCCTGACAATTTATAGTAAATACTAACACCTTAGCCATTCAGACATTGATACAGAATGTTAAGGCTTTATAATTCACATTGGTAATAAATCTTTAAGTTACAATAGATCAATCTTACTCAGCAATACAACTTCTTCGCCTCAAATACCTGTATAAACGGTTTGTGTTATACCCCCATGGCATTTTTGTTTAATCTTAAAGGAAACCAAAATCCTGAGAAAACTTCCCCATAATATTGCTCTTCCGTTAGTCTGGCAATTTCAAAACAGTACATGTAATTTAACCCCATATAAATTTAACTCAAAAGCGTCTTTTAGGAGTATTAAAAAGTATTTAATAACCTGAAACTTGTTATATGTTGGTAAAAATATCTGTATGTATAGATAAACTATCATGCTTTCCTTACCGACATTGAAATAACGGTAATTGCGGCAAAAATAATAAAAATAACTTAAAACATAATTATTTTTGTAATTTTATTACCAATCTCTCAGTACCAAAAACGTTACAGTCAGACAAAAAATAACTGAGCCATATTGACATGTTGTGTTGAGGCCTTTTTGCCT
The DNA here is from genome assembly GCA_035578905.1 of Stictocephala bisonia. Taxonomy (NCBI): domain Eukaryota; kingdom Metazoa; phylum Arthropoda; class Insecta; order Hemiptera; family Membracidae; genus Stictocephala; species Stictocephala bisonia. The sequence goes on from JAQJVL010000081.1 coordinate 283,139, forward strand.
CTCAACACAAATGTCAACGTGCCTCAGTTATATTTAGTCCGATTATAACTTTTTTAGTATTGGCAGATTGATAACAAAATTATATTGAAAATTACGCTTTTAGTAATTTTTATTATTTTTTGTGTACTTTTCCCATGATTTCCGTTACAAAAATCAAAATGGCCGCCCTTTTTAAATTTAAAATTGGATCAAGTTCACTGTTTTTCCTCAAATAGGTCTTTATTATTGTAACATGCATAGCGAGTTTCATAAAGATCGGTTGAGCGTACCCGGAGATAAAAATTCTTTATTGAAAAAAACAAAATGGTGGATATGTGGTAAACAAAGCGTTTTTGAAAAAAAATTCTTGATTTTCTCTTTATTTTGACCTAAATAACCATTTCCCAACGTTTACTTACGGGACACCCTGTGTCGATACGGCATGTAGATTACGTCACACTTGTTGTAGTTAACGTCATCAACATAAATCACTTCGGAAAGGTACGCTAGTGTGGTCTGGAGAACCGGAAGGTACGCTAGTGTGGTCTGGAGAACCGGAAGATTATATACAATACAGTATCGCACACTAACAGTCAAATAAATATTATATTTATGGACTTTACAGTTACAATCACTATTCACTAGTCTTCATATTTATTATCACACTTATTTATTTTTGTTCAAAATATAAGTTTTTCTCTATTTATTTCATTGTATACATTTATCACAGCATTCATTAAATATCCTTACAATTATATCAAATTTTCTGGTAGTATTAAGAATTTTTATAGTAGCTTTGAAATATTTACTCTTTTTTTAGGAATTTAAATATTTTTAAATAAAAATTTAGCTGTTTTCTGTTATAGTTTAGTATGAGATTGAAATTAAAATTGTTCGTTGCATAACAAAATATAATTTTAAAATTTATCTCAGTGAAAATAAGAGACGCCAAATAAATCATCTCTAAGAAGTTTTAAACTTACATAAAAAGTCTTTTACGATACACAATGAAATTTCTACTACACTACTGGGTGTTTGGAAGTGTAGCATAATAAAACTTATTCATACATCAACTTTAACGCTAGATGTAATAATCGTAGACTACTTTACTATGTCCTACTGTAACTCTAATATAAACAAACATGTCCTCATTTTTGTTTCTATTAATGATGATGAATTAGTATTACATTATTCAGATAGGTAACTTGTTTTAAAAATAGCTCGATATTATTTCACCTACTATATTTTGAATATACATACAACTGAATCATTGAAAGACACCTAAATTGATATTATAACCCTGCTAGAGAGAATATTAAAGAGGTTACTTTAGTTATTTGGTAGGTCAATAATCCATTCACGTTTTATTAATTACCATAAATATTTTTTAAATTAACATATTAATATTATCATTAAGCGTAAAATTATGTAAAACAATGTAAAAATATTTTTTCAGGTATCGCAGTTGTCTGAGAGAAAACACTTCCCCCCCTCCTACCCGAACCCTTTCTTCGTTACCACAGTTGAGTAAATAGCTGAGATTGTTATCAAACTCTCAATTTTGTCAGGAAAACTCCTCATTGTATATTTTGTTGTAGAGGGGAGTTCATGAATTTAAATCTTAGACAAACTATACTCATTTTGTATTTATTGATGTTTTGCAAAACCTGTACGGTGTATTCGTTATAAGATGTAATGCATCATTATTTAATTATTTGAAAACATATTATACTTTAATACATCTTAAGAGATCACATAATAAATAAATCGACACTCAAAATAGATCTTTATAATTTGTTTTTTTATTTTACTCCATTCCTTGTAATATTTATAAGTAAGGTCCGATTACCACTCAGTCATTGTGCACTCTGAAGGCTCTACCTACCATAGCACCCCTCAACCTTCCATAAGCATGATACTATCTTGTTTGCCGCAAACTATGAGGGTTACATTTTAAAATTAATAAACCCTAATACTATCAAACATCCCAGGCACCCCATCAGTAAGGCTTAACATTTGTAGAAAAAACTATTCTTTGAGCTTGTAACATTTCTAATCTATGGATTTAAAATTGATACACTTGGTCTATAATGATAGCTGATTATATTACCATATATGATACCGAATGAGATCTGTAACATAAATTTAAAAATGAATTCAATAATTAACTGGAACAATATCACACTTTGGGCGAGCCAGTGGCCGAGCGGTCTAATGCGTCAGGACTTTGAGCTTGGGTTAGCGATAGCGCTGGTTCGAATCCGGCCTAGACTGGAAGATTTATCAGTAATATTCACTTTCTTCTGTAATGGTTCGCTCCATTACTCTGTCTGAATAAGTACCTCGCGCAGATCAATAGTCTATGAGGAATGGGCAGAGTAAGGTTAAAAAAAAGATTACCAAATACTTTTTTGTGGTGATTTACTGACATATAATTTTCTGCTTTAGAATATGTTCAGATATCATCTATTCATCAACATGTTAAGTTATCAAATAAAATAATAAATTGGAGGTACAGGAGATAGTACACACACTACTTCATCTAAATTGTGTTTACCAATGATATTCATTTAATTATCCGAGTAAGAGATTTTTAACAACAAATTTACTCTTTTGTGTAGAACAAAAAACATAATGATGAGCATTACAAATTATGAATCAAAATTAAAACATCTAAACTATTTAAACTAAGTTAATTAATTACAATATAGTAGAACGTTCGTGAAAGTGTGTATTAATGATGATTATTTAATGGGAAACCAATTACTAATTGCTGATTAGAGCTTGATAATGGTTAACAAATTATTATTTATAGAAATAATAAAATTAATCGGATTAAGAAAGTGTATTTACTGAATACAGGAAGTCCAATCAAAATACATAATAGACTGTATGAAGATTGAGTCCACCCCATGCTGTGAAACCAATCCGCGCAATAATGCATTATTGATTCAGTCTAGTTTAAAGACAGCATTTTTGTGAGGTTAAATCTATAGTTGTGGACGGCCACAAGGGTGTGGTCTGGCCCCATTACGGATCCACTCGTAATGAATAAAATAGCTGTCCACCTCTATGGACAGTGCAACCTTGGTCATATAATATACATATAATAAAGTGGCTACAGTGGAATTAAACTACCCCAGTTGTTATTATATCTACATACAATATCATTATACATACATTTGAATTTATAATGATATCAAATGTGTATACTATATATATTTGAAGCAACCGTTTATTTTTTGAATAGACTATTGTTAATAAACAATATCCAATTCAATTATATCTTAAACCTAATGCATCATATACCCTTTAAACTAGAGTAAACACATAATTTTTAAACGAATGAGACTGTAGGCCCTACTCATAGTCTAACATAAGAACAAGTAAAGTGACAATCAAATCAATAATTTATGTTAAGTTTTATAACCATTCATTTTTTTTTTAAATTTATTCAAGGTTCGCTAAATTTTTACACGAAAAATTTAGCGTAAAAATTTAAGAAAAATTTAAGAGGACATGACCAGTGGGTTCACTGGTCATGTCCTCTTAAATTTAAAATCAAATGCATTTACAATATTCCAATTAAAATTGAATTCATTTTAAAAGGTATCAACTGATAACTACCAGCCCTGCGTTTGTCAACAATTTTATAATATATGTCTCTTTCTACGGTGAAGATTATTTAAACTCGTGACAAAATCTGTATGGTCAATTATTCAAATTAATTTTAAATATATAATTTTACTCACATTTTGACCAACAGTATATCATGCTAGATAGTAAATAAATGAAATTAAAAACCTCAAACCACTAACTGTGAAATCAGTTGTTGTTTCACAGTTGCTTGCAACTTGATTTATGAAGTCAAACAAAGTTTTTTTTTTTTTAATCTCGGTATGCATAAAGTAACGTCCTTATGAGCTGTTATAGGTAAGAGGGTGTTTTGAGGATGGTTCATAAGTGACGTAAGACTCGTTCCGAGCCAGAATGCTGTTAGCGACGTTATATATGAAATATAGGCAAATGCGTTTTATAGCTTTATTTGAGTACTCAAATATTTGAGGTTTGAAATAGTTCATGCTTGTACACTGTGTAAAATTAAAAACAATAGCTCTTACATTAAAATATAAGTATATGCCATATAAACACCTCCTAATGAAGTAATATGTAATTGGGTAGTAACATGGTATAGGTATATTATTTTGATAACAATAAAGCCAGCATGTGACTTACAGGTTAAGAATCCAAAATACTGAGTGAAAGTTTCAAATCCACAACAGAAGTAACGTAGAACGCAACGTTTTATATATTTTCAAGCTTACTGTTGGTTCTTTTTCTTGATGAAAATATATTACTCTATCTCGTACAAAGTTTACCCACATTGAGTTTTTATATTTCAATTTACAACCGTTTCAAGTCCAAATGTAATTTGGATTTTGCCTTTGTTACCATGTTACAAAAGCAAACAACTCTCATTCATTAATATATTTAACAACAATACACGACTTTGAATTTTAATACTGGCCGTACATGACGATAATGATTTGGTTATTTGGCAAAGTTTAATTTGGAATCTGGTGTACAATTTTCCAAAAACATTATGTTGCAATACTGCAAACTACATTAAATATTTTCTCACCTATATGCTTAGTTCTTCGTATTAATAATAATAAAATAATTAGAAAACAAGAAGCTTTCTCAAATATCTAGAATATGGAAGAACTCATCTCAATCCAGTATGATTTTCCAAAAATAATTTCAAAATAGAAGATTATTAAGCATAATTACATTTAGAGAAAAATATAACTATTACCACATACAAATGTTTGCGATAAATTTGTAAAAAGTAAATTGTACCCCTAACTACGAGTAAGTCAGAATATTAAAACTCTGGATTGCACTAATTAATATACGAATAGTAGAATTACTATGGAAATCTCAGTATAAATGGAAACGAGTGGGTCAAAGTTAAATTAAACTTTTATTAATTAATCTCTTGGACTGTTTATTCTAGTATTAATGAAGTCTACTTTGATTAAAAAGGATATGACCGTTGTGATTCAAAAGGAAGATTTGTTATGTAATCATGAATCGGTGAAAAGAATTCGACGTCACAGTTTGGAATATGAGCCATTTATTATTCCCTTTATAGGAGTCAAGTATTTCACTGGTTTAGCCCTCGGAAATACAGTAGTACAATGGAGGCAAACTATTCATCCTGTACCCTGCTCAATATATAATTTACCCATGCGATACTAAGCATATAGGTCTAAATAAATAGTAGTAGTCCACATAACTAGATTTTTATGTTTGTATGTAATTGTGTATGTATTTTTTATCAAATAAGATTTTACTTTTTTTATTAAAACATTTTTTAAATTTTACAGTTTCGTAAGTAAATTATTACAAACAATGGTGGTATGTTGTTTTTTACTCTATTTCGTGAATTTTCTCAGATCACTGTTTAACTTATTGTAAAAGTTTTAATGCAGAACATAGAACATAATTAAAAAATATACAGGGTTAATAAAAATTCTGAAGACGGTTGAATATTGTTTAGACCGTTACAGATAAAGGTAAAAAACTTTGCAGAGTTCTGATGGACATAAAAAGCTATTTTACTATAAATTCAGTGATACGCTACCTCCGTAGAGGGACGGCCCACTAGGAGTTAGAAGAAAATCTTAAATGTAAGCATTTGCATATACATATCATTTTAAAGGTCTTAGCTAGTAGAACATCATACCGCAAATTAGACCTCAAAAGATTAATCCTAAACAGAATGGCGGAGAGTTTCAATACTGATCTTATGTGCAAGATTTTAAACCACCACCATTGTGTGACGGATAAAGCTTCTATGCTTTACCAGCCCTTTAAAATGTGCAAATCAACCAATGCTTACACTAATACATTTCTACTGACTCCTTATGGAACGTTCTCATAGAAGAATAGCAGGACACTGAATGCACCTTAAAATAGGTGATTGTGTAAAGTAATCATGAGTGAAGTTTGTAGCTTAATCTGATATGGTTACAAAACAATTAAGCCATTCTTAAACTTGCAGATAAGAACAGTATTGAAACTTTCTAGCGCCACCATTTTGTTCAGGATTAACCTTTTCGGGTCTAATTTTCGGTATGATGTTCTACTAAGATCTTTAATATGGTATGTATATCAACCTATGCTTACGTTTAAGATTTTCTTCCGACTCCTAGTGGACCGTTCCCCTACGAAGGTAGTGGATCACTGAAGATATTAAAATAGCTTTTTATGTCTTGTGCAGCAGCAATGTGCAAAGTTGTGTACCTTTATCTGTAACGGTCTAAACAATATTCAACCATACTCGGACTTTTTATTAACCCTGTATATATTGTGATTATTTGTTGTTAGCATGTATTATCATGTATCATGTTAAATAGAATTAACTCATTATTATATGCACATGAAGAACAGGAGTAAGTGAAGAATTAAACGTCTGGCAGGAAACAATTCAAATTGATTAAAAGACAAAAAACTAATTTATTAGTGTCATTTAAATTTGCACCTCGACGATTGCATTTTGCAGCAGTTAGTGTCATTCCTCAGTTACTGTCACTATTGAAAAAGTCACTTTGGATGTTACTGCCATTTACCTGGACACTTAACAGATTTATCAATTTTGTAGTTTATTACCATTTATTATTTGTACAAAGGAATTATTTTTGTGAAATCTATATGAACTGGTTATTGAATGTTTTATACAAAAGATACAGTGGTTTATTAACATGTGAATTTAACCAGGGTAAATGTTTTTCATTTAATGTTTTTCAAATACATATTCTTACATTCCACCAATTTTTACCGACTCCCATTTTCATATTACTTATGGAAGACAACGCAAAAACGAAACTTATATAATATGCATTGTCTCAATGTGTAAGGGAACAAGTTAAAAAAAAATAAGAATACCCATAAGAGCAAAGACATTTCAACATTTAACAAATTAACAACTAACATACTACAACCCACCCATATTTGTTTAGTGGGACTAACCCATTCCTACCCACTCATACACGTATTGTAGTATTGACCCACCCACCCATACTCGGTTAGGGGTACTAACCCATCCACCCACTCATACACGTATTAACCCACCCACCCACTCATACCCTTCAGGTTTTGACCCAACCATCAATATACGCAGGGTAGTATTGAACATCCCAGTCGGGGTATAAGTGAGTATGTAACATAATATATAAAACACGTATATTAGTATTGTACCAACCATGTACTATGAGGTTGAACCAACTGTCCACCTATAGAGGTACAGTGAGCCATATTGACCCACCCGCTACCTATACACGTATGCTATTGATCACTATTCCACTATGCTACCTATAAGTGCTATTGATCACTCGCTGTATTTGGCACAGGGCTGCTTTCTAATGTAAATATCGTATTTTTGGTTCATGTCATTATTTTTAATATTATTTTGTATTATGTTTGAATATGTTAAATCATATATGTGGAAAATTGAGTTTTCAATAACCTTTGTTATTTTTAAGATTTTCATCAAGCTAGGGAGAAAACCAACAATATGGTTTTTGAATCTTTAATTTATTATGGATTTCAATGATGAGTTCTAACTCTTCAGATTTCAATATATGATCAAATAGAAATAATTTTGTCGAATTGTGATTTTTTTGTTGTCAGTTACCATATTAGCAGGTAACTTATTCTTAATTTTTTCATAACCTTACAATTAATGAGTTTTAGACTCGACAATTATTTGTTATACGCAGTAAACATGGAAGGATAAAAAAGAATGTAAAAAGATAACCTTGTTAAAATATAACTGCTTTATTGATATAATTAATTGGAAAAGAAGTTCTAAACATATAAAACGAATTGCAATACAAAAGATTTGTTAGGAATAAAAAGTAAAATTGTTATTTGTATTTTAAAGTGCCAGGCCATTTGCTGTGAACCCCCGGTGAATTGAAAGGGCTGTTTTCAAGGGTACTTACTTCCCCCGTCTGAAATAGAGTGTGTTTGTAGTACTCGGGGCTACACTAGACTTACAATTACCACACTTCTATACTACAACGAAATTGCCTTTATACTGTACATTCAAACATGTACGACATTAATACTAAATAGGATTAAAAAGAAAATGCCATAAGTATATACTAAATGTTTTAAAAGTCACTTATTGTTTTACAAATACTCACGGTGATTCTAAAAAATCCTTCTAGACATCGGAATATGGTTACAAACACAAAAACTAAGAAACAATTACCTATAAATATCTGTCTTAAAATGCTTAGTTTTCCATCTATCTGTGTGAATGTGATTTTACATAATTTATCATGTCTTAATAACACCTCAAGATATTATCTTAAAACCAGGTTCATGTATGAGAAGTAATAAGACCTATTACAGTATAGAATATCGACTTACTACTTTGTACCATTTTGAAATTACTGCTGTTAGTTTTTAAAGCTAAATATCTTTAGAAGTATAAAATTTTCAAAAACTAAAAGGTACACAAAAATCGCAAAATTTGATATCCTGATATATGGTACAAAGATTGTTAAGATCGCATCATTAATGACTGATAAGTTGTAATTTTTTAAATGGAGTAAGTGCTAATTGGATTAAATTGTACTGTATTACAAAAATTACAACGTATCAGTTGGAAATGATTAGATTTTAACAATTTTTATACCAACTTTTATGAAATAATATTTTGCAATATTTGTGTATCTTATAGGTCTTTTTTATGTATTCTTTTAATATAAACCTAATTAATTGCTTTTAAAACTAAAAATAGCTGCCATTTTGAAATAGTTCAGATTAGGAACTTGATACTCTATACTGAGTTAGATTTTATCACTCCTCATATATGTACCGGGTTTGAAGATAATATCTTTAGGGATTACAAAGATATAATAAACTATGTAAAAAACACATTCACACAGAAAACTAAGCATTTTAGAACATACGTTTATAGAAACTTTCGTACGTTCATTTAAGTAATCATATCCCAAACATTTGAAGGGATATATTATTATTATTATTATTCTATACTAAATATAAACAAGACTTTAAATACTCTGAAGGTAATTGGTGAGGCATTTGATTATATGAACACTTTACGTAGCTTGTGAAAAATGTACGTGATTTTATACCTGTATTTATATTCTCATATTTATTTTACCACTACTCTTCTAGATTTTATACTTATATTTAGTAGACGGGTTTCAGTAGCTAGTCAGGCTCTTTATATATTAAATATGAATAAAGACAATGAGAGTATGTATAGTTGTATTTAGAACTGTCCAAAGTTCACAAAGGAATAGATTATGGAGTAGGACAAAGCATTGTGCCAAATACAATCCCAGCTCACTGTTGTTTGTCGTGGACCCCTGTTGTTTTCTCCTAAACCTTCACTGTTATTAATTTCCTCAGATTTTTTAACTAAAAAAAGTTTTGAACAAATTAAGGTTTTATACAGTTAATGTTTAAGATTATAATTAATTTCACGTAATATATATTGTTATTTTACCTAATGATTATTCCAAATGTTTCGTAGTTCCTTTTAAGTCACATCTACTTTCAATTTAATTGAGCCACTATGCACACTTCAGTTTAAAATAATCTGGTTTAGAATGTCCCAATTATTAAAATAAACGCCTTATTGTGAAGAAAATATAACACGCCATGTGATTAGGATACCAGAACCAGTGAGCTGCAATGTTCCATCACACCAGCTGTGAAGTTCATACGTATTGCTGAATCAAACCCACTCATTGTATTAGTTGCCAAACTCCATGCGACAGAAAAGTGGACACATTTAAATTGCGTACTTTTATTTGTCGTCGGATAGTGATCCGCCAATAACGTATATCGTATAACAAAGTTCGTCAGTTTAATATTTAAGTAAAACAAATTTCCTAGTTACTAATGTATTGTATACAATATTTTCTAAAATACTAAAAAAAGACATGGTATACATTCTAATAGCTTTAATGAATTAGATTTTCAAAAACCTTACTGTACAGGAAAAATAGAAAACGTCCTCAGACTCTCTTTTTGGAAATATCACTTTATGCACGCAAACAATAATTAGTTTTTTGAAGTCAGTTCAAAGTTACAACACGTTGAAATATGTTCTATGATCTTGTTTGGCGCATCGATAGTTTTCAGAAAACTTATTTTGTACATGTTTTTCTTAGGATATATTTAGGCTATATACATATTATGTTTATATAAAATTATAGTACCAGATTCTGTTATAGGCAACAAAACAATAATTTGACCGTGAATCATACAGATAGGATAGTGTTCGAACATTTCATACAATTTGTTTAAAAATAAGATATTCCTCATTGATCCGACGTAAATTTAGGTATTCCAATGAAATAAAACTACAAATATTAAATTTTTATTGGCAATAAAAAGAAAATATTTAAGTCTACTATGACAATTAAATATAAATAAAAACTATTTAATATTTACGTTCTTTTTATAAAAATAAATTAAAATATTAAAATTATTTAAAAAGATCATGAACGACACCAAGAAATGTGTGAATATCAAGGATGGCTGTATTTCAACAGTACTGTATTTGAAAGGTTTCGACTAGGTTCAGAATTGGATTCATAACAGCCTTCAAATCAGACGAATATGTTACCTTATTGTTTGGGAGAGGAATGAAAGGATCTGTTAACATATTTAAATTTTTAGGAAAACATACTGTTGTATACTGTTGTATGTATTCAAGTACTGAATTTCAACAAGTATTGTATATAGGCAAGTAGATAGGTCGTAAGAAATGTGGTACACAAAGCTCCCTTATATGGAAGGTAAGATATGGTTAAAATGTGTGTGCAAAGACAATGCAAGTAGTTCATTGTGTGTGCAAGTACAGTTTATTGTAATGTGATTTACATTACAATTGTTTAAATCACATTGAAAGGAGTGGACCGAGGACATTTCCACTTCAGTAATGTACTAAATCAGTCCGTAAGTTACCTATTGTGAAGTTGGACCAAATTAGTTTGATTTAATCCGTTTTCTTATTGTAAATCAATTTTTTAATTGTATTTAGCTTCTGTACTTGGTTCGTTTTACTACAACGCTTTGTCTGATCTCTTTTAGCACTTAAGATAACGATATCAATGCCACTGTACGTGTATAGGTGGGCGGGTAGGTCAATACCACTGTACGTGTATGGGCGGGTGGGTTGTTTTTGTGGGTTGTTCAAAAAGTAGCACTGTACGTGCATGGGTTGGCGGGTGGGTCATTAACACTGTACGTGTATGGGTATTATCACTAATAGGTGGGTTATTATCACTTTATCAGGATGGGTTTACGGGAGGGTCAGTATCACTGTACGTGCATGCGTAGGCGGGTGGGTCATTGATATCAAGGTATTGACCCACCCGCCCATCCATACACGTACGGTGGTATTGACCCACCCATCCACCCATACACGTACGGTGGTATTGACCCACCCACCCACAAATACACGTGCACTGGTGGTAACACACCCACTTACTCATACACGTACAGTGGTGTTAACCCACCCACACACTCAAACAAGTACATTGGTGTTGACCCACCCACCCACCTATACACCTACAGTAGTGTTGACCTACTCGCCCACTGATACACTTAAGGACTTACCTTAAGCACTCTTAAAGCACTTAGAGTAACGTCCCCTCTTACATTACATTTAAGATATAATACTAATATATATATATATATATATATATATATATATATATATATATATATACATATATATAACTTTATATACCTATACTATATATATATATATCTTAGAAAGAAATCTAGGTTTATTTTTTTCTTTGTAGTTCATTTACTTTAAGCAATTTTGAACTAGTCGGTAACTTGACCTCTCTTGTATTATGGAGTCATATTGAATCAAAATATTATCGTAAACATAATTTATTTTAATTAATTATTTGGCACACTTCTTTACTAATGAATTCAGAATACTGTAAACAACGAGATTTATGCAACATTTACAAAACAATTGTTGATGGTGTAATGACAATCCCCGTTGTAATTATTTCAACTCGGGATCTAAAACTAATTTAAATCACACTAAACATTCGAGTATTGCTGTAAACCAGAATGTTCTGTATGTTTTTTCATCTGAAACGTTTCTCTTGGATTATTAGATTAATTAATTATGGTGCTGTATAGCAAAGTTATATCAGTATTTCCCAAACTATATATATAGTAAATTTAAATGTATGGTTTCTTTTTACCAAGTAATTACTATTATTACGAATGAATTATAAAGTTCTAAAAACGGATCAAATTCTTTTGTTACTAATGAAAATCAATGTACAGTACTGTCATTGAATATACCATTTCGATATCTTATATTCAATGACAATACTGTACATTGCTATTACAGGCAGGATCTGAATGCACTCTTCAGTTATTGTCTCGAATTTACTAACGAAGTGGTTTTATTAGAGTTTAATAAAACTGGTTCTTACCTTTGTTTCTGCCTGAGTAAGTGAATGCGTGGATCACGCAAGCCTACCGGCGAAAACGTTAGCTCTGGACAGTTCTCGATGTCACTGAATTGAAATACGAATTCAAATTTTAGGCTTTCAAAATCTGAAACATATTCCTGAATTGTATATGGAATTTTCCTATTTATTGTGAATTAAATTTTATTAATCTATTTGGGATATCTGAAAGATACTAATACTGTATGTTTAAAATTGATATGTTGATATTTGAAGTTTTATAGCATATTAAAGCATTGCGCAACTTACGATTGTAGGTAATGTTATTTATACATTCTGTAATTTAAACATGTTTGTTTCACATGATATTTTTAGGTAACATTATATCCATGATTTCTAAGTTAATTAACGCAACAAGGAAATTCCCAATATTGTTCAAAGGATATTTTTACTGTTGTAACGTATAAATTATTTCAACTCTGAGTGCGTCAGAACCGTGGTACTTCAGCATATTTCAACTCTGAGCGCGTCAGAACCGTGGTACATCAGCATATTTCAACTCTGAGCGCGTCAGAACCACTGTACATCAGCATATTTCCGTTATACGTATACCAGACGAAGGTTAAGAGTTTACGTTTGAGTACGAAGGTTTAGAATACTACAGATATTAGTTATCAATAACACATGGTATAGTAAAATACAAATTTTAATAATATAATACCTTTTAACACATTTATTCATATTTTTAGTATAATGTACATTTCAACTTAATTGAAGCCATCTTCAGGTAAACAATATAAATAAAGGAATAAATTTTTATATAGTAATTATTCACTGCTGATTTTGTATTACTAATCTATTTTTGGGCGAAATTAATTTGTACATTTTAATAATCTATCGAAAAGTAAATTTTTAGAAATTGGGTCTTTGTCATTTAATAGAAAAGCTGGATTGTTCTTAGCTCTTTTATAAATTTCAACACGTTCTAATGTCGACAGTAAATTAATATTCTTACAAGTATCAATATTTGTTTATGTATTTTTGTGAGTGTGGCCAGAATTATTAAGACGTTCTGCATATCTTGAATGCAGTTATGTTGTTAATGCTTAATATGTTCATAGAATATTTTACTGAAAAATGACCAGTTTGTCCAATACAGTGACTTTGATAATCATTACAGTTTAATTTATAAATGCCATTATTATTAAATTTTGAAGATTATTTTTATTTGTTCTATTTTTTATTATGTTACTAAAATAGTTGGCAGTTTAAAATTATTTCATTTGATATCCACAGTTGACAAAGACTTTGTTGATTTTATGGTTATGTTTTCTGATATATTTTAATGAAATATATTTTGTAATATTTTTTATTTTCTTTTGTTTCATTTTTGAAATTTTTATTAATGTATCAATCATACTGGTTTTGTAGCCATTTGATTTAGTAATATACTTTATTTAATTTGTATTTCTTCATTGAAATCTTCTGGTTTTAATGGTATTTTAACAATGCTATATACGATTGATTTGAAAGCAGCTATTTTTTGATAATACATCGTAAATTTTATTTATAATTTGGTTTATCCTAATAGAAATGCCTTCGCCCAAAACAACCCGAAGTACAGTGGAATAAAGCGCAACGCGGAACCAACCGTGTTATTGTAATAAATAAAGGAGATTGTTGATCGGCATAGAAACATTTGAATAGATTAACAACAGCAGTATCAAACATTTAATTAATTACGGAAACCGTACATTTAATTATAGTTGGCCTTTCTGTACACATTTTTAATAGTTTCATGGGTAAGAATTAAAGATATACGCTTGTCAGTTTAATAGTTTTAATTTTTAGTATATCTATGGAATAGAACCTAGTGTCGGGCCAGACCACCTATACATGGTTTTGATTCCACATTAAACTCTAGGTACATTAGTTGCCCTGGCTGCTGGGCTAATGTTAAAGTTCCCTCTCTGAGTGCAAGTCAAACTTTGTTAGTAGCTAAACTACACAGGTCATTCACACTCATCCTACACTTATGTAACTAAACTACAAAGGTCAATCACACTCATCCTACACTTATGTAACTAAACTACAAAGGTCATTCACACTCATCCTACACTTATGTAACTAAACTACAAAGGTCAATCACACTCATCCTACACTTATGTAACTAAACTACAAAGGTCATTCACACTCATCCTACACTTATGTAACTAAACTACAAAGGTCATTCACACTCATCCTACACTTATGTAACTAAACTACAAAGGTCATTCACACTCATCCTACACTTATGTAACTAAACTACAAAGGTCATTCACACTCATCCTACACTTATGTAACTAAACTACAAAGGTCATTCACACTCATCCTACACTTATGTAACTAAACTACAAAGGTCATTCACACTCATCCTACACTTATGTAACTAAACTACAAAGGTCATTCACACTCATCCTACACTTATGTAACTAAACTACAAAGGTCATTCACACTCATCCTACACTTATGTAACTAAACTACAAAGGTCATTCACACTCATCCTACACTTATGTAACTAAACTACAAAGGTCATTCACACTCATCCTACACTTATGTAACTAAACTACAAAGGTCATTCTCACTCATCCTACACTTATGTAACTAAACTACAAAGGTCATTCACACTCATCCTACACTTATGTAACTAAACTACAAAGGTCATTCACACTCATCCTACACTTATGTAACTAAACTACAAATGTCATTCACACTCATCCTACACTTATGTAACTAAACTACAAAGGCCATTCACACTCATCCTACACTTATGTAACTAAACACAAAGGTCCTTCACACTCATCCTACACTTATGTAACTAAACTACAAAGGTCATTCACACTCATCCTACACTTATATTCATAACCAACCTTGAAATACGCTCAAGCTATATGTCAGTGTTCCGTGAGTGACAACTTGCCGGTGGATCATTGGCTAGGGGTTCGGACTGGGGAGGTCCTGGGTCAAGGTTCGAATCTCCACTGAGCCAACATTCGGTATTTCACTCATTGTATACAGTTCACGCTCAGGTATGGAGGCCCATGTGAACTGGCGATTGAAGTTTTAAATAATAAAAAATAGTTCTTTTATTATATATCATTAAAACGCATATCTTCATGATTTGAATAAACATGTATTTCGAATAATTAAGTTGATTGTATAGGAACGACTCTAATGCTACAAACTAAGACTGACTATTTCCTATACATTACTATTCATTAAATTATAGCTCACTGACAAACGAACAGCTGGTTTATCAGTTGATCCCATCCAAAATTTATTTGACTTTGATTGAGATTGAACTGAGGGTTATGAACTTAGTGTTTAATCAACTGCGCTGTCGACCAATTAGTAAGGGATTGGCTTTTGGCACACCATCGTTATATATAGGCCTTATACCAACCAACTAAGTACAAATTTATTGATGATATTGCCTGTTTAAATATGTGTAAACTTTTATTCATAAAAATAACACACTGCTCTGATTAGGTTTACAAAAATTAATAAATTACATACAATTTGTTTAGTAAAATCAAAATTAAGATACTATATCTTCAGTATATATTAATATTAAATTACGTTTTAATTGTTGATAGATTCTTTTAAAACGCTTGATGGGGCTTCCAAAGCTAATTTTCATGAAAGTCCAAATTGTTTACAGGAAATTACAAAAAAATATTGTTATTCTAGCGCCAATCAGTAGTACAAGTCATATCCAATCGTTGTTGTTTTTCAAGTTGTATATTTTTAATAATTATCCATAGTAGGTTGAAACATTTTTTCTCTTATTTCATATGGTTTACATTTGTAAAGTACTGTCTATTATTGTTCCCGTTTTTGTATTTGCTTCGATACGGCCAATTCATATACTTCTTCATTTACATTTAATTTTAAGTTTCGAATTAATCGAACTAATCTAATTTGCAGTTATTGCGTATTAATAATCCTGATAGATCCCCGTTAAGATATGAGTTTGTTCATGTGATTTATAGATTTCATAATGTAAATACATTACTCTTGTATTTTTATTATTTGATTCGCATAACTGATATGCGAAGAATCTTCAAATTGCTCTCTAGAATGCAATGTTTAATTCCTGTCCTTAGTTGTCATTACTTTCTGTGAGTCAAGACTAGAGTTTACTTATTCATATTTATGTTAAGATTTGTTGGATATTTCCAGTAACCATTTTATAAACTAACGCAATATTTGCTACGTCATCAGATGTTTGTTGAGGTACTTACAAACAAAACAACTTACCTGAGTTGGAAATGGTTCACTGCGAGGTGTAAGTACGAGATCCCGTTGGGACTTTCTACACAGTGGCTCTCGTGCACCATTCAATTCCATAAACATGGAAACATGGTCCACCTGTTCATGGAATATCCTTAAAGGTCGAAACTTATACATGTACACAGAATGTCCTTGTCGAAACTCGTACATTTACACAGAATATTTTCGTCGAAACTCGTACATGTACACAGAATATCCTCGTCGAAACTCGTACATGTACACAGAATATCGTCGTCGAAACTCGTACATGTACACAGAATATCCTCGTCGAAACTCGTACATGTACACAGAATAACACAATTGAAAATAAATGCAACCTGGAAAGAAAACCAGAAGGGGGTTGTTACACCTTTTCAAAAAAGGTAGAGTCTGATTTACCTTTTTTTTTCGTGAATTGTGATTTTTAGACAATGTTAAATCATATTTCATCAACACTGTTTGCTAATTGTTTGCATTGTACAATATGTAGGTGCACAATTGTGCTCCATCTTCATAATTTCAAAATAAGTTATAACACAACAAAATAAAAATAGGCCTATGTACATCGTAAATAGAAAATTACCTAGATTAACATCTTACGTTTTCAGTTAGTTTGTTACAAGTTCATGATATTTTGATTACGTTGAGGTATTATATTCTCAGGGCCGTTAACAAATCAGTCAATGACATGTTATGGTGAAACAAACTGGCGGTATGGATCTATGAACCCTCGCCAACTGTTTTATTCAAGACCGCCGTTAACGATAATGTCTTGTCGCCAGGGACTCATCACTGTGACGTCAAGAGGTCTGATGGCAAACCCATTTCACCGAATAAATTGAATTAATGATAAGACAAGTAATAGTGACCATTTAGATTATCGTCTAATGTTTGTCATTTTGTTAAATGTAATAATACTTTTGTGTTCTCAAAGTTGTTTTCATTCTGATGGATTAATTTGATAGTTTTTTGATTAAAGTTGATAAAGTTTTTTTGGTTTGAGACCACATATTAAAGAAACTTGTTTAATATGTTTTGTTTTTAACCTGCACAAACACTTCAAACTATTTTGTATATCTTGTTTGAAATATTATTTGAGAACTTTGTTTCTAAGTGTTATGCACCTGTTACAATGTCGAGGAGTCATATTTTATGTTTTATTGAAACAATTTTCTCTCATGAGAAGTTTCTTATAATGACACCAATCAAAGAAGTAAAATGCAATAAATACAATTTTCAGGATCGAGACGGTCATTAAATTATTAAGCATTGATTTGATATAAAGTAAAAAAACCAAAATGTGTAATATATTAGCATAAATTACAATTAGCAACATAAAGAACTAGTAGCATAAATATGAAAAAATGTGTTCTTGTAACATTTGTAACATATGAGGAGAAATGTGGAAGGATTTTAAACCAGAAAACCTAATGTTACAACTCCTGGAAAGTACGAGGTACGCCTGCACCCCCCGGTATATCTGATATCGACTGTACGTTGAATGTAAAAGAAAACCTGTACGAAAAAGCCAATAATTTTTATCAAAAGCTCAACATGCTCGAAATATCTTAGCCACAACACGATCAAAATTCATCGGCTTATTAACATAAGACACTTAGTAAGTTAATAATATGGGCTTAATAGAGATTGGGGTTTCAAACTTACAAGAGTAGATTGAAATATCGATATGGCTTGGATAAAACATATGCTTCCCATTAAATATCCCATCTTAACTTATTCAATAAAAAATTAAAAAAAAGTTGCCTATTGAAGTTTATGCAAATGGAAGGTTTCCTCTGATGAGATGTAAGAGAAGACTCTGTTGTCATAATATCATCGCAGAACATTATACAATAGATCGTATTTTATTTAATTTCTAAAATAAATTATGAAGTTAGTATAAAATTTATTATATATTATGTTATGATATATAATATTTATACATAAATAATATTTATATTATTAATGTATAAAATTAATGGAGACTCAAAGTAGAATGTCCGAGTACTTTCTTTAAAAACGTCAAGCTGAATATCTGCGTACCTTTTAAATAGAAATATTTGTTTACAGGTTCTAATATTCTTCATTGTAATATATCATTTATGATTAGGAACATACTTCATGATGTCTAAAACTCAAACTATTTTCATTTACACGCCTGAATTGGTAAGATACGGTAGACAAAAGGAATTAAAACAATGAGGAACCAATCCCTTTATCTGGGATGTTCAGAGCTGCAGTTACAAAGACAGCTGTCGCTGGGGGAATGCAATGGCAGATTTAATTGTAATTTTTCGTCAGGAATACTGTTCACTAATATTCGTTATCAAAGGTCACTCCACTTTGGTATGTAAATCGTATCTTTCGATAACCACTAAAATTTAATCTCACAATTCAAATGGTTTGCACTCGAATATAATAGAGAAATATATTAAAAAAATTAAGGTGATTCATCCATGAACAAGTTTCAAAATGCAACACTCACAAACTAATATTTGTAAGGATTCCTAGATTTAATTTGAGATGTTAGGTTTACAGTAAAAATAAATACAACACTTTTGGAGATAAAATTTAGTATTTTTTAAGAGTGGTTACAAATGTTATTATAATTTTGTCCTCCACTAAGTAAGGGTGAGTGGAAAGACCTGTGATAGTCCATGAGTGTCCGTGTGTCTGTCTGTGTGTGTGTGGGTTTCTTCAAGTGATGAGCCATGTTGAACGCATAGTAACAAAAATTTAGAGCCTATATTTTACGTAGTAGTGAGTTGGTACTGCAAGACCCTTCTGCACGTATAGGGGTTGAAGTTAACCATCATACCGCAGTGAAAATATGTAGAAAACCCTCAAAGGAACGTGAAGGCCTACTAAGATGTCAGTGCCGAAAGGAATCTGTCAAGATTGAGTTGGCATGTTTATGAACAGGAACGTATGATGTTGGTTGGCAGCTCCCAGCAAGATCTGTCAAGATTAGTTGGATATGTTCCTGAAGAGGAACGTGTAGGCCTACTAAGATATCAGTGCCCAAAGGAATCTGTCAAGATTGAGTTGGCATGTTTATGAACAGGAACGTATGATGTTGGTTGGCAGCTCCCAGCAAGATCTGTCAAGATTAGTTGTATATGTTCCTCAAGAGGGTATAGTGGGTGGATGGGTCTGTCAAGATCCGTATGTATTTTAGGTCAAGGCTTGTACAAGTAAAATGTGCCAAGGAGAATTTAATATTCTTTTCTCGACAGGTATTGCTGATGCACAGCATAGAAAATATTACACGTTCACAAAAACTGTCTGATTTAATCATGAACATTGTTTATGTATTTCAAATAATTAAATAATTTGTAATGAATTTTTGTAAGGTTTGTGGTACTTCCGTGTGTTTGAGTTAAATTTTATGGTTATGTAATCAATTGTCCCAATGACGCAATAATCACGCATAAGGTATATAGTTGTTGGACAACTTTATAACGTCATATACAGTTATCGGTCCTTTCATTTTTAACTTGTACTAAGTTCATTATTACATTTTATATTACTATGAAGTATATTAAAACAGTTAAAACCTAAGTGAACAAAAGTGTTATTGTGCAACTTGTCCAATGCGATACAAATACGATAAACAAGAACTAGTTGGATTCTGAGAAATCTACGTCATAGAGAATTTGAACACAGCTTCCTTTCCTCATGAATTGCTGATTGGCATTACGTTTAGGCACAAAGGTCAAAGGATTTCATTGTGATTGCAAAGCTCCAGGGGTTTAGATAGTGAGGTCCTTTCTGAGGAATCTTTCACATTTAATGTACGTTCTTTTTAAAAATATTTAAATTGTTTTGTAGAATCATTGGCTTATATAAGTTGAAAAAGTTTATTTTTATTATTAGTAGATATAAAAATATATATATATATATATATATATATATATATATATATATATATATATATATATATATATATATATATATATACACTGACTCGTAACATTAATTGTTTTTCGATCCCATATAACTGAGGACACAGTTTAAGATGTATCAATTATAAAGCTCATATAATTAATCAAATTGAGCAATGTTGTGTATTACATGGTTCCTTATTTATTTATCTAAATGATGTATAACAAGTATAACATTCTGCAGTCACCAGTGTAACACTTTTAAATACTACGCAAAGTGTTTTTATGAAAAGCCTAGTAAAATTCCTGTAAATGTTGCTTAATCTACGATTAATTATGATTTTTATTCCATTAGACTAATTTTACTCAAATAAACTGATCATCTTTCATTATATAGAGGGAATATATAAAGAGCTTATATTTAGGGCATGTTCAGTTTGTTATAATTTGTCTAAAGTTATAAGCCTGGCCTATATTATAAGGACCTATAAGTAGTAAGGCAAATTATAGAGGCTAAAGTTAGTTAATCCTCAATTTCACTACTCAATGGTGTGTTAGTTAGTTGAATATACAATTTCAAATATACAATTTTTTATACATTTCCTGACAGAGAGAACACGTTTGGCTGTTATTTTATTGAACTAATGGTTTTCAAACTATTTTTCTTTCATGTTATCAGTGTAAATTTTACCTTACCTTACCTATGTGGCCAATCAAAATCATCCTTATCGGTCCTGCATCATCACTGGTGTTACATTCAGCCTTCTCATATCTTTCATTATTTGGTCTCCCCACCGTAGTCTTGGGTGTCCCGGTGGCCGTCTACCTTGTAGAACACTTTCTGTCACGATTCTTAGTATGGAGTCCAGCTCCCTTCTTTTGATGTGGCCAGCCTATCTGAACCTTTTACTTTTAATTTGGGCAACAATGTCAGGGGCTTGGTAGAGATCTCTAAGTTCTTTATTGGTCCTTATTCTCCAAGTTCCTTGTTCCTGACTGGGCCAAATATAGTGCGTAATATTCTATTTTCACTCACTATAAGTTTCTTTTCAACATGTTTACTGAGTGCCCAGGTCTCAGATCCATGTAGTATAACAGGTAAATACATGCTTTTGTATGGTATTAACTTGGAATATTTTGAAAGCATTTTGCTTTCCATCAGTTTATGTAATGCCCAGTAACATCTATTGTCATGTAGAAGACTGGTATTAATTTCTGTCTCTTCATTGTTATTCTTGTCTATAGTGACTCCTAAGTATTTAAAATATTGTCACCATTCTAAAGTATAACACTGGTGTTAGGGCCATATTCGGAATTCTGTCTACAACTAGATATTTATTTTTCTCTTCGCTAACTTTAAGTCCAACTTTTCAGCTTGCATAATGTGCTCTCCCGTCAGGGTTTTAAGGCTATTGTAATCTTCTGATAATAAAGCTATCGCATAAGCAAAAGCCAGATTATTGATATTTTGTCCCAATATTACCCTCATGTGAAGCTTTCTCGTCTCTTTAGAATCCTGTATAGGGATAAATTAAAGAGGAAGTGATAGGCCACTCCCGTCTCACTCCTGTATTTATTTTGAAGTTATTACTGTATTCATCATTGACTCTCACTTTTCCTTTAGATCCACTAATACAGGCTTTCACTAAGTTATTAGTTTTTCAGGTATTCCATATTCTTTTAAAAGATTCAACATTTGCTGTCTGTCAATTTTACCATTTAAATTCTGATTTTCATAATTCTATTCTTGTTATAAAGCTGTAATATACGTATATATATTTATTTATTTATAATATTGCACTATATTATATCAAAATATAATTATTGTATATTTATAATATTGTTATATTTAAGTTGTATTCTCATTATTTGTGGAACTATTTATTGTTATTAAACATTTATTACTGTTATGTTATGCTTATTTACTGTCGATATCAACATGGACTTAAAGAAAGAAACTTACTTTATAACTTACTGCGTGGAATTTCAATATGCTTTTTTTATCTTAGTGCCTTTTATCTTTTAGTTTGTGGCTTTTTCAAATTTAATAAATAATAGAATATAAGTCAAACACATTAATAATTACATTCCCAAACAAATAAAAATAACAATATAATAATCACATTCAAGAGATTAAATAGTTATTACTATAAATAATTTTATTTTAACGATTTAGTATTTATCGAAGAGTCACTTTAATTACGAATGTATTATTGAAGTGTACATATTAAACTATTTAGTCGTAGGCATTATAAACATATTTGACTTTTATCTAAAGACGTGTGATTATTGTATTAATCAATAAAGGCTTGACGATTCAATAATAACAGATAATATTTCTCCTAGTTGGGTAGGACTTAATTTTAAAAAATCAGGATATTATTACAATTTGATTGTGTTTGAAACCCCCACGCATTTCATAAATTGCATCTAATGACGATAATAAAATTAAATAATATAGCTCATAAGTATGATTTAAAATAATGGATAATCTAAAAACTGTAAACAATCACAATAAGAACAACTATTTAAAATTATCTCTTGTGATATAGCTTTTTTATTCCCAATCTGATTTCTCTAATATTATGAGTGTAGGAAGACGCTTGAAAGACACCAATGATTTAAAATGACTTCGACTAATGATAATGATCCCATAATTAATTTTTTTCTAATTTTCTGTAAGCAATTTGGACTTCCATAAAAATTAGTTTTGGAAATTACATCAGCGTTTTAAAAGACGCTGATGTGTTTTATATAATATATTATTTATATAAATTATATTATTATGTTTCTATATAATATATGATTATATTAATTATATATTATATCATTCTTAATCTTAATTGTAGTATACTTTATGATGAAACAGTTATAAATTCAATATAATTTTGTTAATCTTTTTTAAAAAAGTAAAACTAAACTAGCTTACTCTAAATATAACAATGAAATGAACAATGTGTTTTGAGGTAACGATTCTCCATTATGAAATGTTCAACTCCACACCCTCATTACATCATGGCCCTCATGGACGACTACAAAGCATTCATCACCCTCTGACACAGAAGGCTGAGAGACAAACTTCTCCATCTCTGTTTGCCTCCCTCCATCATAAAGTAGATATCTAAGTTTCTCGATGGTTGGTCACCCCAAGGGCATCCCTTCTCGACCCTTCTGGCTACTAGTAGTGGCCTCTCTGGGATCAGCTATCAGCCCAAGAGATTTTTGATGTGCGAGGACCCTCTCACATCTCCAACGATCTCGCATAGTTCACCGACGTGATATAGTACGGAGCTGGTTTTTTAAATCAATGTTTGTGAGTTCATTATTAGGTATGGTGATGAAAGCCGGTTGTGAAAGATTAGGCCTGGGTGGATAATGGTTGTGTAAAGGAAAGTAAGAATCTTTGCAGGTCACCCTTGCTTAGCCTAAGCTAGATGGCTAAGCCTAAACCCACCAGGAGGTTAAATTGCCACTCGGACAAGAAAACCATCATATCCCTCAAATCCCTCCATTTCCTCTATAACTCTAACCAAGGGTGACCTACAAGGACTCTTACTTCCCTTTACACCACCACTATCCACCCAGGCCTAACCTTTCACACCTGGCTTGCATCACCATACCTAATAACCAGCACACAAACATTGAAAAAAAAGAGTGACGTACTTTTCGTCTGGTCTACCGCCTGTATTCAAGGTACACCTCTAACGTTCTGTACACCCTTCTCCCACACTACGCAAGTTCCTTAACCAACATAATCCTCGCCAGAGCCCTGAGCTCACCAATCCTGGCTGACACAGGATCCTACACTAAGGGCCCTGTTTTTACACCATCTACTACCTCACCCACCACCAGTTTTGACCTAATCCAGGACACACTCCAGGCTTACTCCCCCCCTCCAGTACCTGTCTCCTGGCAGATACTCTCATACCAACCCTCATTAGATATATAATTTATAACCCCACCTTTATTTCTTTTCTGCTTTCTCTTTCAGGTCCCTAACTAGTTTGTCACCTTGAGTTTTCATCCTCTCTTAACAACACACACCCAATATTCTACACTAGTGCCCCGATCCAACTCCGAATTAATACACACAATATAAATTTATCGTATAGTTGGTGCGTATCGTATTCAGCCATACAGTTTAATGAGTCCCTCAAATGGTCGTTCTTTACACAGAAACACGTCTTTGCCTCATAACACCTATAAGACCTTTTTAATAAATGCCAAATCATTGTTCACATGCAATTTTACTTTTCACGATTGATATATCTTCTTCAACATTAAAGCTACGTTAAATGAAAGAAATAAACACAGAGGAAGTCACAAAAACAATACATGACAGACATTTTCGTGTCTCTGATTGTGTACATTGCAAACAAATATATATTCGGTTATAATTAGCCATAGAGACTATACAAATTGTTCAATGAACTTCGGAGGTCATGGAATTTGAACACTAAGAATACAATAGTCAAATAATTCAGTGAGTTCAATTAAAAGCTTTCATTATAGAAATAAATAAATCTGTTTAAATAACTGCAGCTGTGGAAATGTTAACAGTGATAAAATACTAATTTTTAATATTAATTTAGCAAATAATGTTTTTAAATTTATTATTTTTTAAGTTTTACTATTCTATGTCTGTAATAGTATAAAAAACGTTCCTGTTTTGAGAATAAGTAATATAATATGGCTTATAAAATATCAGAACCTCCACAAACTTGATTTCAGACAGTGTTTATTGGAGATATGTCACTACTTTTGACATGTCGGCAATATGGTGGATGGAAACAAAGCTTAACAATTCTTTACATTACTAACAGTTTATATGTTCTTTCTTTATGTGGATGTATTATGGAATATTATATTTTTTTTAGGATATACACTTCTCTTTGTCCTATTATATTATATTCAATCTCTGACAGAAATATGCTAAACATGCAAATAATTGATAAAATTACAACACAAAACTGTACGAATATTTAATTTGAATTTTCAAATAGAGCCACCGAGAATCTTGTGAAACCAAATCTTTCATCTGGCTTACAGCTTTCATTTCACATAATCCAATTTTATTTTTCTGGATCCACCAATTTACCCAACTCCATCCTACTTGATGGATGCCGCACTACTGATTGAACTCGTGCATTTTTCTCTAGTCTGGAACTGGTTGAAATTACAAATACTAGGATTATTTCATTTGCTTATCCCCAAGAGACTACTTCAAAAGTGTCTCTATCGTAAATTTTTGGGAAAATCCAATAAAAATATTGTTGATTTATCATACAAAATCAATGAATTTAAAACATGATAGCAAATTATAACAATTCCATTCTACCTTTATAATTATAAGTTATGTAGTTTTATATGAATAAAAGTAAATTATTTTGACCGTTGATAAGAAATAAAACTGAAAATGACATATAATTAAAGGCAGTGAAATGAAAACTGAGAGATACTTCATTTAAATGAACTAACTATCGTCAGATGAGCCAATAAAAAATAAGGACCCCAATGTTTTATACTTCACATTAATCTTTCATCGGCTTGCTTAAATGATCTATCTTGCAAGTTAAGCTGAAATCTTAAAATTACATTATGGGAACAAATTATAGTTTGGTAAAATCTGTTGGAAAAATTATTTGGGAAAAATAATTATTTTGATTTCAAATAAATTCAATTTAATTAAGTATAAAAGTTGAAAGATTGGTAATACTTGATGGGAACAAATTTAAAGTACGAAAATAATATAAATAAATATTTGATAACAATAAAATATTTGATTTATTGTTAATACACAATAAATACAATTGTAATAACAAGAAATTCAACTTTAATAGCGCATTTTTGGTATAAACAGTAAATATATAATTCAGGAAGTTTGACAAGGCTTCACTTCCTACATTAATATTATCTTGCTATCAATACATGATTAACCATTTATTTAGTAAGTAACACAATCATAATGATGACATTAACGAGAGAAAAGTTATCCCCTTCTTCGCAAAAATTTGATTCTAGGGGAAAAGTCATTCCAGAGAGTGAGGCAGCCCACACAATAGATCCTTACTGGTGTATCCGATATCGGGTTTGTTATTGTATCTTCAAGGATTCTGGGTAACCACGTAGAATGAATACATTGGGATATCGTGCTTAGTTCCAAATGATGTAACAAGATTGGGACGTATTGAAGTTGGTTTAGGCGTACGTTTTACTATTTTATGGTACTGCCCTTCCTGCATTACTATTTTTGTATGTGATTGTAATACAAATGGTTCTTGTATGTCCTATGAGTGCATAACTGTTTTTATTATTTTATATGGCTTCTTTTTTCAGACACAAATGTTGAAATCGATTGGACTACAGCTTTCTGCAAAACGCTGTACAATCGATTAAGTTTTCTGTCGTATGTTTTTTAATACCGTCCACAATTTAATACATCCTTCTTTATGACTCTCCCATTGTCCTTTGCTTATCTTTTATAGCAATTCTGAACAAGTACTTGCCTCTCATAGAATGTATAATCTCTTATTCCTTTTGTATTTTTACTACTGATAATGTATTCTCTTTTATATTTGGTCCTTCATATAGTGGAACTAAATTCCTTACTATATTTATAAAATTGAGTGAAATGTCAAAGCACAAATCCCATGGAAATAGAAATAACAAAAACGGGCTGGAAAACTGTTTGGCATAGATTTTCCAAACCGCGTCAACAAAGACACTTGTTATCGGCCCTGCGTGGGATGTAGTGTTGACATAATCTGTTGAAGGCTGTAAGTCCATAGTGATCGTGTTATTCACCACTTGTTGATCCATGAATTTGCATGTAAATGACTGAGCGTTGCGCAAACTATTGGAGCTTTTCATTCACACGTTAGTGTGACAGCTGTTGTGACGTAAATAGTAGGCTAACCTAATTTGGAAGTAAAATGTTAGTTAAGCAACCCAAAACTGTTTTCGAGAGGTTTAACGTCGTACAATCGGAGGTTGACTGGCAACACTGTAAAAATATGGATATGGGGATTTTGTTTGTAGCACAAACAATCAAAGACATAATAACTCCCAAACGACAATGTTCTTTAAGGTGAGATTGGCAACTTACAGTAAATACTTGAATGAAAAATAAAAACAATCATAGATCCTTCTATATACCAATACCGAATTGTTAATTACATTGCAGTGTTCATTTTAAGAGTGGCATATTGGTTGTATATAAATTGTATGTGTTGAGATGTTACAATGTGGTTATATATCCACTGGTGGGTTGAGGCTTCACGTCGTGAGTCATTAGTATTGTCGAATTGACTGGGTTTATTATTAGTATACGTAATAGAGAGCGATTACATACAATTAATGTAGTAGCTTCTTAGTCAACTAACTATTTATATTACTATCGTACTGAAACATTAATGTAAAAGTAGTTATATTTGATATTTGTACCACCAAAGATAGTTTCAAAGTAGTAATTAACACTATTAGTGTAGTTAAAAAAGCAATCATAAACGCAAATATTTGTTTTATACAAACTTTAGATACATACTCATAGGAATGATTTATTAGCAAAAACATGATTTAATATTGAAGAAGAAAAAACTAATATTAGCAGGGAGACATCTGCACACAGTAAAAATATTTCTTTTAAATATAATAATGTTAAAATTTGAAGATACAAACTGAGGTTAAATTCAATAAATAACTACCAGTTTACTATTTACTTTCACATTTAAGAGGCTAAAAATACCATGAATCACTCACTATATTTCATGATTTATGGGAAATGATGTGCTAGTGAGTACGTACATCCCTTTATACCTTCCACAGTAGTCGTATATTTCTCCAGCCCTTTGGAGCAGAGTGTGGGTAAAATGTCAAAGGTCACTCCAGTCAGACTCAAACACTGAATATGTACTACTCCAATCATCACCGTATGGATTATCAAAGAAAACGAAGTATTCTAAGTTGGTTTTATTATTTTAGAAGAACGTATATAGAATATTTTACACATTTTTATTTTTCTATATACTGTTTGTACTATACTGTATTGTTAAATATAATTAAATTTAATCATGAAATTAATTTGGGCACATTTTGCTAAAATGTTCCGTGATTTACAGTTGTTTTTGTACTATTGCAAACAACCTGATGTTTGAAATCAGTAAAGTTAGTTTTTAGTTGATTTGAAGTCATACTAAGGGAATCATGATTCTTTTACTCTATTTCATAATTATTTTTCGATTATATTAACTTTAGTAAAACATGATCGCTCCTTCATTTATGATCTACACGATGACTGGATTCGATTAAAATCACAGATCACTGTCTTTCAGTGGATGAGATATAGTGTAATACTAAACTAAAGAAAGCAGTTTTTTTGTCTTCAATATCTAATACGACTGACGTATGTGTAGTGATGTTCGACGATAGTATTAGGTAAAGAAAAATACAATTAAATAATTGATTTAGAAAACATACTATAGTTTAACATGCTATAAACATTCGGAATGCAGACAAAAACATGATATAAACTACTCACTGTATCATTTATTTGATTAGCCGTTTGTTAAATTTATTATTATCTAACAACTGAACATATTTAAAACTTAATCGAATAGAAGATATATGTAGGATAAAACACCTTTATCTCCATAGTTTATAATCAACTGTAACAGGCACCTTATGGAGTTTATTGACATTAGATGGCCTGACATTATAGCCATAGATTGCTATGTAAATGAGCACTTCAACTGCGCTTCTCCTTGATTATCAGTGAACTGCTCTGTAATGTTTCCATTAAATTCATTACTGTAATATTGTAATAATAGTTTTAATTAAGGCCCTATGTTGATTGTGCTATCATATTTATTTTCTGTTATAATCTGCATACAGCTGCTTTGTAATCAGCACTTTCAAGAACTAAACCATAATTATTGGTATATGATATAGTTTTAAAAACTCCTAGTTCAAAAAAAAATATTTTTTATAAGAGGACATTCTTATTGTGACTCAAACGATGATTAATTTTCCTAGTTTGTACAGGAAATTTTCAAATTACTTAAAAAAGTCACATTGAAAACAAGTGAAACAAACTTCAGAAAGGTCGCTTTGGTTGTGACTTAGTAAAAGCACTGGCGTGAGAGAGGGGAGAGAGAGAGAGAGAGAGAGAGAGAGAGAGAGAGAGAGAGAGAGAGAGAGAGAGAGAGAGAGAGAGAGAGAGAGAGAGAGAGAGAGAGAGAGAGAGAGAGAGAGAGAGAGAGAGAGAGAGAGAGAGAGAGAGAGAGAGAGAGAGAGAGAGAGAGAGAGAGAGACACTGCGTGGGAGAGAGAGAGACATCTACTCTTCCCCCAATGTGCATTCCATTTAATCATTGTCATAGAAACTAGTTTCATGGTAGTCTGTGTGCTTGCAGTTCAGTATCAAGCCCCGCCTTTTACGTCTTCAGTAGTGGTGACCGTTGGTTGGTTTTATAAACACTAATCTAATCAAGCTTAAAACGATGCAATTAAATCATTATTTGGTCATCAAATGACAATTAATGATGACAATAATAATGATAATAAAAAAATAAATAATTGCAATACAAAAAGTATAGATTTTATAACAGTTATTTTTTACTACAAAACGTCTGCTGAGGATTAAGCGTAGACTTGAGCTTGTCGGCGGGCGTTAGTCACGCCTGTAATGTTTGCGGTGGAGGGGAGTTGAACGTTTCCCCTCAACAGCTCAAACTTCTATATTACACACAGGTCGCGATTTACCCAGCGTAATATTTTGCTTATTATTATGTAATGTGGGTTTTTGAAATGGCGTCATTTCTTTTAACCTGAGTTAGAGATAACGTAGGTTTGAAACCTGACCTAGACTAGAATTTTTGACCAGTAATAATGACCACATTTTACTGTAACGTTCTCCCAATCTCCGTTTAAATAAGTTTCCCGCACAAATCAATAGTTTATGGAGAATGGGCAGAGAAAAGTTAAAAAGGAGTTCGGTTTCTCCTCAGAAAAAATTATTATTATGTCTATATTATTACCTCTCATACGTGTCATGTTGGTTTCTTCTAGTCACCACACCCATCTACACCTGAAGCGAATATACCCCTTCATAATGCATGTATTGAGATCATTTTGAGAGCAAGCACTTGGAAGTTAGATATGCTGTGACGAAAAATGTTCAGGTGTTAAAATATGCAATTTTAGTAATTTTAAATGAAGTCTGGCTTTTGCAAACATTGGTCAAATTATTAATAAGTATGTTTATTTCAAGCCAGATTATTATAAAAGCTTATGATCCATAATCCATACCGATAAGGCAATTCCGACTTCTGTTAGTAAATTATATTATTGTGTCCTGGTACGTTTACTGTCAATTTAACAATTTTTTTTCTCAATTAATTTATTTGAAAGTATAGTATCAGTATAGTAATGACACTAAAGAATAACAATACACATTATAATGAAATATTTAACTATGCATAAACTATAAAAATATAATTCTTGAATACTAAACAACTCTGTTATGTTTCAGGTAACAAGCAGAATAACTATAATGAGTGTGTAAGTATATTTATATATTTAAAAAAGATTCACGGTGAATTTGTATTATTCTGACGCTTCCATCCATCTCCCCTCCCCACTAATCACTTATAAACCGATCTAATGTTATTTTAATTATTAATAATCTTCACTTACGATGTTCGAATTAAATCTTTCAACCCTAACCTTCGAGTTACCATCAAGTCCTGACAGGAAGACTCACTTTTATACTTATTATAATTAAAAAAAAAGATTTAGTCACATTTTACGAATATAAATGGAATACAAAATAAATAGTATTGTAATTTTATTAATGATATTTGTGATAAAAGACTTAATTAACGTCAGAATTGTGGTAAAAAGAGATTTATGATCCTTATTTAACATATATACAGTTGTATTGAGAAGTTTCTCAATGTACATGTACACAAATGAATCCAGAAAGAATTACGTGTAAATTCCTCTCAAAAAATGTATCCAGTTCTTGAAGTTATAGATAACTAGGGGACACCTCTGCACGTTTCGCGTGCCAACTCAGACTCTCTGCGCTCTGCATGTAACAATAAATTACTGGTTTAGCGTATTAATAATGGTAACTATGCTAACTGCATAGCGTAAAATCACAATATTAAATGTATTTATAGTATCTCAAACACACTAATTTCGTTGCCACCTATTTATTAGTATAAATACCTAATGGTATTACTTAGCCTATTTCAAACGTGTTCATATAATTTAATTTTGGTTAGCATCTGAAGATTAAACTCTTAATGCATCAATAGAATAATGTCAAATATACAAAATTAACATACAGTGATAATATAAAATAACAATTAAATACCCTTAAACAATGTTTCTGTTATTTATTTTGTGTAATATTTTGTCGATTGGAAGGTTTGTAACTATTAGCCACTGCTATTTGTTTAATTATTTTGAATTCTTCATTGAAATCATGATTGTCCATCGGTACTTTTACTATTCTTCTAATTAGAAATCGAAATGAAGCCATTTAATACACCATGGACGATTACAATTTATTGGGATTATAAGATTTGATTGAGTATTCTTTCTGCAAATTTTAAATTCATGTGTTGATGAATTTTGATAAATTGTTAAAACTAAGAAGTTAATTTCTTTAGTTTGGCTTTCCATTGTAAATTTGTTTGTTATGGAGATGGAATTCAAATAGTTTAGGAGTTGAATTTGTTGATATTTTGTTCCTTTCAATAAGCAAATGACATCATCAACGTAACGAAACCAATAAACTAAGTTGTTTCTAAAGGGGTTTTTATCAATAATGATTTTTGATTATTCTAAATTATTCATGTAAATATCAGCAAGAAGACCTAAAAGAGGAGATCCCATTGCCAAACCTTCCTCTTGTTTGTAAAATTTATCATTCAATTCAAAGTAGTTCTGATTTACACTTACTTTTGTTAGGTTGATTACATCGTTGATGTTGGATTCAGTGAGGTTATTCACGCTTTTTTCTAAATTTCCACGAATAATTTTTATCGTGTCATTAACTGGAGTGTTTGGATACATATTTTTTACATCAAAAGAAATAAATTAAGAATCTTCCGGAATGTTGATGTTTTTTATATTCTCTATTAAATCTAGTCTGGTTTTTATGTTGAAATTACTTGTATAATGTTTGTTGTTTTTGATAAATTGATTGAGGAACTTGCATAATTTGTATGAAGGACATTTTGGTAATTAACTACAGGTCTGATTGGGATTCCGGTTTTATGTCTTTTAGGTTGGCCTCTCATTTTAGGAGCTTTTGGATTAATTTACTTTAATCTGCTCTTTTCTATCGTAGAAGGAAATTTACTTTTGTGATGGTAGCATTCAATGTTTTTAGATAATCAGCTGCAGGATCTTTTTGTAAAAGTTTAAATGGGTTGTTGTTTATAAAATCAAATACTTTTTCTTTATAATCTTCTTGTTTTATGATTACAGTTGTGTTACCCTTATCTGCTTTAGTAAGAATATCATCGTTCTCTATCAATTTCAGAGATATTGAGATATTAAAAAAAAGTTTTTTTCAAGCAGAACTGGGAAATAGAGCATCCATCTGTGTCCCCATTACACAATACTTTATACAGCAATTAGAAAAACCTTTAAAACAGAAAAATTCAAATTGGTTTTAAAACAAATAACAACGCATTTAACCTAATACAAAAGAAATCCACCTCAAAATTACATAAAAATCAAGAAATGTTTGCCAAACAGGAATTTACAAAATTGAATATTATATCTATTATATTGGACAAACAGTGTGATCATTTAAACGCAAATTTAATGAATTCACACAACCTCTAAATTCAAACAACAGAACTTCATTGAAATCTTCTTTTGCAGAACACTTACCAGACACTAATCACAACTACACAAATATGAAAACCACATGAAAATTCTAAAATTCGGTTTAACAAGTAAAAAACTAGATTCTCAAGAAGAACTTGAAATTTATAAACACAAACAAGAAAATCCCAACAATTTAATCAACACCATTTTAATACAAAAGTGAAACCCAATATTCGAAACAATAATACGTATAAGTAAAACACACACAATGACAACAAACCACCAAATCACAAATATTTATCAATTTAGTATATGTTTTCTTTATAATATTTTTTATTTCATTTTATTTATTTTGTAACAGTTTAGACCTATGAAAATGGCATAATTTCTGAAACCGGTCGGTGTTAATTCAATAAAATGTTTCAGGTTGCTCAATTGTTATTTTATATTATAACTTTATTATACATAGGAGCCCTAGGAATTACAAATTTTCTAAAAATAAACATGTTTATTTATTTACAAAACAGCTGTTATTAATTTACTAAAATAAATCCAGGAATTGATTTGGAAAAAAGGAAATTTTGAGGGGCTATTTGTAACCCCTCAATTTCGAAATTTAGACATTTTTTGAATTTCAAAAATTCCTTTCTTAGTACGTCCCTTTGATACTTAAGCTAACTTCTTTTAAAATTTCGTGTAAATCTGTTCAGTGGTTTTTGAGTTCTCATTATGAGTGAGTGAGTCAGTGGTATTTGGCTTATATATATCTACAAATAATCTATATATTTATAGATACATTACATACATAATATATATACATTATGTGTAGACATACACCATTAGCAATAACGTCATTGATTGGCAAGGGTAACAATGTTAAGTAAAAACAAATCGTTATTAATAAACTTATTTAAAAGAAACTATGTACATCCAATTAAATTTAAACGATAAGTGATTAAATTTCAGAAATATAGTCTTAATAAACCCATCAAAATAAAAAAAAAAAAGATAGTAAAGTAAAATGTGAATTCGGAACCATCAAAGTTATCATTGAGGAAGCATACATTATGTAAACCTTTCAAAGGGCTGTCAGACATACTGGAATCTACATTTGCAGCTAGCCGGCTCGTTAGACCACACTGGAGAACTCCAGAAGGTTATTAGTTAAAAGCCTTTATATTTTAAGGAATTACTCTGAAAGGTTGTGAGGTTCAACAATTTACTGAACAAAACAACTAAACATAAAATGCCAACTGTTAGTTTATTTCGCAATACATAAATTAGAATTTCTTCAAATTAATTTTTGAAATACATTTGAAGTGAAAAACATATTTCTACATAACGTTTCGATCAATAGATAACTTGGTGGCAAACTACCTAGATTATATATAAATTTGAATAACTATATTTACTCTTGATAAATTTGATCACCTGTTATCAAAGAATAGGGGTAACCCCTTATCGACTATATAAAAGTATATTAAATGGTAAAATATATGATTGGATTACTCTATATTTACAGTATTTCAATTTGTTTAGTTGTTATTTATATTTCTTGGTTAGTACTTGCGTGAACAGATGTACTAAACTTCTAGAGCTGATGGCCACTAAGCTGACCATCTCTCATATCTTGATTACAATTGGTCCAAGATATCGATTACATTTTATTTAAATAATTTATTTACTAAACAATTATATGGAAATAAAACCATTTTGATATTTTGAACCTATTTCAGAGTTGTATTCCAACTATATATATATATATATATATATATATATATATATATATATATATATATATAATAGTACAATAATGAAAAAATAATTGTATATGAGTACCAAATCTATAATATCCAATATATAAAAATATTTATAGTATAAAAGTGGCTTACTGTTTGTATTATTAATGGCCAAAATAAATTTATTCTGATTTTTTAAAACACTGTAAACCCATTCCCTGTGATAATAGGACATATAAACATAAGTAACAAGGTTTCGAATCCTAGAATAAATGATACTAGTTTAGTTTGCACTATATAACACCTATGACAGAAGCGAACCCATCACCACCGAAAATATGCGTGTTTTCTTGAATATTTAGGTTGCTTTTTAATTAAATAGTATAAAGTAACTAAGAACATTTCTTAAAAAACGAAACCGCAGACGCAAGGGGCTAATGATACTAATACTATCAAGAACTTAAATAGTTGGAAATTATTCTTATATACAATGAAAAAAATAAATAAAACTAAAATAATATATAATTTTTATATTTCGATTTATATAGAGTTAATATACAGTATTTATAGAAGCAGTAATTGGTTTCTATTGATTCAAGTGCTTAATGAAGGTTCAGGATCCAATATGATACTTTTTACTTTCAATGTGCACCCTAATTTTAACTATTGAAATAAAGCAAACTCCGTCACAAATCGTTCTGACGTGACCATTAAAGTATTTATCGATCTACTATTTGAACATCGATGTAAACAACTTATAACTGGTAACATGTTTGCTAAGACAAAATAGAGTACAATTGTTGATCGCTCGGCTTGCACATGACGTAATTCACTTTATTCTTTACACAAGGAGATCCACACCTGATTGCATCGGTAGGAGTGTGCAGTTTGGCCTAGGCCAGGGATTAGGCCGAGCTAACCAACTCAATATTGCTGCCCTTGTGGTGTACACCGTAGTTACCGTCCTCCATAACTGGGTTGTTGAACGAACTAAGTGGGCAGTAACAGTCCGACGGGTCTAAATAATTCTTTTAAAACCTCCCTCCAAAATGTTAAAAACATGAGTAATCAGTCGAGTTCGTATTTTAACATTTAAAAAAAGCAATTTTCATATTATTATAAACATATAAACTTCAATTCTATATTTTTCCTTTATTTAGAATTTATGTGTATTTCATTTTCCTACACCGACAATTAGATCATTTGTATGATAATAATGGTAATACCTGAGTGTAAAGAAAAATGCCAACTGCAGCGTCCTCACCAAAACAGCATTGAATTATGTACATGTAATCTTACATCATGTCGGCACAAATGGCGCAGTGCTGTAACCCAGCTACAGGAGATTGTAGGTGATGGGTTCTATGCTCAGGCCTTTTAATACCAACACAGCGTCCGCACAATGGTTGCCATTGACGTGGACAATATAGAAAAGTCTGGGGTGTCTATGTTGGGTGGTAACTAAGGTTCAGAAGTTGTACGAGGAAGAAAAATTATTGTCAGGCTGAAAATCAGACAAATACTACGTGGTTTATATTCCACGTAAATCTCTAGGTTCCTTAGTTGCCTTGGCTACTGGAATATTAATAAATAGCTCTTTCTGAGGATCTGAGGAACAGTTGACCTTAGTTGGTAACAATGACTTTACTCGTTCATCTACACTCATTCGTTCCTCATATTCGCCCACACCTCTTCGATCAGCGTCTTACAAAATTAATGAATAGTAATGTTATGAGTGATTAAAGAGCATTGAAGAGATATATCTAACGGGGGCCTATAGAGTATTATACATAGTCACGCATGTTTGATATAGTCAAGTAGTCATAAAAGCTAGCCAAGTAAGACGGCGGCGCAAACTGTGATTTAGTTACGGTCGTGTGTTGCGGGAATCACCTCAGTATTGGTGAAGGCACTTGTTACCTTCATGACGAGGAGACTGGTAAATATTATTGTCGATACTAAACAACAAACTTAAGAAATGTATGTTCCTCTTTATTAACATTATTCATAAACCCTTGTCGTGTAACAATAATTTGTTCGGATGACTCCTAGCAGCTATTGTTTGACATATACACCATTACTGTATTTCCTTATAACAAAGTAATGCGGAATTCACTTATTAATACAATATTAATAATTATGGTGGGGATATTAATGACTAAATATACAGCCGTCACTGAGATGTTATGTTGTAAACGAGCTTTTTGGGGGCTAAATGTTATCGAGATTGTTGGCAGTAGTCTCAGTTCTCAGTCATCATAGTGACATGTCGTACGCTCAATGGTTGCCATTGACGCGGAAACTACTAGAGAAGTTTGGGATGTCCATGTCTGATGGTCCATAGCTGCCTGAATTCGGATATTGTTCACGGGAAAGATTTGACTATCCAGTTTATTAATCGATTAATGATTGAACACTTTAATCAATATTTTAATTTTTAAATATGACTAAAATACGTTAATGTGTATGATAAATTGTTATCAGGTAATACACTGTATTTGATAATAATAATTTTATCATGGCTAAAAAGATCCTTCAGCCACCTAAATATTTACTCAATATTTGAATTATTGATATTGAAAATAACTATAGAACTTGATCACCAACATTATTCAATATGTGATACTTCAATTACTAACTTTGTATCATATATTCGACATTTTATACATCCTTATCAATATTCTAAATTAAATTGAGGGAAGGGTTCTTTTTAGTTATGTTTCCTTTAAAAGTTGCCCTGGAATTTTTGATTGATGGACATGTTAAAATCAGCTTATCATTCTTATGACACAAATAAAATTAAGAATATCATTTAAAATTTAATATTCATTATTAAAAATAAAATATTATATTACATGGGTAGGGAGAAATTATCATGTATTAGATTATAAACTTCTTATTCCATATTATTTTATATTTATTCTTTCTTATTATATAGGACACAAATATATTTTTTATTACTCCTTTCTCTGACAAATGGAGTTCGTATTTGCTAAATATATTTTCAATTTACGCAAGTAACCTTTCAAATTTATATTAGATATTTTTGGTAAAATCTGTAATGATATGAAGTTAAACCATATAAAGGCAATACAAATTTTAGCTTTACCTTAGAGAATTTACGTGCAATAATGGATGAATAAATGTGTTTATAAATATATTTTGAACAAGAATTTTATCGGTTTAAGTATTAATACAATTAATTAAGTATGAAGTAGCCATGTTATGGAAAACTTGGTTGTTCAATATATATGGCGATGTATGGTGGCTCTACAGTGAAAGAGTAATATAAAACTAGTGAATGCAGCGCTGGGCCTCCCGGTGCAGAGCCGGCCTTTTGTAAGGGCCGTATATTTCCCCAGTCTAGCCTCACATAGCGGAATAGTGGTAAAATATCACGGGTCATTCATGCTTCGAACCCCGACTGTGGTCCTTTGGACCCTGATAACTTACCTCACTAACAGATTACTTCGTGGGTAAGGTCTGATTATGTTTTATAACCAAGTTAATTAATTTACAAACTGAATATAAACATTGATTTAAATTTATTGAAACGTAAATTGAACATAAATACTACGCATGGCAGAAAGAAACATGAAAATTGGTTTAATTAAAGAAAAGATAAAATCATGATAAGTCAGTATACGAATTTGGGTGATTATAAATAATTATATAGCGTCTAAGTTATTTCGTATGTTTGAGACCACGTCTAGCAATATTCTGTCACACGCACAGTTTAGGAACAACTAACACTACGTTTGACTCATGATGCGGAATATAGATTGCTTGTGAAAAAACAATAATAGGAATCAATAGTTTCCATTATAAGTGAGTGACAATAATATTAAATTATACGTAATAACATTATTCACCAAATAAGCAAAGTAAACATGGGAAGATGGTGTCATTATTACTTATTCCAATAAAATAATGAAGCAAAAAAATAACGTACCGGCTCACCTAAATTCATCCTGTGGTACTAAAAATGAGCTAGAAACATGATGGTTGTACAGTTTGTACTTTATAATAACTATTAAGTCATTTATAATTTTTATAATTTAATGAGTCTGTTTTTACATTAAATTTAAAACAAAGTAAATTTTCATATTATAGTATTAGTCTTTTCTATTTTTGTCATTCGTTGTATTCAAATAAAAAACAAACCTCTTAGTTCAATTTAGGATTTTTTGGTTGGTTTTTTTATCTCTGAGTCTTTTATTCTAAAGGTTTTTGGTCATGTGAAGAAATTATTGAACTTTAAAAGGAATACGTGTATTGAAGTTACTTGTCACTGTTTTAAAATACAAATAACAATATAATTAACTTTTATTGATTCTGAGATTTTTTATTTATTTGTTTTTTTTTTTTCTCAACAAGCGTTAAGTGAGAACTATGAATACCTCTGTACCACCTGACTCCTGATATGACAGATGTTAAGTGAGAACTATGAACACCTCTGTACCACCTGACCCCTGATGTGACAGATGTTAAGTGAGAACTATGAATACCTCTGTACCACCTGACTCCTGATGTGACAGATGTTAAGTGAGAACTATGAATACCTCTGTACCACCTGACTCCTGATGTGACAGATGTTAAGTGAGAACTATTAATACCTCTGTACCACCTGACTCCTGATATGACAGATGTTAAGTGAGAACTATTAATACCTCTGTACCACCTGACTCCTGATATGACAGATGTTAAGTGAGAACTATGAATACCTCTGTACCACCTGACTCCTGATATGACAGATGTTAAGTGAGAACTATTAATACCTCTGTACCACCTGACTCCTGATATGACAGATGTTAAGTGAGAACTATTAATACCTCTGTACCACCTGACTCCTGATATGACAGCTGTTAAGTGAGAACTATGAATACCTCTGTACCACCTGACTCCTGATATGACCGATGTTAAGTGAGAACTATTAATACCTCTGTACCACCTGACTCCTGATATGACAGATGTTAAGTGAGAACTATTAATACCTCTGTACCACCTGACTCCTGATATGACAGATGTTAAGTGAGAACTATTAATACCTCTGTACCACCTGACTCCTGATATGACAGATGTTAAGTGAGAACTATGAATACCTCTGTACCACCTGACTCCTGATATGACAGATGTTAAGTGAGAACTATTAATACCTCTGTACCACTTGAATCCTGATGTGACAGATGTTAAGTGAGAACTATTAATACCTCTGTACCACTTGACTCCTGATGTGACAGATGTTAAGTGAGAACTATTAATACCTCTGTACCACCTGACTCCTGATGTGACAGATGTTAAGTGAGAACTATGAATACCTCTGTACCACCTGACTCCTGATGTGACAGATGTTAAGTGAGAACTATGAAAACCTCTGTACCACCTGACTCCTGATGTGACAGATGTTAAGTGAGAACTATGAATACCTCTGTACCACATGACTCCTGATGTGACAGATGTTAAGTGAGAACTATGAATACCTCTGTACCACCTGACTCCTGATGTGACAGATGTTAAGTGAGAACTATGAAAACCTCTGTACCACCTGACTCCTGATGTGACAGATGTTAAGTGAGAACTATTAATACCTCTGTACCACCTGACTCCTGATATGACAGATGTTAAGTGAGAACTATTAATACCTCTGTACCACCTGACTCCTGATATGACAGATGTTAAGTGAGAACTATGAATACCTCTCTACCACCTGACTCCTGATATGACAGATGTTAAGTGAGAACTATTAATACCTCTGTACCACCTGACTCCTGATATGACAGATGTTAAGTGAGAACTATTAATACCTCTGTACCACCTGACTCCTGATATGACAGATGTTAAGTGAGAACTATGAATACCTCTGTACCACCTGACTCCTGATATGACCGATGTTAAGTGAGAACTATTAATACCTCTGTACCACCTGACTCCTGATATGACAGATGTTAAGTGAGAACTATTAATACCTCTGTACCACCTGACTCCTGATATGACAGATGTTAAGTGAGAACTATTAATACCTCTGTACCACCTGACTCCTGATATGACAGATGTTAAGTGAGAACTATGAATACCTCTGTACCACCTGACTCCTGATATGACAGATGTTAAGTGAGAACTA
Organism: Stictocephala bisonia; assembly: GCA_035578905.1. Lineage (NCBI taxonomy): Eukaryota > Metazoa > Arthropoda > Insecta > Hemiptera > Membracidae > Stictocephala > Stictocephala bisonia. Next base: position 324,515 of record JAQJVL010000081.1, read on the forward strand.
TTAATACCTCTGTACCACTTGAATCCTGATGTGACAGATGTTAAGTGAGAACTATTAATACCTCTGTACCACCTGACTCCTGATGTGACAGATGTTAAGTGAGAACTATGAATACCTCTGTACCACCTGACTCCTGATGTGACAGATGTTAAGTGAGAACTATGAAAACCTCTGTACCACCTGACTCCTGATGTGACAGATGTTAAGTGAGAACTATGAATACCTCTGTACCACATGACTCCTGATGTGACAGATGTTAAGTGAGAACTATGAATACCTCTGTTCCACCTGACTCCTGATGTGACAGATGTTAAGTGAGAACTATGAAAACCTCTGTACCACCTGACTCCTGATGTGACAGATGTTAAGTGAGAACTATGAATACCTCTGTACCACCTGACTCCTGATGTGACAGATGTTAAGTGAGAACTATTAATACCTCTGTACCACTTGAATCCTGATGTGACAGATGTTAAGTGAGAACTATTAATACCTCTGTACCACCTGACTCCTGATGTGACAGATGTTAAGTGAGAACTATTAATACCTCTGTACCACTTGAATCCTGATGTGACAGATGTTAAGTGAGAAATATTAATACCTCTGTACCACCTGACTCCTGATATGACAGATGTTAAGTGAGAACTATGAATACCTCTGTACCACCTGACTCCTGATATGACAGATGTTAAGTGAGAACTATTAATACCTCTGTACCACCTGACTCCTGATGTGACAGATGTTAAGTGAGAACTATTAATACCTCTGTACCACCTGACTCCTGATGTGACAGATGTTAAGTGAGAACTATTAATACCTCTGTACCACTTGAATCCTGATGTGACAGATGTTAAGTGAGAACTATTAATACCTCTGTACCACCTGACTCCTGATATGACAGATGTTAAGTGAGAACTATGAATACCTCTGTACCACCTGACTCCTGATATGACAGATGTTAAGTGAGAACTATTAATACCTCTGTACCACTTGAATCCTGATGTGACAGATGTTAAGTGAGAACTATTAATACCTCTGTACCACTTGACTCCTGATGTGACAGATGTTAAGTGAGAACTATTAATACCTCTCTACCACCTGACTCCTGATGTGACAGATGTTAAGTGAGAACTATGAATACCTCTGTACCACCTAACTCCTGATGTGACAGATGTTAAGTGAGAACTATTAATACCTCTGTACCACCTGACTCCTGATGTGACAGATGTTAAGTGAGAACTATGAATACCTCTGTACCACCTGACTCCTGATGTGACAGATGTTAAGTGAGAACTATGAATACCTCTGTACCACCTGACTCCTGATGTGACAGATGTTAAGTGAGAACTATGAAAACCTCTGTACCACCTGACTCCTGATGTGACAGATGTTAAGTGAGAACTATGAATACCTCTGTACCACCTGACTCCTGATGTGACAGATGTTAAGTGAGAACTATGAATACCTCTGTACCACCTGACTCCTGATGTGACAGATGTTAAGTGAGAACTATGAAAACCTCTGTACCACCTGACTCCTGATGTGACAGATGTTAAGTGAGAACTATGAATACCTCTGTGCCACCTGACTCCTGATGTGACAGATGTTAATTGAGAACTATGAACACCTCTGTACCACCTGACTCCTGATATGACAGATGTTAAGTGAGAACTATGAATACCTCTGTACCACCTGACTCCTGATGTGACAGATGTTAAGTGAGAACTATGAATACCTCTTACCACCTGACTCCTGATGTGACAGATGTTAAGTGAGAACTATGAATACCTCTGTACCACCTGACTCCTGATGTGACAGATGTTAAGTGAGAACTATGAACACCTCTGTACCACCTGACCCCTGATGTGACAGATGTTAAGTGAGAACTATGAATACCTCTGTACCACCTGACTCCTGATGTGACAGATGTTAAGTGAGAACTATGAAAACCTCTGTACCACCTGACTCCTGATGTGACAGATGTTAAGTGAGAACTATGAATACCTCTGTACCACCTGACTCCTGATGTGACAGATGTTAAGTGAGAACTATTAATACCTCTGTACCACTTGAATCCTGATGTGACAGATGTTAAGTGAGAACTATTAATACCTCTGTACCACCTGACTCCTGATGTGACAGATGTTAAGTGAGAACTATTAATACCTCTGTACCACTTGAATCCTGATGTGACAGATGTTAAGTGAGAACTATTAATACCTCTGTACCACCTGACTCCTGATATGACAGATGTTAAGTGAGAACTATGAATACCTCTGTACCACCTGACTCCTGATATGACAGATGTTAAGTGAGAACTATTAATACCTCTGTACCACCTGACTCCTGATGTGACAGATGTTAAGTGAGAACTATTAATACCTCTGTACCACCTGATTCCTGATGTGACAGATGTTAAGTGAGAACTATTAATACCTCTGTACCACTTGAATCCTGATGTGACAGATGTTAAGTGAGAACTATTAATACCTCTGTACCACCTGACTCCTGATATGACAGATGTTAAGTGAGAACTATGAATACCTCTGTACCACCTGACTCCTGATATGACAGATGTTAAGTGAGAACTATTAATACCTCTGTACCACTTGAATCCTGATGTGACAGATGTTAAGTGAGAACTATTAATACCTCTGTACCACCTGACTCCTGATGTGACAGATGTTAAGTGAGAACTATTAATACCTCTGTACCACCTGACTCCTGATGTGACAGATGTTAAGTGAGAACTATGAATACCTCTGTACCACCTAACTCCTGATGTGACAGATGTTAAGTGAGAACTATTAATACCTCTGTACCACCTGACTCCTGATGTGACAGATGTTAAGTGAGAACTATGAATACCTCTGTACCACCTGACTCCTGATGTGACAGATGTTAAGTGAGAACTATGAATACCTCTGTACCACCTGACTCCTGATGTGACAGATGTTAAGTGAGAACTATGAAAACCTCTGTACCACCTGACTCCTGATGTGACAGATGTTAAGTGAGAACTATGAATACCTCTGTACCACCTGACTCCTGATGTGACAGATGTTAAGTGAGAACTATGAATACCTCTGTACCACCTGACTCCTGATGTGACAGATGTTAAGTGAGAACTATGAAAACCTCTGTACCACCTGACTCCTGATGTGACAGATGTTAAGTGAGAACTATGAATACCTCTGTGCCACCTGACTCCTGATGTGACAGATGTTAATTGAGAACTATGAACACCTCTGTACCACCTGACTCCTGATATGACAGATGTTAAGTGAGAACTATGAATACCTCTGTACCACCTGACTCCTGATGTGACAGATGTTAAGTGAGAACTATGAATACCTCTGTACCACCTGACTCCTGATGTGACAGATGTTAAGTGAGAACTATGAATACCTCTGTACCACCTGACTCCTGATGTGACAGATGTTAAGTGAGAACTATGAACACCTCTGTACCACCTGACCCCTGATGTGACAGATGTTAAGTGAGAACTATGAATACCTCTGTACCACCTGACTCTTGATGTGACAGATGTTAAGCAGGGCTTTTTTGTTACGGCATAATGTAAACCAAAAATTAATTATCAATTAAATGATTTACATAGAACATACACGGAAATAAAATTTTATTATTATTAACACAATTTCACTTACCAAAATTGATTACTTTAAAAAACTTTAAGAGCCCTGAGTTTTAGAAAGCAAGCAGAAAAGCCCATAGGGTTAGCAAAACACACTTACTTGCCTAGATACCAGATTTACAAACAACGTGTTTCCTATTATTGAGTACTATGTAACGAAGCAATTTTTAATTAAAAAATATATAGTTTTATTAAATTATGCAGAACATACTAAAGTTGTTTTTTTTGACCTTATTATTCCAGTTTCCAGCCTTATTATTATTCTTATGTAGCTTTTTTTTAAATATGCTGTATATTTACACATGAAAAATAAATATAACCAACGATGACATAGATATTTAATTATTATTTTCTTTTCTTGACTGTTAAAAAAAGAAATATTTTTGTCTTGTCACAAATAACAACAAAAGTGGCCAATGAAGTATTCAGTTTTCTCTTGTAGATTTATAGTAATATATGTAAGGATATACATTATTATTATTAATAATTTGCCGTCGAGTAAGTTCAATTTAATGGATGTAGAGTTGCAGCACATGCTTCTAGTAGGAGCTGTCATTATTATTCTTACTTATGAGACGCCGACAGAATGTTGAGCGTATTTTAAGGCGAATATGAATGGTTATATGAGTGTAGGATGAGTGTGGATGAGTGTAGTCTGGTTAATAACTGAGTTCAACTGTTCCTCAGAAAGGGCAATTTATTAATAGCCCAACAGCCAGGGCAACTAAGGGACCTACAGCTTTACGTGGAATCCGAACCACGTAGTTCTGGTATGATTTTCAGCTAATTGACAAGCCTGATACTCAGTTATCTCCCCCACACAACATCCGCACAATAATTACCACCCAACATGGACACCCCAGACTTCTCTAGTAGTGTCCACGCCGATAGCAACCATCAAGCGGACGCCATGACGGTATTAAGAGGACCGAGCATCCAACCTATCGCCTACAATCTCCCAAATACTTTGTCCCCATGTAGCTGGGTTACAGCACTGCGCCACCAGTGCCGACTGTAATATTCGTGTAATATTCGTGTAACCCTTCCAATATAATAGCAGTGAGAATATATATGTTTTTTAACAAAATGACAGTTACAGCAAGCTGATATTTATAATGATATTTGATATAATTAATTATATTTTCCAAATTTGAATTTACAGTTACTTTTAAAGAAACATGACAATAATCTAAAAAGTACACAATCTATAAATTCAATAATTCACTCAAAAGTTAATAATTATGAACATTTTAACAAGTGCATGCAGTATAAGTAAATGTTTGTGGTTAACATCAATAAAGAATAAAATGAAGAAGAAGATGAGGAGTAATATTAAGAAGAAGAAGAAGCCTTAATTCATATGGTTTCTATTGACGTTAATATACAAGCAATGAGAATAAGACAAGTATATCCCATAATTAGGAGAAAATGTGCTAGTGATTAATTCTCAATAACAGCTTTTGTAGATAAAATTGATATTGCCTTAAATTTAAATAAAAATACAAGCAAACATCACAAAGTATATTGTTTTCACTTGTACTGTATTGTAATGAACTTTATTAAAATAATAAAAAAATAATATTTCTACATTTTATACTGTACAAAAATCATGTACATTATATTATATTCCGTTACAAACTCGAGTTATGTAACGTTCACTTATATTGCATTCCATCTAACCATGTTGGATTGCATTCAACGTAAAAGATTTTGACTAAGAAACTATCATAAATAAGTGGATAAGCTAGTTTCTCGTAGCGTGACCAGTTTTGTTATCTATTTTTATGATATGTAGAACAACTGAAACAGTCTAGCCGCCTAAATAACAGTTTTTGTGTACCAAACCCCACGGCATCTGCTGCAAATATTCATCAGTTCCTGAAATTGCTGCTTGTTTTGTGTTTCAAGTAGTTTTATAATACAAAGTAATTATCAAAGCATCTAGCGTGTGTAATTTAACATTTATAAGTTTTAAGGATATTTATAACATTTAAAAGTTATTCATTATAGTTCCTGTTTTTGTTTAGTACTTTTAAGAATATTTAAAGAGAAAAAATGTAATCAACACATTCCTCAAGCTAACAGAGTTTAAAATAATCGTAATACGAACGTAGGCCATATATAGTAATAAAATAACGGTACATACATTAATACCTTTGAAAACATAACATTAATACCTTAGTGAAAGAAATTATAAAAATGTAATCAACAAATATCACCAAACTAACAGAGTTCAACATAATCGTAATTCTTATTCTTATATATGAGACGCCGACTCAACGTTGTTGGTATTTTAAGGCGAATATGAATGGTTATATGAGTGTAGGATGAGTGTGGATGAGTGTAGTCTGGTTACTAACTGAGTTAAACTGTTCCTCAGAAAGGGCAATTCATTAATAGCCCAACAGCCAGGGCAACTAAGGGACCTACAGCTTTACGTGGATTCCGAACCACGTAGTGCTGGTCTGATTTTCAGGTAATTGACAAGCCTGATACTCAGTTATCTCCCCCATACAACATCCGTACAATGATTACCACCCAACATGGACACCCCAGACTTCTCTAGTAGTGTCCACGCCGTTAGCAGCCATCAAGCGGATGCCATGCCGGTATTAAGAGGACCGATCATCCAACCTATCGCCTACAATCTCCCAAACACTTTGTCCCCATGTAGCTGGGTTACAGCACTGCGCCACCAGTGCCGACTATATTACAGTAATACGAACGTAGGCTATATACAGTATTACAGTAGAAAGCTTTGAGAACATAACATCTATACCTTAGTGAAAGAAATTATAAAAATGTAATCAACACATTTCACCAAACTAACAGAGTTCAACATAATCGTTATACGAACATAGGCTATATACAGTATTACAGTAGAAAGCTTTGAGAACATAACATCTATACCTTAGTGAAAGAAATTATAAAAATGTAATCAACACATTTCACCAAACTAACAGAGTTCAACATAATCGTTATACGAACGTAGGCTATATACAGTAATACAGTAGAAAGCTTTGAGAACATAACATCTATATCTTAGTGAAAGAAATTATAAAAATGTAATCAACACATTTCACCAAACTAACAGAGTTCAACACAATCGTAATACGAACGTAAGCTATATACAGTAATACAGTAGAAAGCTTTGAAAACATAACATCTATACCTTAGTGAAAGATATTATAAAAATGTAATCAACACAATTCATTAAACTAACAGAGTTCAACGTAATCGTAATACAAACTTAGGCCGTATACAGTTATACAGTAGAAAGCTTTGAAATCGGAGCATTAATACCTTAGTGAAAGAAATTATAAAAACGCAAAAGAGTTGTAAAGAATAATTCAACACTTTCAAAGACATCATTTAAGCTCATACATCATGTAAACCTTTCAACGATCTCTATGAGAAGTGGTGTATATATTTACTTGTAGCTAGTTCGTTACTACATCCTGGAGAACCATGGAGATATTCCAGTTAACGAGCTCCAGCATACCTATTAATTCTACGATCACTAATGATACCTAATACATAATTTGTATTGCCAACGTTTCACATTGACATCATATATGAGTCTGATATATCTCACTTTGTTTGAAATAATTTGTTATTTATTACAACAAAGATTTGGAGTAATGCATTTTTCAATCATCAGCATCGAACTTCAGTTGTATTTATACGAACATATTACACAAGATATTGTTTTTAAATAACAAAGCAATTAATTGTTACATAACTCTTTAACGTAACAAATTAAATAAACAATAGTTATTTCGTTTTTAGAGCTATTTTGACCAACTAACCCCATCAGTATGTTTTTACTTAGCAAATTCAAAGGTCACGTAAAGATTTATTTTATATATAGTAGGCTAATTGTGTACAATTTTTCAAAGTTACTAATTTGAATGCATTGACTTAAAACAGCATTCGTCTGTTGTTGTTTCAAAATAACAAGGATAAAATTCATTCTTCAGTACATTTTCTATTTGAAATAATGAAATAATGAAATAATGATTTATTTCCCAACAAAAATTATAATCATACATTTTCTTAAAATTTACGGGAAATGTCACTGACCACGTATCCAGTAGTGTGGCCAGCGTTACAAAAAGGAAAACTAACTAGATAATACATTACACAAAATTTTGAGTCTAGTCCTTACTATACATTTAACTGCCATCCTCCGTAGCGTCTGTCATGAAAAAAATTCGAAAATGTACAAAAAAAAAAGATTACATACATTTTAATAAGCAATGACTTAAGTTCTACGAATTACAATAATACAGAATGACAAGTAATCAAACTCAAATCTCCATACAAATCAAATCAATACCGGTACATCATACATCAAATCTCCAAAATTCCTTTTAACTATAATGAACAGTTACATAAAAAAACAACAAAATCAAACCAAAACATCTAATAAAAAATATATTTCTGGAAATGATAATAGCCATGGTTTTAGATGCTTGCAGAAAGAGGTAAATTTATTACATTGTTTTATGTTGTCTGGAAGTCTGTTAAAAAGTTTAGGGCCTGCATATTCAAATGTATGTCTAAAAATTTCCTTATTAACTTTTGGTGTCTGGAAAATTCTCTGATTATTACTTCTCATATAATGTGATAAATTAAAAGATCCTATATTTCCACTTCTTAGATAAAAAATTCGTAATACTTTAAAGCAATAGAGATGTTGTACTGGTAATATGTTTAATTGCTGAAATAAAGGGAAGGAACTCTCTCTAACTTTCTTTTTTGAAATAATTCGAATATAATGATTCTGTGAGATTCTTAATTTTTCTATATATTTTTTTGAAGTTGCTCCCCAGCATGCTATTCCATATTGTAGTTGAGAATGAATCAATGCAAAATATAAAATACGTAACAAAGAAGGATCACAAAGGTTTTTCAGAAAATAAAATTTTCTGATGCTAAACTTAATTTTATTGTGTAAATTTGAAATTTGCTTTTCCCATGACATTCTTTCGTCAAAGATTACTCCCAGGTACTTAAACTTATCTACCTTTTCAATAATTTGACAGTTGCAGTGAATTTCAGGACATTGATTACTATGATAAACAAGTTGATTACGGAAATAAAAAGATTTAAAATAAAAATTTATGTATTTGGTTTTACTCACGTTAACTATCATCTGGTTATGCATGCTCCATTTTCTAAGGAGGTTCAAGTCTTCGTGAATAAATTCTTCAATTGTATCTATGGAATTATGAGAATAAAAAAATGCTACATCATCAGCAAAAGCACTGATGTGTCCATGAAACCGTTTATTTAGTAGGTCATTTATGAAAATTAGGAATAGGGTTGCAGATAGGACTGAGCCCTGTGGAACACCTGCTTTCACACTTCGGTATGAGCTCAAACAATCTCCCACCCTGACTTGTTGTTCTCTACCAGAGAGAAAACTTTCAAACCATTTTAAAGAACGTCGTAGTATTTTATTAGTTTTTCAGTGGCTGACCCACCTACCCACTCATACATGTACAGTGGTAATTGCCGGCGTGGTGGCTCAGTGGCTAAGGCTTCGGACTGCGGAGGGCAAGGTCCAAGGTTCGAATCCCCACTGAGCCAACGGTCGGTACTTCACTCGTTGAATAAAGTTGACGCACAGGCCTGTAGGCCCATGTCAACTGGCGAGTGAAGTTTAAAAAAAAAAAAATACCTACCCTTACACACGTACTGAAGTGCTGATCAAGCCAACAATCATACACGTAGGGTGGAGTGTTGAAAACAATTACTAGGACAATCATACCTTCAACAAACTGATTGCTTAGTTAATTGTTTATGAAATACTGTTTTGCCTGATATTATAGTCAATTTCCAGTTACTTATTAAAATCATTATAGTTTACTATTTTGGTAGTAGTTAATTTATAACAAGTTACTATCCAGTTCTTAAAATTATATAATTATATGACATTTGATATTTACGTACGGAGGATTGTTTCGCAGTAAAGCGTTTTAAATGGAAAGAGTATTTACAAAAGCCCAGTTATGAACTAGAGAAGTTAAATTTATTTAAAATAGTCTACAATATATGACCGCAAAATTAAATTCATACTCATTTATTTTGTTTTAGTGGAAATGTGTCATGTACATCTTGATATCAGCAGTTGAAAGCACGCGACAGTTAAATCTGTTTGGTTAAATTGTGAAACACGACGTATTTTACTCAACGTGATTTGAATTATTTTAAAATAAACCAAAGACTTAATTTCTTATAAAATTTAAAAAGATACCTTTTTATAATTGATTAATAAGTGTATTTGCACATCTTTTGCATTTTTATAATTTCTTTCACTAAGTTATTAATGTTGTGTTTTAAAGATATCTATTATATTATATGGTTGTATTAACATGTAAATATCGGTCAATTAAAAAGTGACCAATATTTAAAATATAAAAATAAGATCATGACCTATAACAACGACTAGTTGCAAAATAGACTAATACCTAGACGGAAATTAACAAGATATGTTGTTTCAAAACATATTTTACACTTCACCAATATATGTATAAATGTAGAACCAGTTTTGAAAAAAACCGTAAAGCTTTATCATGAAACGAAACTAACGAAACGAAACGAAACGAAAAACGTCTTTATTTAATCAGGTGAAGTTGGGACTAAAAGTTCCTTTTACCACGTAATAATATTAAGTTGTAGAAGGGATAATGTATGATAGTATATAAATTAGCAATAAGCATTACAGATAAAAAAGTTATTATTTATTTAGAATCAAGAATTTTGTAGACTAGAATAATATTTTAACGTCATAATTAATCTGGGATAAGCGATCAGTAATTAATAAAGTGCAATACTAATGTATTTTATATGAGAACTCTCCTTTATATTTTTGATTCACCGTAATCAATTTGCAAAGCATATAATTGACTTTCTTAAAAGGTTATGAAAAATCTATTCTAGATGGTTTTAAGAGTCTTACAATTCGGTTTAATCTTAAAGAACGCTATCCAACTATAAGCAGTTCTGGTATTGTTTGTTGTTTCTCACTGAAATTTGCTGTTTATAGTTTCGTTTAAGTTTAAAAACAAAAATATTTATCAATAATAATCTGTCTACGTTGATCACAGGGGCTGTAAAACATTCTTGAATACAGTCCAGAGTTGGATTTATACTCTTTAACTACTTCACTTATGTACTATAAAATTTAAAACATTCATTAACCTTTCATTTGATATTTATTATGATTTCATTCTATTATGAAATTAATTGAGAACATGTTCTTCCTCATTAATTTTCCTTTTATTCAATAATAGTAACATTTTGTTGGTAATATTACATTTGAGAAGCTATTAGACGTAAGATGGTTCAGGAAGAGAGGCCGGAACACACAATAGGTCCTTTTGAACGCATCCGGTATGTGATCTGCCATTGTATCCTCCAGAATTCCGGTCAACCACGCAGAATGATTAAATTGGTGTACCTTCAATAAAACCTTTCATGTCTTTTGATTTAAACAGTGTTACTATTATATTGTAACTTTTTCAATAAATTATACTTTCATCTCTACAATCTCAAACATATTCTCATGTGTAATAAATAGGTTTGGTGGATGTTCAGACAGGAATCTTACCTTGATAAGATATAAGTGGTATGTTTAACCTTACAATCACATTCTGTGTAGAGCTCAATAAAATGCCAACAGCCTATCTAGGTTAATGATGTCTGGTCAGGTTGTAACAGTAAAAATAGGGCCAACTAGATCATACCAAATACAAATACGAATCAAAATCATTCTACTTAGAAAACGTAACTAAACTATTAATTAGTTATTATTTTAGATCAACTTGTATGTTGTGAATGGATCAATATTTATTAAATATTGTTTAAATTCAGGTTTTAAATGCAATCATATGTACTTAGTTTTTTTGAAAGTGTTTGAATGTATTTAACGCAAAGTAGGTAGGGTGTTTATATAATTCTAGATGTGATTTATAAACCGTTTTATTGCTAGCCTCATGTCGTAGCCATGCAAACGTTCGTTGGTTCGTACTCTCTCACAACCATATGTGACCAGATTTGAATAAACTCTTAGTAAAAAATAGAATAATAATGGCTTTAATGGCATATCTTACACTTGTGAGAAGCCAAGGTGGATTAATAGGAATTCTCTATATTATTCTCAAATATTTATTTTAGATGGAAACACTTCACATTTTTGGAAACCTTATTCAATGTACAGAGCATCCAATTTACTTTCCTAACCCCTTAGGGAAAGTCAATACTAAATGCATTTTCAGACTCCTAAAATTCATGTTAGTCTTTAGTCATTAGTTTATAAATTATAGAAAGCAATCCGACTATAAAGCATTCCTTTGTTTATTGTTTAATGTCCTATCGATGTTTATTTTATTTATCTCTAAATATTTTATGTTTATGTCTTAACTGGATAGTCCAATGCAATTAGGAAATTATTTTTAAACATTCATGGCAGCAATTTAATTGCAGAAATGTGTAGAAGGGATCATTTGCAGTGTAAATTGAAAATGGTGACTAAATTCCACTGGTGCGTCTGCGACCATTTTGATTTCAAGAAAAAATAGGTTTTTTTTTTAATCTCTGTTATTTTCAATTTGTGTGGATCATTTTGTTGGACTACAGTTATTTTAAATTTAACCATCTACAACTTTAGTTATTATAATTTTGACTGTACTGTCCATATTTTTCGAGTTAGGAATAAAAAAAAACTTGTAAAGTATAATAATCGATTTAACTCGTTTATTATCAATTTACTACGTAATTGCCTTGATCCAAAAGTGTAGCTCAATTTGCTACATTGTTGATCCTTAAATTTTTTTCATAATACAAACATTTTAGTGCTACACTCGTGGTAAGCCCAAAAATCCCAGCTTCATGTGCTAAAAGTTCTCAGTTCGATCCCAAACAGAGTCAATACATTTTGAGAAGGATCAGCTGATAACCACCGGCTGTTCATTTGTCATTGGGCTATTAATTAATGACACTTTCTAAGGAATAGTCGGCCTTAGTTTGTAACAATGACTACACTCGCTCATATACACTCATCACACTCATTCGAAATCCATATTCGCCCATATCTTGAAGATCGGTGTCTTATGAATAAATAAATAAAATAAAATTTTAATTAATTTTAAATGTATCTAAATTCATGTATACATAATTAAAAAGGTGTCCTGGTTATATATTTTCGGATTTTATACCTATTATAAAGCAGCAAATGGAGAAAACATTTGATCAAATTGTATGCCATAGTACTTGTTTGGGTGGGTAGGTAGGATTACACTTGGCATATTGTAATCCAGTAAGAAAAAAGAACTTCTCAGCTATTTAATAATTATTTGCTTATTTAAAAAATAACTTAATAATAAATAAAAAATGTTCTAGCAACTATATTCCAAACAAACAATTGCAATACATAACAGTTTCTAGTAACAATATAAGCAGCAACAACGCAAACCGGTCTACAGGACCGCCAACTTTGTTGTGTCTGAGGTGAAAATCATTATTTCTCGACTAAACCCAACTTTGTTGAAGGTTAAGGTTTATATGAGCAACAAGTTGCAGCACCTGTGGTTGTCAAGTGAAACTGGCATTCATGTAGCTTCTAGACTCTGATGGATGTACAATCATATGTAATTATATTTAAGCTTTCCTTAACATTACGAACGCTTACAATAATTACGTTGTGTACAGATCGATTAAAATCACGTATATTTTCAAAATTAAATTTAAAATGGTTATTAGCCTCTTAAAACAAGAATTACATCTTACCAAACGAAATTAGCACGCAACTCTCCCCACCCCCTCACTCCATTTCAAAGGTCACTTGATGTATCAAGGCTACAAACCTTATGTCCCTCTGCGACACAAAAAGTGGGAACAAATTTCAATCGTTCTACTAAATACTAAATTATTAATATCGATGGCAGTTTGAAAAAGTCTGCCGATTACTTTTGGAGAGCCAGTGCCCAAGTGCCTAAGGCATCGGAACTGTGTACCTCACTTAGAGATACCACAGGTTCGAATTCTGACCTTGACGGTTAATTTTTACAGTACTTTTTTACAGTGTTCGCCTTGTACTGTACCGGTTCTTTCTCTTACTCTGTCTGATAAGGTGCCCGCACAGACCAATAGTCTACGGGGAATGGGTAGAGTAATGTTAAAGTGTAGATCGGCATCTCCTAAATCGCTACAAATCAATATCGTCAGTAAAACCAATTTCAACAAGAATGACCTAATCAGCATAATAAATTGCATTATATCACATGCTTGTACTATATCGTAGGAGAAATTAAATATATTATTTTACTACACAAATTCAATTAGCGATATATGTAATCTTGCATATGCCTTCCAATATACACAGATATATCTCAAGTGGAATTTGGATTATACGTATATTTGATGGGTGTGAATATTGGGCTAAAGCAATAGTTTTGTAAACATTTATTCATCTATTTTAACACAATCTAGTGCCTGAAATTAGTAGATATTGTATTATGGTGCATACTTATTCTTAACTAGTTTTGTTTTTCATTTTTTTACAAAAAAAAAAAAAAAAAATTTACCATTTGAATAGTTAATGTTAATAATATATATTCTGAAATTATTGTACGAAATAGTCTACCTAAAAATTACTGTTGTATAACAAAATTGCACTTGAATTTAATGCCATTATGATATAAAAGACAACTAATCATCATTATACACTCTTTTTACACGTTTAAAATGTTGATGTTTCGGCCTGTCTCTATAATAAATGTAAAATGTCTAACCGGCAGTGGTCGTTTAGTTCCTCCACGACGTAACAACGAGGGCATTTATCTTATACCTAATTGGACGGTTCTTTGTAAGTAATTAGAATTTATCAACGCAATTTTACCTTATTAAAATGGACTTTGTAAATTCTTTTGAAGATACATTTAAATAATCTTCAAAAGGAAAAAATATGTCTATTTCTATTTTTTAGGTTATGTCTACTTATTAATTTATCATCCAGTTTGTCAAATTAGATTTGCATATAAAATATCATACCCACTGTTAGTATTTTTCTTTTTTTTTAATCACATACTAAAGTATCCATAAACTATTTTATATTCTCTACTCTGTGTTTGCAGTGAGAATGTTGGCAGACTTTGGTCAAAAATATTCATATACTCCTTTATAGTTACCTCTAATTTAAGTGACAAATGTTTCATATATTGCTCGATATTTAAATTATTTGTGATTCGTATGTGGTCTGTAAGGCATCAAATTATTGGCAGAATATTCTTATTGGTAAAAAACACTCATTATAGAACTTATTTTGTTTCAATATGAGAAGTTCAATATGAGAATAAACATTGTAATGCTGATATTAAAAAAATGAACAAATAAAATAGAAGGTCATATTTCTCCTGAATTCTGAATAAGAAGTTAAAATAAATAAATACAACAAAAATAAATTTCTAATCAATGCAATACTATTAAAAAATACTCTGTGAATTCAGTTGTTAAACGATGGACATGGAAATATAAATGAGGCTTTTAAATATGAATCAAAGTAATATAAAAAAGTTGAAACCGATTGACTTTGACAACTTATTGGAGTAGGAAAAATGCATAAAAAGTGTCATTGACAAAGTACAGTTCTTAAAATAATAATAATAATGGAATAAAGAACCACAATTACTTGTACGAGTTGTGAGTCATTTCTGTAAATGAATGGTGTTGACGTTTCTGATAAACAAGACATGAAAACTGTTGTTCGAAAGTCTTACTTACGTGCACCTCTAATGCCGGAACCACAATTATATAAATTAATTTGCACGGGAAATTATTTCGATTAGTTTGAAAATAAATTGTTGTTATTAGTATAGACCACAGTTCAAAAGATCAAGGCAACCTTCATGACATTAGTTAAACCTTAGAGGATAACATTAACTGTTATTTAAGTTGAAGGAACATTTCTCAAACTTCCACAATTCAAGTTCTAGAAGTCTAATTAAGCTTTGTATTTTTCTACTGTGTTTTATGTATCAGATTTGATGGCGGTATTGATACTTATCACCTAATTTATTCTTTAAAATTATGTCAGATTGGATGAAAATTGAGAAAATAACCTAAATGCTTAGTTCTTTCATTGGTTGTACACAAACAAAATAATTGTGGGTTTAAATATTGAAAATAAGACATTTTGGTATCCTCGCAAACAAGTAATGAAGATAAGATATAAAAAGGAGAAACAAATCTAAATAAGCCCCATATTGATATTACAGTTTACTTTGTGTATAGAAAAAAGTTCTTTAATTCGAAGAGAAGTGAGAAAGTCCCAAACATGTATAAATTACAGAAAACTTGGAGAAAATTATTGATTCAGAAGCTACTATGTCAGAGTACCCATTTATGAAAGAGATTGGCAGAGAACATTATACAACAATAGAATAATAATAACACGTGATTATAATGTACACATCGAGCCGGAAGACGTTTCATCCAACGAGCAGATTATAATTATCTGCTGGTGAATATTATAATTACATTCACCAATAATAATAATAATAAAATAAGTTGACAACTGAACATATGATTATATTCTTGATATTTAATCATAATTTGACTTTATTCTATATATCAACGTAATGCGTAAGTTTTACTTAAGAACATTTATTTTAATTGGACCTTCTAGGCTCAAACCCGTGACTGTATCTGGTTATCCAACCACTAGGCTAGAAAGAGGCCAGTATCTAATTGTATTCTCATCTACATAATTTATTGTTGAAGTATACGATATTGAAAGATTCTTATTTTTACGTCATAATTGAGGATAACTAACTTTATTAAACAGTTTACTGCAAGTTTATGGATGATGGGGTGGGTAAAAAACCACACTATACTTGTGTGTGTGTGTGGGGGGGGGGCGAGAACAATAGTATTTTTTAATAATAGTTTAAGAAACATTTTCAAATAATAATTTATAACTCTTGTTATTGAGTCATATACTTTATTTGTACAAAATGGACCATCTTTGTTTTATATTCAATCATATAAAAAGGAGTAAAGACTTTGATAAGATAGAGGGTATATAGGCCAAGGGTTAGCTTCAATCAATCTTTCAATAGAACGTCTTTTAATATCTTACATTGGAAGAAGTCTTCTATTTTCTGGACTTGTAGAAAGAAGTGATGAGCTTACTTCGTCTCATTTCATTTTATACGCTGGTTATTCACTATTAATTTCCCACTTTTATTCTTTAATAGACAAACCATTGCGTTCTATCGTCCATCAATTTATGTAGATGTCAGCAAACTAACTAACGCAATCTAACATTATACACCTGTACGATATAGTCAAGACTGTTATTTCATTTTACCTATCTAAAATTTATTTTAAACTAGACGATAATTTCTCCACGTGGATTCTTCTATTGTTTTTACTATCGAAGATCATTCGACTATTATTTCAGGATATCTTTAATTTGTATATTGACTTTTCTTTTTGTTGAACTAATACTATATTTTTAAACTGTACTTTTTAATTTTTCATTATTACTGTAATACCAAAATGTGCTAAACATATTGGTACGTAACATATACATTTAGATATTTCTCCATTCAAAATCATTAATTCAAGATTATTTAATATTATTAGAAGTATAGTTTTTAAAACACGAATATTGTTGGAAAATATTTTAATTATTATTTTAAAATAATTTATAATATGTGATAATCAACTGATACTCCAAGCATTTTACTTAATAATGTATTCTCAGTAGTTGATAATACAATAGTACTTAATAATGGGGGCCCGTACTTATAAGAAGATTTTCGTAGGCGTACTAAAATATAAAGTTCTAGGAGGATGGAAATGCCTAAAATGACTTGAGTTTATGTACTATAATACTATAATTAAAATAATTTAATCAATGTAGAATGTTCGATATATTCAATATTTAGAGGTATTACATCTTTTTCAAAAATAAAAATAATAATGTATGGCTTGATGGTAAATGCATCATTAGACATTACAGAATGGACCCGTGAAATAGTCGTTTATTTCATCAGGTAAGCTTCACAGAAGAGATATTCGTAAAGGGTCGTTTGGTTCGTTTAATTTAGCCACACAGAAGGGATAGCTGTGAAAGGGTCGTTTAGTTCGTCAGTTTAGCTCCTAAGAATGGGATAATCGTGAAATGGAGTTTACCTCCTCAGAATTGGGTAGTCGTGAAATGGTCATTTAGTTCTTCAGTCTAGCTCCTCAGAAGGGGACATTCATGAAATTGTCATTTAGTTCATCAATTTAGCTCCACAGAAGGAGAGAGTCATGGTCATTTACTTCTTCAGTCTAGCTCCTCAGAATTGGGTAGTCGTGAAATGGTCTTTTAGTTCATCAATTTAGCTCCACAGAAGAAGATAGTCGTAAAGGGTCGTTTAGTTCGTCAGTTAGGCTCCTCAGAATGGGATAGTTGTGAAATGGAGTTTAGCTCCACAGAAGGGGATAGACGTGAAATAGTAATTTAGTTCGTCAGTTTAGATCCAAAGAAGGTTAATTAGAAATAGTCGTGAATTGTCGTTTAGTTCTTCAGTTTAGTTCCACATAATGCGATAGTCGTGAACAGGTTGTTTACAGTAATACAATTTCGTTAATTTAGCTCCTCAGATGGGGAGAGTCGTGAAACAGTTGTTTACTTCGGAATTTAATAATGTTATGGTAACGTAAATCCTAGTATGAGCGCGTTACATTAAGAGTCTGCAGAGACTGTCGGCCATGTTTGTTTTAATCCCTTAAGAACAATGTTATTTGCAAATCCATATTTTTTCGTTAATTATTGACCAAACGTTGTTCATGAGGTGTCATTTTAAACGTTTTAATATTCCACATCGAGTCATATCATTTATGGAATATCAATTATGAAAAAAAGAAGCATAGTTCAGATAATCATTATGCTTATAATTGAAGTTTAAAAAATCGATGTATCGGAAAGATCTATTTATTGTTCTGTAAATTGGCTTAATGTTGAACACACTACAGGAACGGAAAATAAAAAAAAGGTTCCGTACTCTCAAAAACACCGAAACCAAGGAATATGATTCTCAGATCGAGGAGGTGTTGAGGTTTTAAAAACAACTGAATACAAAATGAACAGATGTTTAGACTCACTCAATGATCATCGCCTAGATATAATAGAGTTATAGATACAGGGCGGGATAAAATATGGAAACGCTTTCATAGCTTTTGTATGACTTCACTTGTAAAAGTGAAATCGTGTACATGGTCATGATTACGAAGAACATATTTTTTGACACCATTAGCGACATTTGATTTTTTCAGGGGGATGGCCTACGAGGAGTTGTACGAAAATCTTCTACGTAAGACTAGGTTGAGTTTGGTATCAAATGAAAGAGAAATGTAGAGAAATCGATTGCCACACAACGGACTTCGAAAGGTTTGGATAAACATTTAGGTAGGTAGGATATTAGGTAGGTAATATTAGGTAGGTAGGATTTTCCAGAGTAGTGGTCATTTGAATTTCAAAGTAACTAATTTGAAACACATTATTCTGATCAAATTTTATACTTTATGGAACACAATTATTAAAAAATTATTATTAAAAAATTATAATTTAAAAAAAATTAAAATTATCTATGGAAAAAAAACGTTGTTGAGAGCGCATATTTTTTTCCACCCTGTATAATCGAGTAGAAAGAATGAAAAAATGAGTTGATGATGTGTTGAAAATGAGTGTGTTATTTTTGTGTTGTTCAAAATCCTATATATCAGGCTTAGGAAGGTGATAGCAAATGTTAACATCTGGACTGACCTGTGACATTTAGGCACTATTCCCCTTTAAAGGGCTAAATTTACTAAATAAATTATCCTTACAAAGGGATGTAGTTCTGAGAGACTAATCCTACATGCATCCGTTCAATATTACATTTTTTTTCGAACAGCTGTCAGATACTGTTAAACATGCTTGAAAGATGTCTTATCATAAATTTAACACATCTTATAATCTAACATTAATATTGAAATAAACCAGCAATTTAACATTTTAATTACCTTTTAGCTTCAATAATTTTTTAGGGGGTATTTAGAAAGGTCTGTTTTTATCATTTCCTAGAATCCATACAAGTTAGGGCATAACATAGCACAAGCAGTTTAATAATTATAGCAATGCCATTTTTATAAATAAGCATATATTACACAAAGGTCACGACCAGCTCTTTTACAAAGCTATCATAAAATAGGTTTCAAATATTGATTGGTTAATTAAGACACTAAAAACACGACAACATTATTGTTTTCACTAACGTTGGTTGATAGCAGGAACAGTTTTAATTTTCAATTTAAAATTACCACTTAATACAACAAGGGTCACTTTGCGGAAATGGCTTCCATCAACTTTTACTTAAGCCGAAAAGTGGGTGTAAACAAAGTAAAAAGAGTAAAAATCTGTTCTTTTATGTGTACTTAAGTTTGCTACACGTGGCTTTTATGTTAGGGATGCATATGTACTAAGATATCCATTTTGTACATATATTTGTACATATATATTAAGATATCCATTACATTTTGTACATATACATTGAGGTTCACTTGAAAATAGTGACTAGTCGTAGAATAAATCTATTTAGAATTAAATTGGCCCGCTGAAGGTAACACGATTGCTGTGAAGTAACCTATTCGGAAACTATAGGAAAAGTGCAAAACAAACCAGAACCTGAGTGGCAACCACAAACACACATACATTTTAATCCACCCTTGGAAAAAAGGTACAAGTGGTTCGCTGCTTATGCCAAAACACACATGCATGTTGCTATACCTTAATGACAGTGATTAGGTTAAGAGTCTGCAGAGGATGTCGCCCATGTTCGTTTTAATCCCATAAGAACAAAGTTATTTTCGATCCGGACATACGACTACGCGCATCCAAACTAAAAATTTGTTAATAAACAAATTTTTCCAAACAACTTGCGTTTGATCAAGAATGAAATTGCTCGTTTGAATTCCTTTACAAATTCGTAATTATTTCTACATAAAAATATCTAGTTTGAAGTTTTATTTTCCAAAATTTCCAAAATTAGGCGTATGTATTAAAAACATAAAAAAGTCCCGATGTGAAAACGTTTAAAATGACATCTCATAAACAACTGTTGGTCAATAATTAACGAAACAATATGGATTCGCAAATAACATTGTTCTTAAGGGATGAAAACCAACATGGCCGACAGCCTCTGCAGACTGTTAATATAACGCGCTCATACTAGGATTTACGTTACCACAACATTAAATTTAGGAACTTTTATACCAAATGTAGACAAGTTATGAACCGTTATATTAATATATTTACTATTTTCTCAAAACTTGGATGACACTACAACAGAAATCAAAAGGAGGAATGTTGTATGCTAATGGGTATAAATTGAAATAATTTATTAGTAATATCATTGTCTGCTGTTTTTAAATATGGTTAAGGGTCTAAGGATAGTATACATATAACTCCTAAGGGTCTATACATATAAAAAGTAGTGGATGTCAATTCATGCAATCTGCTTACTACTGTAAATTCTTTATTATCCATCCAGGTTATTCATCAATTACTGAAATTAAAAGTTGTTTTTTATAAGTCTGAATTGAACAGTATTGTTGACATAAGCTGCAAATTGAGATATTGAGTACAAACTAGCCTAAATCAGATCTTCTCTAGTAGAGAATACCTTCGGTACAATGGGTTTTCGTCACACTTCTCGTTGCGCTATAACTCGATCGCCGTAGATTTGCATGTAAATGATGCGCCACGCTACGTAACCTGTTGATGACGGCCAAAGCACTCTGCGAACCTCCCATTAGGCTGTTTGTTACCAAGCTGTAACGATCTTAGTCCTGATTAAAGTTCAAAGTTCATGGTTCTATCACCTATATGGAGTACTTCAACTAAAAGTAACTACCCTACTTTTATTGTCATTAAAAGCACATTGATGTATTAATAAACGTAAATATAATATAATTTGTCTTATTTAGAATTATGTAACATTTTAATTCAATTTAAGGAACTTGTTTTGCAATGTCAAAATTGCATTATGGATTTATTGGCAATCGTTGCTAAATTTCCTCATATTAGGAATGCCTTTTTCAAGTATCACTGTTAATGAATAATAATCAAGCTGTACCAATCTCCACAAAATGGTACAGCAAAATTATATTAAAAAATTTAAACTATCAGTGAAATTAGTAAATATTTAAAGTTTCTTGTTATGCATGTGTAGCTGATGTTTGGCAGCTTGCTCGGCTTCGGTTCTCGGACTGATCATGAAGTTCTCAGCTGAGAGGACAATTATTAGAGTACTTCTCAATACCACTGTGTACGTGTGTGGGTGGGCGAGTGGGTCAATACCACTTATCGTGTGTGGAAGGGTGGGTGGATCAATACCACTGTAAATGTGTGGGTGTGCGAGTGGGTAAATACTACTATAAGTGAGAGGGTGGATAAATACCACTGTACGTGTGTGGGAAGGTGGGTGGGTCAATACCACTATAAGTGTGTGGGTGGTGGGTGGGTAAATACCATTGTAAGTGTGGGGGTGGGCGGGTGGGTAAATATCACTGTACGTGTGTGGGTAGGTCAATACCACTGTATGTGTGTGGGTGGATGGGTGGGTCAATACCACTATAAGTGTTTTGGTGGGTGGGTCAATACCACTGTACGTGTGTAGGTGGGTGGGTGGATGAATACAACTGTATGAAAGAGTGGTTTTAACTTAGTTTGTATAAAAATTTAAGTAGGCCTAGATATGTTTTGTAATGTTTTAATTAGCTTTGAGTACTAGATATTATGTGATTAAGTAATATGAGCATAGTTCGTTGAAATTAAGTTCTTGATTTTAACTGCGTTCAATTCAATAAGACTTCACAAATAAAAAACATGAGATCCAGATTTCTAGCTTAATTGCCATTTGCAACACCATAACTTATAAGTGCCAAAGCAAGTCTCATTTTATAGAGGTATCTAAACTAGAATTATGTAAAAGTATACAAGAAAAACTTATTTCTATGACTTTTTATGTCAGGTTTGTGTCATTTAAACAAGAATATTTATTGTAAATTTCAGATGGAGTTGATATTGATATTGGAGGAACTCGTTGTTAATAAATTTTTACAAAATCACCAATAAAAAATACTTTTTTCGAGACCTTTCCCCAGCAAAAAGAAAAACAGGCAACACGCATAAAAACCCCAGAAAAAACGCAAAGCCCCTCCCTCCCACCCACACACGTACAGTCGTAGTGGCCCTCCCTCCCACCCATACACATACAGTGGTAGTGGCCCTCCCTCCCACCCACACACGTACAGTGGTAGTGGCCTTCCCTCCCACCCAAACACATACAGTGGTAGTGGCCCTCCCTCCAACCCACACACGTACAGTGTTAGTGGCCCTCCCTCCCACCCACACACGTACAGTGGTAGTGGCCCTCCCTCCCACCCACACACGTACAGTGGTAGTGGCCCTCCCTCCCACCCATACACATACAGTGGTAGTGGCCCTCCCTCCCACCCATACACATACAGTGTTACTGGCCCTACCTCCCACCCACACACGTACAGTGGTAGTGGCCCTCCCTCCCACCCATACACATACAGTGGTAGTGGCCCTCCCTCCCACCCACACACGTACAGTGGTAGTGGCCCTCCCTCCCACCCATACACATACAGTGGTAGTGGCCCTCCCTCCCACCCATACACATACAGTGGTAGTGGCCCTACCTCCCACCCACACACGTACAGTGGTAGTGGCCCTACCTCCCACCCATACACATACAGTGGTAGTGGCCCTACCTCCCACTCACACACGTACAGTGGTAGTGGCCCTACTTCCCACCCACACAAGTACAGTGGTAGTGGCCCTCCCTCCCAACCACACACGTACAGTGGTAGTGGGCCCACATCATCAGGCAACACAAATTTATATTGTGTTGCCTGATGATGCCAGCTTTGTTGGCGAAAGGCCTCAAAAGAAGTATTTTTTATTGGTGATTTTGTAAAAATTTATTAACAACAAGAATATTTATCCTTTTATTGAATCAAATTCAAATTCAGATTTTATTAAAATAGTCTCCTAGTTGACATCTAACATAAATCATAATAAAGGATTGAAACGATCCAATATCTGTATTAATTTAAAATTAACTATATGATTTGTTATTATTATTTTTTTAATTTGGTTGTGTTATTTTTCTTGGTTTCATGCTATTTGCAACTCGCCCACTTCTGGCACTTTTAATAAATTAAACCAGAGTTATTGTTGTATTGTTAAAGGTTGACAGCTGTCAATTTTTTTTGTTTGTTTGTTTTTGGGTTTGCCAGTTCTGGGACGACAGCTGATTCAGCATTTTGTGATGAATAGAAGTGATGCCTTGGGGGCCTTGTGACGTCAGGGACTGGTGTGACATCATGGGTGATTGTGATGTCATGGATGAGTATGGCATCATAAGCGGGGTGTGACGTCATGGGCGGGGTTTGTAATTATGGGTAGGTGTGAAGTGAGTCAAAGATATTGTGGTTGTTTTTAAAAAATGGCTTCTTGCACAGAAGGTGTTCTGGGTAGGAGGGTTATTTTTATTTAAAATTATTTATTTACAAATCAAACATGATAATTATGTTGTTTTTGCTCGGACTCTTCTGACTGGTGCTTCGTCACTTTCTTTCAAGTTGGTTATCAGTTTATTGTAAACTTCTTCTCCACATTCTCTACGACTTCTTTCAAGTAATAGAAGAAAAGAGTATTCATGATGTCTTACACTGCTACAAACACAACAATTAGGATTTGCTAACAAACATTCATCAAAATGGCTGCCGAACTTTTCAGTTGCAGTTTTTGTAAATGTCAGTTTATATTTTATCTTTACAACAGTCTCCGCTATTTCAGCCATACTGTTAGGTTTTTCTTCAGTCTCTAAACTCCAGTCGGGTTTTGCAAACCTTAACTCAAACATAATATTCATCGAGTTAATATTCATCTTTATCAGTGATAGATGTTACCTGTGTAATCAGTTATGGGTCTGACTCCTTACTTTGGTATTGACCCACCCACCCGCCCATACACGTACAGTGGTATTGAACCACGCGCCCGCCCATGCACTTACAGTAGTATTGACCCACCCACCCGCCCATGCACGTACAGTATTGAAGTGGGTGAAGTGATGGAAAATTTTCTTAGGTAAATTATGAAGGGGGAAGTGGTGGTGGGGGATGTAGTGGGGAAAGTGGTGGGGGAGTTGGTGGAGGCTTCTGTAGTTTCCCTTATCTCTCAGTATTAAACTATCCTCAGAACCTAGAAGTTAAAAGTCAATCAGAGATATAATGAAAGCTTCAGCACCCGACTGAACTGTACCGCTAACCTCCATCACTTGTATTGGTGTGTGTTCTGATGGTCGATCTCCAACTACATCACTGCCTTGCTCAATGTACAAGTTGTAGAGCTAACAGCACGACTATGATTCTCTTCAGAACTGCCGTTATCCATTGTACTTGAGCCGAGATCTGTGCAGTGTAGAAGTAAATAGAATGAAGCGATACAACCTATTTGAGCGTGTGTTTAGACAGAACCGCAGGATGGAAATTGAATGCACTTTGTTTCACTACAATCGGCTTATAAATGACAGAGTTACACTTTCTTCTAACAATACACATCTTGTACAGGTATGTTAAGCATTATTTACAGCCTACTTAAATGTGTGTTTAGATAGTCACAATAAAAACATAGAATAATTTTTGTTTCATTACAAACGTCTTATAAATAAAAAAGGTATTGAAGTTTAAGATTTATTTTGCATTGGTAACAGTATAATAAAGACTACTATCTTATATAATTGCAAAATACAAATCGATTGCATTTTATTCGGTAAAAATCAGTTCATAAGTAACTGAGATATTAAATAATAACTGAATATGCTGACACAGCAAGAAATTGTAGCGTATTTTAAAAGGTGTCTGGATAGACTTACTAGATAAAGTTAAGTTTCTAATATATTTTGTTAACTATTACCAACACTAAATACATAAATACCCTATTATAACATTTACGAGTTTCAATTTATACTTAGTTAGCACGATAACTCAGAAAAATCAAGATTGGGCCACAAGTAGCAGTACGTCCGTCTTCATCCCAATCTCAAAATAATAAATTAACCAATAATTAGGAGGCAAGTTCAAATTGTTCCGTAAATGTAAGAAAAAAACCCGATTTGCCGCAAGTGGGCAGGCAGAAAATAGGCACACACCATTTTTCTTAAACCCCTTTCTTTCAAATTAAAAAATTAACATAATTATAGTGATGGGCAATGTTTGCTTCCTTCAAAATAATTCAAGCCATTGTTTTTAAAGTAAGGAAGCATCCGAGACAAATTTTTCACTATCCATAGAAAAAAAATTATATTAAAATTGCAAAGCTTTAAAACGTGTTGTATCATGTTTCAGTTACCTTCAAGCTTAATTAGATTCCGACTTGGGTGATTTCACGGAATGCTTATTGCTTATTATTTGCTTGCCAAAACCAGCAAAAAATGCCGGACGACAGTTAGCACTCAGACATTGCACGACATATATAATGTATCAGAAAACAATTTTACTCACTAGAATTGTACCTACTGCCATGTCTGTATCTTGAAATATCCATAAAATGCGTTGTTATCATTTTGATTGATAGGTTACCACTAGTGACGTGTAATCTTGATAAGTTGCTAGAATCTAACTGATTGACTCTGGTATTCTAAGTGGTGGCTCAATGCCTAAGGCTTCGGACTGCGTAGGCCTTCACAGAACTGAAGACCCGTTGGAACTGGCAACTAGAGAAAAAACACTATGAATTAGCAAAATACACCGTCAAGTATCGGTAAGTTTCCACACAACAAATGGAAACATTATTAATGGTGTATAATGAAATAGTTACGTCTCTTATTAATGCACGTTGTAAACTAGAGTCATAGGGTGTTAGAGTATGGCAAACTATAATAGAGTTTGTTCTTTTAAAACAAATAGGAACAGTTAATCATTTTGACGGTATTGAATTTATTCAACAGTTAATATTTTCAATCATTATTTTACTAACATAAATAACTATTCAACTACTATGCGTTCCCAAGTTTAACTAATATGTTCGTTATAATACTCTCAACAAACATTGTACATAACAATAACGAGTTTCATAAATTGAGTGTATTTGTAATCACAGCTCAACTCTTCACGAATTTGCATCGAAACAACATTCAAACGCCAATACAATGTGAAGTTGTTTTCCATATAATTAGATATGTTATTATTGTCCTATTGTTGCAAATCTATTTCCTTACTCAAATATTCTTCAATTAACTGTATTTTTAAATTGAATTATAGATCAGTAAATTATATAAACGGTTTATATTTATAAACATTTATATTAATACCAAAAAGTACGGAGCGGTTGTAGCTAAAGGGCTAAGCTGTTGGCTTGCCACGCAACCGGTCCAGGTTCGATTTCCCACAGGACCCCTAATAGTTGTTGCCCTGCTCCTCCCGTGGGTTCAGAAATCACGTAAAACCGTTGGTCCCCAGGTTAATGTTAGAGAAGGGTCTTTAGCCCTGACTTCGTTTGGTCAAATAAGACATTTTTTTTTTAATTTTAATGAACAGATTCTAGCAATGAAAAGAAATCGGCGATTAAATCAAACAACTTAAATTTGTTTCAGTTCGACATTGTTTTCTAAAGTAATAAAACTAATACAAGTAATATTGAAATAACATTACATTTAAAGATTAAACATCTCGAATTTGAAAAATTGCCTCTTTTATTAAAAAACAAACCAAAATAGAACAAAAACAACTATCAGGCAGTTTTAGTCCCCTGGATTTTGGAATTCCCTACCTCCAGAAATCAGAAATTGATGTATGCAATCGAAAAGACGATCACGTTTATTTGTAAGTGAATCTATATGATATAGCTCAATAACATTTGACATACAACGTTTAACTCTATGTTCTTACATAGGCACGATAACAGTTATTATATTTTGCTTATAAGTAATAATCTTGACATAATAGATGGCACTTTAAGAGTATTTATTAAGGGATTTAAGAGACCTGTACAAATCCCGAAGGATTACCAGGCGTAGCAGGACAAACCCGTTTCAAAATACAAGTTCCCAAAATATTTCCCTGTTTTTACCCCCTAACTTGTTTCCACAGTTTATAAAATACATGGTTTTAGAATTTTCCGTCAAATTAATACTAGCCCCGGCTACTTTTAGAGCGTTTCAATGGTTATTAGGGTGACTTGGGATCCAAAACCTAGGATTCAACATCACAAATCAAACAGGAACATGGTCATGGAATATGTAATTTAACGCCAGTTTTAATTAGGACAATATATAAGGCAATGACTAATTAAATAAAATAACAAAATAATTATTAACAAAAGAATAACACATCTTTTTAGATTCTTACTGCACTATCGTTTTAAGCTTTAAATGCTGGTGTTAAATTACATATCTCATGAATACATTCATATTTGAAATTGTGAAGCTAACTCCAAATGTTATTTAGTGGTCCCTATTAACATTAAACTCATCTAAATGTAGTGTGGTTTATGAAGTAACTGACTCAAATCTCGACCGTTGTAATTCAATTAACTTAATGCGACAGCCATCTGGATAGCAATAAAATTTACGGATGGATATTTTAGCAACTTTTTGTAAAAAAATAACTATCGTAAAGCCTCTTCTAAAAACACTTTTATGAATTATAGTGATATTTGTTGGAAGTTTAATTCCATTCTTCAAAAAACACCGTCGGATCAAGAAATAATTTATTAATTTTTATTTTATTTTCAAACTATATTAGTTTTAAAAAAGAGCTTTTTAACTAATCACTCTATACTTAATTTGTCAACGAATCTCAATGGAATCGAATGAAAACAATGAAGTATAAATCTCTAGTGAGGGACGGTCTCTTGTGGGATTGCCAGAAACTTTCACTTTGTGTACACTTTGACGTTGCTCTTTATGTCCCTAATGGATTCAGAGGAACTGATGTCGAGTTATTTCTTTCACTAAAACTGTTTATTTAGTCACTGAGGCAACGCAGAATTTAAATTTTCAAATTTAAGAAGACTATTCTATCTATTCCCTATTTTGAAAGTTTTATTACAAATGCTCTTTATATAAAAGAGCATAATCTGTCCTGCCTAGTTATGATTGGCAATTTATTCATTGAAGTCTCTTGGGAAACAAAGTACATGTGGATTTTCCTAGAATCGAATCACCAATAACGTTAATTAGTTTATTATTATATTACTCAAGACTAGATATAAAAACATGCAACAATGTACGTGCACATACAAGAGTAAACTAGGAGTCAACTACAATGGAAATAATTCAGTTCCTTAAAGTTGGTTGAACATTCATATATGAAGAAAAACACCCCTGGGGCTGTAAGTATGAAGTTAGTTAAAGGTTTGTACGTGAAGAAAAAGAACACTGTGGCTGAAAGTATTAAGTTGGTTAAAGGCTTCTAAATGAAGAAAAAGAACACTGTGGCTGAACGAATTAAGTTGGTTAAACGTTCTTAAAAGAAGAAAACAGCTCTAGGGCTGAAAATATTTAGTTGGTTATGGGTTGCTAGTGGGGGGCTGAAAGTAAATAAGCTGAAAGTTTATAATTTCCTAAAAGAATAAAAATATATTTGGAACTACTATTTTAGATTAGGAAACAAGTTTTAGTATAATTTCGTCTCAAAAGACCTGCAAAAAGAGCTATTTACCCTTTGTAATCATCAGTGAGTTCTCGATAGTATTTAGATGAGGAAAAGTGTGCCTTATACCGTTCTATAAATGACCGCAACTAACTTCCCGATAATTCATGGTGTGAGTTTTATCTTCAATCGGGCCATCCCCTTAAATATTATCGTACGTTTACTAGCACCCCCGTTGTGGCTTCGCCCGCAAACTTTCAAATTATATGTATACTTTTTAACAGTCATTGAAAAACACAAATTAATAGGGAGCTGTACATTTTGAATTGGAATGGATAGCCTGTAGGACTTAAATGGTTTCTAGGAATGAAAAATACAAATTCTCCTGTAGTACTGCTAGTAATAATAGTTGCTTCAATAACATTTTTCTGGAGAGCAGTTACACGTAAACGTGTACCATTGCATCATTTTGGTGGAAAAAGGTTTCTGTGAAGCATGACCGGTGTTATAATTTTAAAAGTGAGTTTATGTGGTGGAAATTCAGGTGGGTCTATGTATGCATAAATTCAGTTGGAAATTAATTATACAGCATCATCTACTTGTACAATTGAATCTATCCATTGGTATTCATTTTGTTTCTTGAAAAGAGTTTAGTAAAATATTATTAATTTCTACAGCTGTCTCATTTTTTTAAAGTCAATATTGCTTTTTCACAAAGCCACCCAGTTGATTTATGCTTAATTTAGTATATATTCTGTCATTGATTCCTTCAGAGTAATTATCTCATGTCCTAGTTCTGAAGGCAAATTGATCTTTCCTCCAGATTCGGAATATTTACAATCACCTATTCTCAAAAGTAGATGAGAAAGGTTTCCAGCACCATCCCGCCCACCCATACACGTACCATGGTACTGACCCTCCCGCCCACCCATACACGTACCATGGTACTGACCCTCCCGCTCACCCATACACGTACCGTCGTACTGACCCTCCCGCCCACCCATACACGTACCATCGTACTGACCCTCCCGCCCACCCATACACGTACCGTCGTACTGACCCTCCCGCCCACCCATACACGTACCATGGTATTACACCCATACACGTACCATGGAAAGCTAGTTAAAATATGAAACATCACCTTTAGGTGAACTTTCATATTTTTTATAAGAGAGCATTTTATTGTAACAGACGTATTAAAATCAGTCGTAATAATAGAGCTTGAAAGAGAAGCTTGAGTAATTGTATCATGACTGTAGAATAAACAGGATGGTTGACAGTCCATAAGATCATAGGAACTTCTGGGTGGAATGTTCTATAGGTGAAGAAGATGTTGATGTCACAGCAAATAAGACGTCGAAATGGTCTACAAATTGTTTCCCCTGAACCGGAGACGTCGTTTATTCATTTCATTCTATCCATATTTGGCGAAAAGTTTGCCATCACGATAGATTTCAAACTCGAATGGGGAAATGTCTCCCGCTACCTTGAGCTTACAAGAACTACCGGAAGTCTCACATTTGGACTTTTCGGATATCTATTGTAGCTTATTGGAGTATTGTTGGTTGATAGTGAAATGTTTGAACCTCTGCTAGTTGTTAGACACGTGATTTACGATATCTACCCCTACCTCAGACTCTCGAGATGCTAAACCGTGTACAGTATAAGACAGGGAGTATAATAGGCATGCACACCATCCCCAAGTAAACATGGTAAGAAACATCCTCACCATCTACGACTACATTCATAGCTTCAACTATGTCTTGATAAAAGGCAAGAAAAAAAGAATCTGAGTCATATAACAATTGAAAATGATGAAACCTCTCTTCCAGGGAATTAATATGTATACTTTAACTTCAATTACACGACCTTCAGAAAGAATTATTTACGTACAACTAAAAACCATTTAAATTTAAAAAATTTTCAACTAATAAAAAATAATGCAGTAATTAATCACATATGTAAAAAATTTGTGTCATGTGTATATTTTGTGTCTCATCTGTTTTAGATAAATTGTTACATAAAATGAATGCCAATATTATACTTATGGGGAAAATGGAATGTTTGGGGGGCTGTTTATATCCCTCAGAGATGGACTTTCAAAAAATACTTTCTTAACACGCATTAAGACCATAAAACGATGGTACTGTAAACGTTTAATGTACGCTATATTTTACGGTTTACGCTGTACGTTGATTTTTAGACCAGCTTCTATGTATTTCTTATGGAGAGGTGTACATTTTTTACAAAAAAATCACAATTTTAAATCTGAACATTAAAATTTCACAAAAACCTTTCTTAGCACGCACCTAGACCCTAAAATGAAGGTACTATTAAAATTTCAAAATCTTACCTATTGTGCTTGAGACTCTGAATTGATTTTTAATTTTGCACTTCTTATTTTATAAATATAGATTTACAAATTATAAATTAACATAGAATGAGGAGTTTACCAAGCTTAATAATGAAGACGTTTTATGAAATACTTTTAAGGGAAGAGTTAATAGAACACAAAAACTGGTCGATTTTATACAAAACAGTAAATTATATTCTTAAACATTGCACATTAATTGCTAGTGAAAATACTTTGTGGTCTACTAACGATGCATTAACGGGGTCACTGACAGTTAATTATCACAGACAGTATCATGGATTGGATTATTTTTTCACTTGTTATTTGATGATATAAATTACAGTCCGAAGTGTTGAAAAAAGTATTTAACTTTTTTTCATGAATAATAAAATGTTTGTTATACTTTATAAATTTAAATCAGTTATGATAGTAACATTTAATACCCTGTTACTGGAATTAATTAAAATGGTAAGGTATATTTGACATAAGAAAGTGTGTCACAACAAGTGATGTGAAAAGTAAGTTTATGACTCTATTTGACATAAGAAAGTGTGTCACAACAAGTGATGTAAAAAGTAAGTTTATGACTCTATTTGACATAAGAAAGTGTGTCACAACAAGTGATGTGAAAAAAAAGTTTATGACTCTATTTGACATAAGAAAGTGTGTCACAACAAGTGATGTGAAAAGTAAGTTTATGACTCTATTTGACATAAGAAAGTGTGTCACAACAAGTGATGTAAAAAGTAAGTGTATGACTCTATTTGACATAAGAAAGTGTGTCACAACAAGTGATGTAAAAAGTAAGTTTATGACTCTATTTGACATAAGAAAGTGTGTCACAACAAGTGATGTAAAAAGTAAGTTTATGACTCTATTTGACATAAGAAAGTGTGTCACAACAAGTGATGTAAAAAGTAAGTTTATGACTCTATTTGACATAAGAAAGTGTGTTACAACAAGTGATGTAAAAAGTAAGTTTATGACTCTATTTGACATAAGAAAGTGTGTCACAACAAGTGATGTAAAAAGTAAGTTTATGACTCTATTTGACATAAGAAAGTGTGTTACAACAAGTGATGTAAAAAGTAAGTTTATGACTCTATTTGACATAAGAAATTGTGTTACAACAAGTGATGTAAAAAGTAAGTTTATGACTCTATTTGACATAAGAAAGTGTGTCACAACAAGTGATGTGAAAAGTAAGTTTATGACTCTATTTGACATACGAAAGTGTGTCACAACAAGTGATGTGAAAAGTAAGTTTATGACTCTATTTTTACATCATAGAGTAGTTTGCTTTTATTGGGGACAGTGATTTTATGACGGTCAAGATCGGAAGATTTGGAATATAGAGGAGGCTTGTTGCTGCCATCCTCACTTCCCTATGAATTACTGATAGGGATGAAGCCTTCACACAAAGGGCTTTGCAGAAAAGAGCTTCAGGGTATATTTTATAACATCCTTTAGGTCAAAAACATCTTCAAATTATCACATTTACTTTTATTTCTATTGTTACGATTATAAGACACTAGCCACCCTCCCCCTCGCTTGCTTCACCGGTCAGAATACTGAGTTTAAAAATGTAAGCTAATATCTAATTTAGAACAGCTGATATTATGTATAATTTACTACCGTACTCAATTATTTTTAATTTATGACAAATTTATTCAACTTATTTTGTTTTTATTTAACAGCTGTTAATCAAATAAATAAATCAATTAATATAGCTCCATAAGAGTACCATGGGAGTTTTGGAGGCCAGTGGGACGGAGAGGAGAGTCCTTTCTTACTGAGCTTCTAGTCAATCGGACATATAGTTTTAGATAAATCGTGATGAGTGGTAAATGGCATATATATAAATTATATATATATATATATATATATATATATATATATATATATATATATATATATAGAATTAAACATTTTCTTATTGTAATCAGTTTGTTCTCTTAGATAAAAAAGTTTCAAAGTCAAGAGAAATCTGTAAGTCTACTTTTAGAGGGCACAAAGTAATATATTTGACTCTGAATCAATAAAATATTGTGTTTCTCGCCATGATTAGCCATGTATTATGGCTATGCACACTTTAAAACTAAATTGTTAATTTTCCGATTGAAAACAGTTTGTTCTCCTAGATAACAAAGTTTCATAGTATTGAAAATCTGTGTCTGCTTTTAGAGGGCGCAAAGTACGGTAATTGACTCCGAATCAGTGATATAACGTGGTTAAATTAAAGCCTCTAGAAAGTGAATAGTAAAATAAAATAGTATTAATGAATACCTTTATCACATGTCTTCATAATTCGCTGTATGATGTACATTTCAACTTATATGGAGTCATCTTCAGGTACATGTAGGTTATAAAACAGTATAAACCAATTATGATGCAACTTCTTATTGCACATCTACAACATAAGACCTTTGACTCTAAAAAATTTCAGCCTCGTAGGCTTAGTACTTTTATAGTTACAGTGATGAGAGAGTCAGTGGTATTTGCCTTTTATAGGTATAGATAAATAATTAATTTTTTTCTGTTTAATTGACATGTTTATTATAAGGCTCAATGCGGTCTCTTTAAATATAATTAATTATGTTAAATCACTTAAAATTACTTACTATTCCATTATTATTTAGCGTAACATTTGAATTTAGTTAGTTGAAAAACAAAACCTGTTAAATACGTATATCAAATTCTTTATGTTTTAATTAATTTTGATAGTGTAATTAAATTGTTAAATATATATATATATATATATATATATATATATATATATATATATATATATATATATATATTCATAGTTATGTGCATTGGTTTGTTCTTGATTTAATTGACTTAGTAAACATTCTTATCATTTATCAACACATACATTTATAATAGTCTTTAGTGAATGTTACAAAATGTACACCTATTTTATGCATTAATCAATAATTAAACTATTGATGGTTAAAGTTTTCAATCTGTGTAACTTAAATTTCTCTGTTCTCACAACTATATAATAATATAATCGTTAAGGCAGATTCCGGCGCAACTCTAAAGTTGTCCCTTCACTTTTGATCTCAAGGCTATCCAAACTAGATTTTAAAATAAAATACTATAATAGTACGTACGAAAACATAACCCATAAGTAGATTAGAAAGCCCATCGAGTGGTGGAAATCGAATAAGAAAGTTGTTAGTGTGTTTTCTGGAAAGAATGTCGTGGAGCTGGAGACACATAACTTCCGTTTTAGAGGGGTCTGCCAGAGGCACCCGTTCTTTACATCTTTTACCACTACCAATTTAGATTTAGTTTAGCCTTTCCTTACACATTTTTTATGATTATAATTTTTAAGTGATTACTTTTTGGTGTTATGGTGACCTATTTTATGATAAAAATTCTACTAGTTTGCTTTTGTGACAAACTTTCACTGCAGCTTACTTGTGTGTATAGAGTGCTTTTGTTAAAAAGAACTGTTAGATTTATTTTTAATTATTGGTCAATTGTACTGTAGACCACAGTTTGCTAAGTTGGAAGTGGTAACTCTTGTTCATATTTATAATTACAGGAACTGTTCTCATCCTTCTGATAATATTTTAGACACTACTTTCTCAGTTAACTTGCTAGTAATTTGGTTTTTGCATGATGGTGATGGCAACAAAAAGTAAAGAATGCTTTAAGCAGGAGGAGTTGGGACTGAAGAAACATTTTAGCCCTCTTAAGGTGATGACGTAACGTGTCTTTATAACCACGATATTTGGTAGCAAATTTGCAACTTAACCCACGTTCAATCTGTCATTAGCCTCTTAGCTGCTTCAACATTTTGATTCTAAACATTATTATGACTAAACATTTTGATTGTTTATATCTAAACACCTTAAAAATAAGTATATGAACAAGTATTATAATGGTATAACACAATAACTAGATATGACAGTTGGGTTTCCTGAAGATGAATAAATGATTGAATCCAATGTTCGTAAGACAGCCTGAGAACGTTTTATAAACCACTTAACGAAAATACCTCAGCCATGGTCAAGACTATTGTGTTTACTAATGCTGAGGAAATTGCTAAAAATGTATAATTTTGATTTTTAACAATATCTGAATCTCTCTTTAAACCGAAGAATATTATTTCTTTGTTTATTTTATAAGTTCAGATATTTTAGTACTTGAAATCGGTTTTTATTAATCACATTTTGAATTTTATGAGGCTAAAGTTTTTTTTTACAAAGGAGTGGTATGATTACTAATTAAAA
The DNA here is from genome assembly GCA_035578905.1 of Stictocephala bisonia. Classification (NCBI taxonomy): domain Eukaryota; kingdom Metazoa; phylum Arthropoda; class Insecta; order Hemiptera; family Membracidae; genus Stictocephala; species Stictocephala bisonia. Next base: position 360,489 of record JAQJVL010000081.1, read on the forward strand.
ATTTGAATTAGTTATGCTACTTAGACCAAAGTTTGAGGGTGTCAGGCACCAAACAGATGTGCTAGAATCAACAATGGAGCGCTCTGGTGGGAAACACTGCAAACAACCGAAGGACTGCTTTGTAAAGTTGGGTAGTTAGTTTGAACTACAGAACATAAATCAAACAACTAAATATTCCAGCCATTATCAAATACCTGCAAACTCACTCGTACGTCTCTTTGCTTTAAAGTTTGAATACGACTAAGTAAGTTATGTAAAAATTAATTTAAGTCAAAATATACTCTGATTTTTATAGTATATGCTGTGATACAGCATTGTTAAAAAATATTTTAGGCATACAAAGACAATTTTTCTTTCATAAGTCCTTTGTTTTATACATAATATTTAATAAAATTTTCAGTAAATTTGCATTTTATAGTATTTCTCTATAAATGTCCCTGATTATTTTCCATGAAATATACTAAACAATTCATTACGCTATGTCATTCTTCGAGGTGGTGATAATTATAAGCATTAATATTAAATTAGCTTCTCATCACTAAATAATAAAACTTTTTTGGGATATATTTTGATTTAATTTCTAAAATATTTTTCAATCCCTTCTTCAAAAACCAATAAACATAAAATTGTTTATATAAAATATAAAATAAATTATTTTAGAAATTAAATCGAAATATATCCCAAAAAATTGTATTATTTAGTGATGAGAAGCTAATGTAATATTAATGCTCATAATAAACAATATAAAACCACAAAATGAAACAACATTAGGAGTAATTTTTATGAGCAGTAATTGTATCAAACAAAAAGAATGGGTGAAATGATTTTTTTGAGAATAATCATCATTTGATAAGGACTGACAAACATAAACAAATCTTAACTATATCTCTGTTCCTATTTACTTAAAATGTATCTTAATAAAATCACAATATTCTGCATATAATTAAAAAACGATGTTTTCATTCGTCATGAAATCTTCAGAATTTTAGATTTTTGTTAAATTTAGAGCGATATTAGGTTTTGAATCATAGACATACCTGAAAAGGATTGATCGGGAATTCCATTACTAAATGGAAGAAAGTAGTGACCCACCTACCCATACACATGCAGTGGTAACCAACCTACCCATACACATGCAGTGGTGACCCATCTACCCATACATATGTGGTGGTGATCCACCTACCCATACACATGCAGTAGTGACCCACCTACCCATACACATGCAATGGTAACCAACCTACCCATACACATGCGGTGGTGACCCACCTACCCATACACATCCGGTGATGACTCACCTACCCATACACATGCAGTGGTAACCAACCTACCCATACAGATCCGGTGGTGACCCACCTACCCATACACATGCGGTGGTGACCCACGTACCCATACACATGTGGTGGTGACCCACCTACCCATACACATGCAGTGGTGACCCACCTACCCATACACATGCAGTAGTGACCCACCTACCCATACACATGCAGTGGCGTCATGAATTACCACCAGCTACATCAAACCTGATGGTAATTGATCATTACAATTCAAGTAGTAAATCCGACATGACCAACTATAGGCTAATGTCTTTGCTGTGTGTTCTCGGCAAGGTTGTAGAAATGTGTGAGAAAGTGCCTTTAAATCAGTATTAGGAATGTAAATGTCCTTGATAATGATGGTTTTACAGTATGTTAGAGATGGTTATACAGATGGTTATAGTGTTGGAATTATACTTAAGAGTAAAAATTCTAGTACTGTTTTGATTTGACAAAGATATTTGATTCATTAGACAGGAGTATATTTTTAAGTAGTTGGAACCAATTGGCATTAGGATGGTATAGAATACATGTTAAATATGTCCAGGATAAGAATAAATAAATCAGTTAAATTAATATGCAGTCTACTGGATAAAACAATACACATACAATGGCTGTGCAGGACTACACAATGGAAGTCTCCGAAGAGCATTTGATATCCGGTCACCTATGGTAGCCCCTCAGGCACTCAATGTAACCACCGGAGCACATTGATCGACCTGAGTGGGAGGCAAACATGTGATTACGACAGTCTCAACTATGATTACTGTCCTGAATTAGTAACAAGTGAATTAAAAGAAAAAACATTACTAAAAATAGCGTGATAAAATGTTTATTGTTGTTAAAAGTATCTTCTAGGGTAATGTCATCTAGTTGATACTATCCACACCAGTATACAGGCTAGGCATTATCATGAAGTGAAGTATCCAATGTAAAGGTTAACAGAATATCGTATATTTCATTGTACAGCAATGCCTTCTATTTTTTTTATTCTTATGTAGAGAAAAAACACGAGAATAGAAATTACCTATAGTCACCTTTTAATATGAGCTTCATTAAAATGTTACTAACATTATCTTGTTAAAAAATGGTAAAGTATATCTTTAAGCAAGAGGAGTTGGGACAGAACAGTTTTAATAAATTGGCATTAAAATGGACAAATAAATTCCAATTCTAATTTAATAGCATTTTCTCAGCCATTTCTACTACCTTACCGAAAACAAAAAGCAAAGAGTTAAAAAACCTATAGTTAGTCATACCAGATTTAATAAATGAATTATAGTGATGAATTACTAGTACTAGGTTTGATATTGCTGAAAATTAAAATACCAATAAAAATAATTAGGTTGAAAAAGGTGTTTGTTTAGCTTCAGAAAGGTGTAAGAGTATAAATCCATGTCTCCGAGTCAGTCAGTAAGGATAAGAGGTCATTTAGGTTAAACCTACTGTTACTTTAACATGATTATATTTGTTTAACTTTTGCTATTAAAGCACAACGAATACATATTGATCCACTCAATTTCCGTTCACAGTGATACTTCCATTTACTTTAAACGTGTTATCTAATTGTAAAAATAGTAGATAGATACAATGCAAGTATGTAGACATGCAACATGCTTGCATGATGCATATCTTGCAATAAGACTTTACTGGCTTTTCATGATAATTTATGGGATGCAGGTAGATTGAAGCTTTAAATTATTTAAAAGGCCCATAGAGAAATCTAACTGTATAGAAATAAAAGATTTTCAATGTTATTCCTTTATTTAGACATAGATTTTAATACATATTTGTATATTCTAGTAAATATGTACATGGTGTATTGTCATGGAAATATTTTACATCAAAATTTTTACTAAAATTAGCTTATGACAATTTAAAACATAATGACCCACTGTAGCTATCACAGCACTTTCTCTATGGCCCTTTATGTATAACGATAAAAGGTAGAGCCTATAGAGTACCTTATATCGGTTGTTGGAGTTGGAAGAAACATTCCAATGGCCTAACTGTGATTGTTTGAAAAGACCGTTAAGTGACGTAACTGGACCATTTACCAAACTGTTCTTGATTAAATTAGTTATCCAATTAAATTGGCTTAGAACAGTAATCACAAAAATAAAATAGTATTATTTGTAAAATATATATATATATTTCAAAATACTAAATAACATCTAAACATCTAAACCCCTGTATGTATAAGAACAATGGTATTGACACATTTTCCGCTAAAAAACGTAAATCTCTCTCTCCCTCCTTCCTCCTTTCTCTAACTTAGTTAAAAAACTAAAACCGGTTTAAGAACATTCCTGCAGAACTGTTATCACCTAGGACCGATACTAAAAAACCGTCAATAAGAGTACTTCAGCTACCTGAAAGAATCACACAGAAAAACCTAATAGTGCTACTATTTTACCACTATAAATAATTACTATGAAAAAATGTCTTTAACAAACATATTAGAAAATAGTGGAATATAATCATTGTAAATTAGCACGTGAGCATTAAATTGAGGTATTAAAAATGAAAAAAAATTGTCAACTAATATCACTCCCTCCAAAGACGTATCATTTGACACTAGGCTATTTGATAAAAATCAATTAAAAGGTTATGAAACAAAACATGAGTTTTTTACCAGTGTTTTAGATGAATCGAGACCATAAAGTGAAAGAGTATAAAGCTGAACACTTGAAAATGTTCTAACCTTTCATCAATGAATTAAAAATATATTTGTAAAATAGGCATTAATAAATACAAACAAAAGATGTACGTAATTATAATTTTGTTGGGATCAGAGTTTAGTCGATATTTCTCGTACAACGGTTTTAACAGTTATATTGTTTACTAACACAATGTCATATGTAATATTGATGACAAATTTCATATAGTAGCATACACGTATGTTATGAAGGAATCGCCCACAGACACCAGACTGTTATTGAATTCCTTGTATAGTTTAAATTAATTATTTTAATATAAAGTGAATTATAACTCAACCAATTATGGTTTGGACTTTGGTTAAATTCAAAATAATGTAAAGGATATCCACAATCGTTAACTTAAATGTTCAACGTAAGAACAGAAATAGTAAAATACGGATGAAAAGAAATTTGTTGGAATATAATTCACTTCCAATCCAAAATGAGATCATGTATTACATAGTAGTTTGATGCCTGGCAGTCAATACGGCTTAGGTAACATGGCTTTACTGGAGTACCTAATATACCTCTAGGACTTACAGGGGGATTGTAGCGCAACGTAAGCTCGCTCACACATACACTGATTAATGACATACGCATTACTGACTCAAGAAATATACTATCTCTCACATATACAATGACGCTTACATACACAATATCTGTCTCATATAAAATGACAATACCGTACCCACTGACTTTCTCATATAAACTAACACATACCCACTGACACTTACTTACCCACTGACTCTCTCATATAAACTGACAATCACATACCCACTGACTCTCTCATATAAACTGACAATAACATACCCACTTACTCTCTCATATAAACTGACAATCACATACCCACTTACTCTCTCATATAAACTGACACATACCCACTTACTCTCTCATATAAACTAACACATACCCACTAACACTTACTTACCCACTTACTCTCTCATATAAACTGACAATCACATACCCACTGACTCTCTCATATAAACTAACACTCATACATACACTCACTCTATCATGTAAACTGACGCTTAGTCAGTGGAAGAGCTTGACTTCAAATATAAATGGTCCGTGGAGAACTGTCTTGTATGGCGTACCTTGTTATAATGCACCTCCCTTGAATAGCTTGTAAAAATAACACCTTGTGAAAAAACCTCCCCGAGGATTTAACAGCTCATGTTTCTTTTCTCATCCTCCAGTAATATGGTGCAGAGAAAACATTTTAATTGTTACAACTGATATTGTTGTTTTCATGAACTAAAAATACGCAGTTTTGTTTTTAAAACTATACCTTAAATGCAAATTAATTATTATACGAGAAATAATAACAAATTCGTTGAGCTTATGAGCAACATTAATGTTTTTATTGCAAACTCAATGTATTGAACATGAAAAATAAATATATATTTTTTTACCTTAAAATGTTACATACATTTTAGGAATGTATACTTTTGAAATATAGGCTTTTAAATCAATAGACAGTAATATAAACAGTATTAGACAATGTATATATATATATATATATATTTTTTTTTAATACTATATCATATTCTCTATTCATATTTTGCTATTTTTAGTGCGTCCCCAATGTGATTACTGGTTACAAGATATTGAACATGTACATATACTTCTTAACTACATTTAGTAATTTTCAGATGGAGGAAATTAAAATGCCAAGAATTATTTGTCAAAACTGAAATAATAATTAATAATAAATAACAATTTTCTGTCCATGATTAATTATTTAGTAATTACTACAACATTGGTTCTACAACTGCAATAGCATTAAACATATTAATCTGGTATTTTGTATTAGATAAATTTTTTTGTATTTGAAGTCACTCTATCCGTAAGCTGGGGACAAGCATGGTATCGGGAAAACGTTTTAGTGTATCCATATCAGCTGAACGTGATCTTTAGCTCGAATTCTAGACTGTTTAACCCTTCCACAGAAAAATGTATAATAGGCAGAATTTGGACACTTGTAACAAAATTGTAAAAAAGTGTATATTTTGTATAGCTTGGCCATATATACCGGTTATAAACTGGATATTGTTTGGTTCTATTGGTTCAAACTTTAAACTGTAGATCCATCTGATAAAAATAGTGCAGACTGTTAAAAATGCAATATGTGAAACATAACTTTTAACTATCAACTATTACATATATATAATTTATTTATTTATATATGTAACAACTGACTTTCCACTCAACATTTCTCACGTTTATATAAGTTGATATGAGGTACAAAACAATATTTTATACAGTTAAAATTATTTGAAGTACGCATAGACCAATTGTAACATTATTTTTCATTAGACTCAAATTATTACGTTCATCAAAATTTAGAAAAATGTATAAACTAGTTTTTTGATTATGTGAAACCTTTTTTATTTAATATTTTATTAATCCATGAGACATTAAATATAAAATAATGGGACTTATATTACTATGGTTAACTTTGAATATAATTTTCTTAACCAATATAATTTGAAGAATTATAATTTTCTTAACCAATATAATTTGATGAAAATTATATTCAAAATTAACCATAGTAATATAAGTCCCATTATTTTATATTTAATGTCTCATGGATTAATAAAATATTAAATAAAAAAGGTTTCACATAATCAAAAAACTAGTTTATACATTTTTCTAAATTTTGATGAACGTAATAATTCGAGTCTGATGAAAAATAATGTTACAATTGGTCTATGCGTACTTCAAATAATTTTAACTGTATAAAATATTGTTTTATACCTCATATCAACTTATATAAACGTGAGAAATGTTGAGTGGAAAGTCAGTTGTTACATATATAAATAAATAAATTATATATGTAATAGTTGATAGTTAAAAGTTATGTTTCACATATTGCATTTTTGACAGTCTGCACTATTTTTATCAGATGGATTTACAGTTTAAAGTTTGAACCAATATAACCAAACAATATCCAGTTTATAACCGGTATATATGGCCAAGCTATACAAAATATACACTTTTTTACAATTTTGTTACAAGTGTCCAAATTCTGCCTATTATACATTTTTCTGTGGAAGGGTTAAACAGTCTAGAATTCGAGCTAAAGATCACGTTCAGCTGATATGGATACACTAAAACGTTTTCCCGATACCATGCTTGTCCCCAGCTTACGGATAGAGTGACTTCAAATACAAAAAAAATTGATCTAATACAAAATACCAGATTAATATGTTTAATGCTATTGCAGTTGTAGAACCAATGTTGTAGTAATTACTAAATAATTAATTATGGACAGAAAATTGTTATTTATTATTATTTATTATTTCAGTTTTGACAAATAATTCTTGGCATATTAATTTCCTCCATCTGAAAATTACTAAATGTAGTTAAGAAGTATATGTACATGTTCAATATCCTGTAACCAGTAATCACATTGAGGACGCACTAAAAATAGCAAAATATGAATAGAGAATATGATATAGTATTAAAAAAAAAATATATATATATATATATATATATACATTGTGTAATACTGTTTATATTACTGTCTATTGTTTTAAAAGCCTTAAGTGTTACACAGAGGTTTAAACGATGCATACTTCTACCTGTTTTTAAACAATTACTTATTCAAATTCATATTCAATTAGGCATGAACTCTTGAAACTTTGGCGTATCACCTTGAACATAAGGCGGGTCACTTAATGCTACTAAAATAGCATCTCCAACAACAGTATCTATCTTCTTTATACAGTGAACGATTTAGTGTTTCAACTGCTTTAGTTCTTAACATCCTTTAGTATCAAGCATTGTTGATTTGAAATGAGCATTAAACTGCTCAACCAATCAATGTAGAAACTGTTCGGATTCCATTCAGTGGTTGAACATTCTCCCTTACTCGTGTGTTGCTAATATCTCAGTATTTTCCAATATTTAAAGGCGTTGAGAATGTAACCTAGCCACTATTGTGCGCTGCGGGCAGTGAAGGTGTCGAGATATTTTCAACTACTAGTATTCTATTCGTACAAGAACTCCAGTTATTTTCAACTACTAGTATTCTATTCGTACAAGAACTCCAGTTATTTTCAACTACTAGTATTCTATTCGTACAAGAACTCCAGTTATTTTCAACTACTAGTATTTTATTCGTACAAGAACTCCAGTTATTTTCAACTACTAGTATTCTATTCGTACAAGAACTCCAGTTATTTTCAACTAGTGTATTCTATTAGTTCAAGAACTCCAGTTATTTTAAACTACTAGTATTCTATTCGTACAAGAACTCCAGTTATTTTTAACTACTAGTATTTTATTCGTACAAGAACTCCAGTTATTTTCAACTACTAGTATTCTATTCGTACAAGAACTCCAGTTATTTTCAACTACTAGTATTCTATTCGTACAAGAACTCCAGTTATTTAGGTTATTATTTAAGGATTTCTGGGACTAAAGTTTACAATTATCATTATTTTTGTGATTAATATCAAGAAGAGTCTGTTATTTTGGACTTCAAAAGTCAAACCTAATTTCATGTGCAGGCACAGCTAGGAGGATTTATATAACTGACTTTCAATTGAAGTACTATCATTCAACCGTCTTTCTAAGGTATTTTATGAAGAGCGTATTTTATTTTTTCTCCTTCAACGATGTTTTTTTAGTTTTATAAACAGATAGTGTACGACAAATTCGTAATATATAACAGATTATTAATTCATGAAAAAATATAAACTGTTATTAATGTAAGATTATCATATATTTTGTAACTAAAACAACCAAAAAAGAAAGAAGAATAACAAAAAAAGAAACAAATCATTGTGAACTTAAGCCCATAAAAAAAGTATAATTAATTTCATCGCACTGGATAAATTTTAAAGCTTCTGAGAAGGTTTGTAATAATGCTGTTTGTGCTTTGTGTGTTAAAGTAAATATTAATTTGTATGATCAAAGTACTCGTAGGCATAATGCTTGAAAGTAACATTTAGGTAACAGTGAGGTGAAAGAAAGGACCATTTTATCCTCAGCTATAACAAGATATTTGAAGCAGGAACTTTATCAACCGGAGAATAATGGCTAATGTCCTTTTCTTCGCGTTGTTTCTTTATCAAGACCGAGCTTGTATTGTACTGAGCATTATTTCACTGTTCTTTCTCTTACCATTGTTATAATTAAGGTGAATAGTTTTTATTTTATTTTCGACCACATAAATAATAAAATATTTGAGTCACAGTTTCGTAAAATAACAATTTTGAGCTATATGCGCTGTTATATTTTAATAAATGCCAAACAAACTCCAACAGGACTCAATATTATTGAATTTGAAGCAACATGACTGACTAAACACAATTAAATCAGTAGTGAATATTCATACAATAAAAAATATAACGAAAGTATAAAATCAAGTTACTATAAACAAATTAACTCGTAATTGAAATTTAAATTTACTTAGTGAGTGAGACGATTGAGTTTATTTAAGGTACTTGCTGTTTACCTTGTCGAAACACAAACAAACTCAAACTTGACTGCATGTATGGTTTTAAAACTAGTGGACCTTTTGTAAATGTAATGATTCATCTTACACAAAGTTTACACAGGGTGTTATAAAAAGGATGGGCTGGCAATGTATTTTCAGATTCTATGTGTGATTTTAAGCTAAAAAATAAATAAAAAACAGAAACAGAATAACCAAAGAAAAGAAAATCTTTAAACGTTTTAACTAAAAGAACCTACTATGTCACAGCACAAAATATTTTACTTATATGGAATACAATGTACGAGTAAGTATAATCTGTACCTTTCAGTATAACGATGATTGGGAAACTAACAAACTAAAGGCGGATACCATCGGCACCGCCTAGGTACCTATCAGTATAGCGATGATTGGGAAACTGACAAACTCACTGCGGCCACCATCGGCACCGCCTAGGTACCTATCAGTATAGCGATGATTGGAAAACTAACAAACTCACGGTGGCTACCATCGGCACCGCCTAGGTACCTATCAGTATAGCGATGATTGGGAAACTAACAAACTCACGGCGGCCACCATCGGCACCGCCTAGGCACCTATCAGTATAGCGATGATTGGGAAACTGACAAACTCACGGCGGCCACCATCGGCACCGCCTAGGTACCTATCAGTATAACGATGATTGGAAAACTAACAAACTCACGGCGGCCACCATCGGCACCGCCTAGGTACCTATCAGTATAGCGATGATTGGGAAACTAACAAACTCACGGTGGCCCCCATCAGCACCGCCTAGGTACCTATCAGTATAGCGATGATTGGGAAGCTAACAAACTCACGGTGGCCACCATCAGCACCGCCTAGGTACCTATCAGTATAGCGATGATTGGGAAACTAACAAACTCACGGTGGCCCCCATCAGCACCGCCTAGGTACCTATCAGTATAGCGATGATTGGGAAGCTAACAAACTCATGGTGGCCACCATCAGCACCGCCTAGGTACCTATCAGTATAGCGATGATTGGGAAACTAACAAATTCACGGCGGCCACCATCGGCACCGCCTAGGCACCTATCAGTATAGCGATGATTGGGAAACTGACAAACTCACGGCGGCCACCATCAGCACCACCTAGGTACCTATCAGTATAGCGATGATTGGGAAACTAACAAACTCACGGTGGCCACCATCAGCACCGCCTAGATACCTATCAGTATAGCGATGATTGGGAAACTAACAAACTCACGGCGGCCACCATCAGCACCGCCTAGGTACCTATCAGTACAGCGATGATTGGAAAACTAACAAACTCACGGCGGCCACCATTAGCACCACCTAGGTCATTCTATTCATTGCTTCTAAGTAATTGTAAATATATCATACTATGTTATATAATAATTTAGAACTTGTAAATAAAAATAACAATTAGTAGCCAGAAGTGGAATCGCCTTATTTATTAGGACCCTGTTTGACCATAACTATACAAAACGTCTTCGAGATGAGAGTATAACGTTCAAGGTCAAAATTTCCTTAGGACTAATGGATAGCCCTTTTAATATTGTATTGGTCCATATTTAAAACATTGAATTATATAATAGATTCACCTAGACCCACGTACTCACATGAATTTACACTTAATTCTTAACAATTAAAAAACAAACATCTCTTATGCCCATAATACGTTTCAATATTCTTAAATTTTTTGATTTATGTTTCAGGTAAAAATCTTCCAATCTAAGAAACAAGAAATATTTTTGTAAGTATAGCATGTGTCCTAAAGTTGTTTAATTTATATAAAACAAATTTATTCCAATAAGAATTTGGGTTACAATTATATAGTATGCTTTAATTTTAGAGTGTCTTATTTTCTTACTGCATAGTTATTTATTTTCACGTAAGTCTTCTATGAGGCAGTTTCATGCTATCTCATATACGTTCCATACACACATTTTTTTATTTTACCCAGCAGTTTCAAAACTTGACGTGACATAACATTGTATCTGGAGAAAGAGATACTGATCTTAGACTTGTAAATATTTCAGCCAAAAGTGATGGATGTAGACATCAACATAACAAAGGTGAATACTTGGCTCCCTAAACTTCCGTCCAGGGTGTAGATTTAAAAATGCATTCATCCCTTTCTTTTAATTATTGCGATAACATTTCAAAATTTGTGCGGATATAAAATCTTAAGAACAAATAGATAGACACAATTTTTCTGATAAAAATGTTTTGGATGTAAAGTGATTGTATGTATAGCGAAATAGTTTAATTTGGTGTTATTCACGTGGCGCACAGTATGTTTAAGTTTGTTTTCTGTCATCCACTTCTAATGGAACGGGACACTGGTAATTTTTTGAAAAAATGAAGATAATTACAACAGAATAAATTCAGTTCACTGAAGTACAGTGACGGTTAAGAAACTGACTCTGTACCTAAACAGCAGTAATATAAATGATTCTTATTTCTTAATTGCTCTTCTACCCCTTAACTACAATCTAAGCTTTTGCTGTGGTGACGTAGACACAACGTGTAATGTCTACCTTAGCTTTCGGTTGGGGAGAGGCTTCATTACTCTTTCCATTTGTGGACTGGGTGCCTGGGTTACGTTATGTAACTGAATTTTTATGATCTCCTTTGCTATTAAGTGTTAATTTTAAACTGTCAGTGGGTGACCTCTAGACTTGAGGGTTCATCCCTTCCAGGTATCAGTGCTACACTGAGATTCCGAGAGGTCTGATAACCAGGTTGGTTTGGTTATTGAATTCAAACATAGATTTATATGTATCGCCATGCGGATGGTTCACGGTAAATCCTCCTAACATCGAAAAGTTTCAACACGGCCCAAATTTGTTCGTGATCTGACAAATTGAGTGCAATAACCATACCGACCTGGTTAGCAAACCTTTCGGAATCACAGAGTAGCACTGACGCCTGGTAGGAGTGAACCCTCAAGTCTAGAGGTCACCCACTGACAATTTAGAAGTAACCCTTAACAACAAACCTAGGTACCCAGTTAAAAATGGAAAGATTAATGATAGCCTATGCTCCAACCGAAATATATGGACACAACCCTACACGTTGTGTCCATATATTGTCTCCACATCGAAAGATTGGATTGAAGTTAAGGGGCAGATGCATCTGTATTTGTGTTACTGAAGTTTCGAAGCTGTCTCTTCAGGTACATATAGATAGAAGTTTCCTAAACTGTCACAGTACTTTAGCTAACTGAGTTGACTGAAGCAACTACCACAGAATATAGACAGATACAGAAGCCCCACGGTATAGGAAATAATGAAACGGGCAGTTAGTGGTATTTCTCAAAATGAAGGCGTTGAAACGTTCGCTAACTGGCGCGGCGTTGCCAGATCATAGTGCGGGATTCCCGTTCTCCCACAGTGGAGGGAGAAATGCAGAATGGACAGACAGAACTCCAACCGACAGTCAGACAGGGCACTGAGGGCAAGGCCCGGAATACCCCCGCTTACGTTCACTGAGTTGCATTTACTCCGCGTATTTTGACCCTATACATCCTCTTGTTTGAATTTTAGCCAAATTCTTCTAGTACATAAGTTATACGTTAAGCAAATGAAACCTATTTTATGCACTTCTAAATAAAGGGGATTGTTTAATTGTATTCTTAATTAACAAGTTTATGAAACATTTATGATAATTTATCAAATTAAATTATGAAACAATTAATTGTTTAAGGAAGATCAAATAACGATGGATGATAAGAAAACCAAGATTTTTATTCTGCAGTTAGCTTGGGCATTGTCAGTGATATTACACCACGAGGAACTATAAAATATAACATATAATTTAGACATACATACTATACAGAATTTATTACCACAATTTCTCAATACATCCCTCTCATAAGCTCATTATTTTTATTCATTTTTATTAGGTCTTACTATTTTTAAATCTTTCAATTTGCCAAATTGATTGATTTGTTTACTTATTTTATACCTACTGGATATCATCAATGTTTATAGATACTATAGTATATACTGTACCTGAGCAGATACAGAGACAAGCAAATTGTATTGATGGCACATGCTTATAAGGATCCTTGAAACATATAATTAGAGGTTATACTTTTAACTATCGATACATTTATGAACTATTTACATTAATAAACATTTGATTAAACCCAAAAACAAAACATAAATTGTTACATAAATACGCCCTAAAAGTGTTATACAATACAAAATAAATACTGTAAACACATAGTAAACATATAGACTATTTTAAAAATTATATCTTATCACCAACATTTCTCATATCTCGATATTTCATAACCACATTATTTTTATTCATCCTACTCAAACCTCTATTTTCTACGTCCCTTTTCACATTTTTAAACCTTTCAATTTGGCCAATTTAATAGGGCGCTTATTACTGCTTGTAGATACTTTAAAGTGGACAGATTAAGAGACAAAAAAGAAATATTGGTGACTTTTTATATATTAAAAGATAAAAGTTAAAAGACTGATTTATATCCAAGTCTTTAGAACAGATAAAAGTCTTAAACACAATTACTAATAGAAATTAAATTATTAAATTATGTATGAAAAAATAACCATACAAATTAGTTATTTCACAAGACAAAAGATTAAATTTGTTTGTCGTGACATTCAAATGACCGCTACTCTGTAAAGGATAATCCTTTCCAATTCCAGTTTGGACAGTTAATTCTCTTAAATAGACCTTTCATTCAATACCAAACTTGGCTTAGATTTAAGATGTTCGTTCAACTCCTCACGGGCCGTACCAGTGAAAGGATGAAAAGTCACAAATGGTATGAAAAAGTAGGTTTTTGTGACAAAGATGATGTGCAAGATTTCACTTTTATATGTTAAGTCATATAAAAGCTGTGACAGCGTTTCTATATTTTTTTTCACCTTGTGTGCACGCTATGTACATGTTGCCGACGTTTCAAGTGCATTGCAGTTTCATCTTCAGGGCAACACACTCTGTTACTAGATCCACAGAGCACAGAATATAGACAGATATCTGTCTATATTCTGTGCACAGAGTATATGTAATGTACCTGGTGATGAGTATGTCGCCCTGAAGATGAGAGCTGCAATGCACTCGAAACGTCGGCAACATCTAATTAGTGTACATAGCAATCAGACACGGTCCTACCCGGACTATGATGATGTAAATAGTTTGGTCTAACGTGGAGTTTATATCAAACTGGTTTCACTTATTCATTTTAACGATTAGTCACCAAATACGAATGTGGGTATACTTTTGCTGCAGGAAATGTATCGCATAGATTAGTGAAGTAGGTGTGTGAATGGTGTGCGACTGCAGCATTCGTCACATTCACTCCGTGAACGCTGATAGCGCTACCATAAGGTTGAAGACGGGCTTTGCTAAAAACTTTAACATTTTAATTTAGTAATTTTCAGTTTACTCATGGCATTGTTACAGTTTTAGACGATAGAAGATAATTGACAATGAGGGGACAAGATGCAGAAGACGTTTGATTAATTGATTAACACATGGCACAAATGGCTCGAGGAAAATAATCTAGGCCTAAATGATGTGTATTATTTAAAAAATTTCTTTCACTTCACAGTTCTCCACGTACACTTGTGATAGGTGTTTTGGGAACCTTAACATCCGCCGTGATTCTATTTGTATACATTTTTAAACTTCCTCTAACACAAACTGTCGTAGTCTTTCTTTCTCTACATTAAAACACTAAGTTATAACAAGACACAATGATAAAATAACCGAAACCAAACCAATTTTATTCAGACACTAGGGGACACCACTGCCCGCTTCGCATGCCAACCCCGTCGTCACTCGCTGTGCTCGTGAGATATGGGTCACCTGCGGCCTCGTGGGGGAGCTCGGCCTTCGGCCACGCCAAGACGCTCTGTTACAGGCCTCGCGGGGGAAGGTTCGGCTTGCGGTCTCACCAAGACTGCTACAGTCCCATTTGAGGAACTCGGCCTGCGGCCTCGTGGAGGAACTCGGCCTGCGGTCTCGTGGAGGAGCTCGGCCTACGGCCTCGCCAAGACGCTCTTCTACAGGCAGTTATGGAACTCGGCCTACGGTAGTTTTATTTTTGTACTACCCTTTTACTGGTTTTAGGAATTTTTTGTTTTGTTTTAGGAGCATTAACCCCTTAATATTATCCTGTTCAAAATCTGATATTGTATTTGGATTCAGGAGAGAAATTGCTTTAAATTGATACCTCACTTGAGTAGATTAGATCAGTTTTAAAAATTTTTACATTTTTAAAATTTTCAGTTTTTGAGCCCCCGATACCACAAATGTTTGAGTTATTAAGCTGAAATTCATATATAAGGTGTGCGTTTGTTACACGTGTAGAACTGTGAATGTTTGGACATTTTACTAAAGATTTTCTTCAACTTAGGTAATAAAAGCTATTTTTTAGTGATTTTTTCCATTGGGGACATTGGGGAAGTTTTGGGGTAAAAAGGCCGCCATCTTGTTAATAAGTGAAAAAAGAAAACTTTTGTGAATTTTCCTGGAGGTTTCAGACAGAGAGTTTCAATTCAAGTATACTCTTCATGGGGGTAAGACGCCGGGAAATGCCTCAACATTTAGTGTCAGTGAGTCAGTCAGTCACTACATCGAGCTTTATAGTACAGGTAGTCCTCGTTATACGCGGTAGATACGTTCCGCCTAAGCGCCGCTTATAACGAAACCGCGTATAACGAGTCGGAGCTATGGGCCATGTCATACGAGCGCTATTGCCGTCGCGCAGATGCCGTCGAGATAGCGCCGGAAAAAGTACATGTCATACGTGACGGCAAATGCGTCGCGTTGATGCCGTCCCGCCAACGCCAGGTGCCTGTCATACGTAGCGTCTTCCGGGCGCATTTGCCGTCGCGGCAATTTTTTTATTACCAAGATGGACACCATCCAGTTAGGTTGTATCAGCTTTGTGCACATTTTATATACATATGAAGAGTATTATCGGAAGAATCCAAGACGATGGGGAACCCATCCTGTGCTTTCTTCTCGTTTGTCGACAGGACAGTTTCATCTGATGTTCCAGGAACACAGGAAGTATGAAGATAAATTTTTAGTTACTATCGAATGTCGGTTGCTTGTTTTGACGAACTCATTAGTGCCGTGTGTGACAAAATAAGAAAGACAGACTCCGTATGACAGGGTCCCCGCGTCACGTGCGCCGCGTCGCTAACGTGACCGACCGCGTTGGCTGCGCTCAGCGTCCGGCTAACGCGGACTCGCCGACGGCATTAGCGTCCGTATGACATGCGCCCAAAGAACCCCATTGCCGGGTTGGAGCGACTTTAACGCGACGGCATCTGCGCGACGGTAATAGCGCTCGTATGACATGGCCCTATATGTAGCCACAGCAGGCCGGCCTACTGCTTATTAGTACTGTACGCAATTCAAACTACAATATCATAAGATTATCAAAAAATTAATTAATTGATTTGGAAATATAATAAAAATGTAGGCCTATTATAATTCATCAACACCTTTTATTGAATTCAAATTTGACTACTACATGAACAAACAAAATAAGAACGTACAGTATAAATGTATATAGGCATACTTTAATTAAAAATTAAATTCAAAGAGAAAAGGATATTAAAAAGTTATAAAAGTACTGTACAGTACATAACTAAAAAAGTACATCATATACAGTAGTTCAATCTTTTGATGTGCCTGCCACTGGGCTGGGAGGGTCAGACTGCCCGCCTTTGTTTACGTCTGACGTCTGCTTACCAGGTGTTTGTACCTTTTCAGCTGTTTGGGAGAAAAATTTCTTAATCGAGAGCTGGTTGTTGTTTTTAATTTATTGTTATATAGTTCACGATAACACTTAATCACATTCTCAACTTCCCTTTTAACCTTAGCCCTCCTCGTGTCATCTGGGTCGTTCTCTTCAAAATAATTTAAAGCGTTATTAATCATACAGAAAGCCTCTGCCATTCCTTTACTAGTCAAGGTTTTAACACTTTCAGGTTCTTCTTCCTTATCGGATCCTTCAGAAAACCTATCATCTTCTATTGTTAATAGGTCTTCGGTACTTAGCTATTCTTGTAGTGTAATCAATTCATCAACATCCGCTTCATCTACGTCTGTGAATCCCACACGCTGTGCCATATCCACCATATCTGTTGACGTTGTTCTGACATTTTCAGTCATTTCTACATCATATTTGACGATTTCTGGCCACAATGTGGAATGTTGGAATGTTGGTGGGTTGGTGTTGGTGGGGGGTCCGGCCCATCCGCGTATAAGCGAAACCGCGTAAATCGGGACCGCGTATAACGAGGACTACCTGTATATAGATTGACTGAGTTTTATTCATAATTTTTTTTTATAGACGCGTTCTTTAACTTTGCCTCAAATATTATTTTCCATCTAGTTTGAAGGAAACAGTATTCGTTCTAACATATGGGACGCCGACACAACGTTGTGCGTATTTTAAGGCGAATATGAACGATGATATGAGTGTAGTCTGGTTACTAACTGAGTTTAACTGTTCCTCAGAAAGTGCAATTTATTAATAGCCCAACAGCCAAGGCAACTATCGGACCTGCAGCTTTCCATAAAATCCCAACCACGTAGTGTTGGTCTGATTTTCAGCTAACGGACAAGTCTGACACTCAGTTCTCTTCCCTACACAACATCCGAACCTTGAATACCATCCAACATGAACACCCCATACGTCTCTAGTAGTGTCCACGTCGATGGCAACCATTGTGCGGACGCCGTGTCGGTATTAAGAGGACCGAGCATGGGACCTATCGCCTTCAATCTCCCAAACACTTTGTCCCAATTCGAGATTTATGTTCTTTTAAATATTTTTTACCTATTTAAAACTGTAAAAAATAATAGTAATAATCCAAAACCTAATTTTTTCTTAAACTAGGGGATACCACAGCACGCTAAGTGTGCAAAACCCCGTTACTGGCTACGCTCATTTCACTCACTCGTTTAATTTTGTTACTTTTCTTCGTATTACATGCTTAACATTGTTTCAATACACTGTTAAAAAATAACCTCTTATGTCAAGTGTGCAACAGTGTCAACGGTGCACGTCATAAGCTTTCTCAATGTTAGGGTAACAATGATTTGCTAGTATTGGGATATTATTATCTGCCTTAATTTAGCTTTTTGAGAAAAACTGTTGACAAATCCCCTCTTAGTATATGTCTCTAGCCTGTAATGAGTATTTACAGCAAATTTCGTGGCCTTATGAATTTTGAGAATTTGTGATTAGTCAGTGTTGTTTGGCTTTAATAATACTTATAGAAATCACCTCCCTAGCCACGATAAAATTGGAAAACATTTGTTCTTTGTAATAGGATTATTTATGTTTTATATTTATCTAATTTTCAGATAGTCAAGTTTTGAGCGGAAATAGCACCCTATTGATGAATACCTGAAGAAACGTTTAAAATAATGTATTTTTTAAATAGTTGATTAAGCTACATGTATGGAATTTTAGTATGGAAGCTAAGTGTATGAATTATAGACAACGCCAATAAAATAATAAAGTATACAAAATAATTTTACTAACATTTATGTAGGCTATTATTTACAAATTTGCAAGTATTTATTATTATTATTACTACTATCTTAAATACATTCATGATAGTAAGCTTTTACACTTACTTTATTCATTTATACGGGCAAAATATTTTTCCATATGTTTTATTTACTTATTTTTACTCGTGTTTACAAAATCTAGGTTTCACCAAGTTATGCAAAACTTGTCGGTGAAGACCTATAGTAAACAAGAGAAACAAAAACGTATTATAGGAAAGAATACCTGATTATTTTAATTTTTTTCTAGTTATTACTAAGATTGGGTGGTTTTAGGGCAGGCACCGAATTAAACAAACTATAATTAATTGTCAATAAAAAATGTTAATATGAATATTCAGTAAAAGATGTACAGTAATATTAAACTCCGCATATGCATCATTGTTGGACTGCTCGTGCCCTATACGCGGGACTGTTGTTGACTAGCCTGAGAGACCAGAGACGATGCGTAGCGGGGGATTTCTCCCTGGCCGGCTGGGCCGGCCGGCCAGCCACAGTTTGGCAACCGCGCTTGGCCGGTTTTTACCACTAGCGCCGCGTATGATCTGGCCGGTGAGTTAAGCGATCTCGCGTTTCAAAATTTAGCATTGCGTGGGGCTTCTGTATCTGTCTATATTCTGTGCAACTACCCAGTGTCCAGTTCCACTATAAGTGGATGACGGAGAACAAACTTAACGTCTAGGACTTCCACAACTGAGATCTTATGACAGTCATATCTCATAGTATAATTTGTTATTTACATGCTGATTATCTGGTGTTAGACACACATATTGTTCAGAGTTGGCGTACTAAGCATGTTTAAGTAAAAATGAAATTGTTTTAGTTTTTTTTTTTTACTTAAGTGCAGATATAAAGTAAAATATTAAGTTTATATTGATTTAATTTTAGCAGTCAGTTACATAGCGCAGTAAATAACAATCTGCTAGATTGTCGAGGCTTCATGATTAAACTTACGTCAGGCAGTAAAATACCTCTACAACAATTGCATTCTTATTAATTTCATATCTATATGATAAAAAACAAAAATTGTAATGTAATTGGCAAAACATATGATATAACCAGTGCAAACAGGAACACACCAAAAACTTAGTGAGGCAAAAGTAGAAACATCTATATATAAAAGGCAAAATGCTGGCTGACTCAATGACTGACTCACTCACTCATCACTAATTCTCCAACTTCCCATGTAGGTGGAGAGCTACATTTTGTAGCTATTTCTTTAGGTTATAAATGGGAAAAATAAAGTATTTTCATCTCGATAAAGTACTCCTAAGGGATAGAAACCACCCCTAAAAGGTTATTCCATAAGGATAACATTTAGTTAATTTTAGTAAATTAATAACAGCTGTTTTATAAATAAATATGTTTAACTTTATCCTATTTATGCATTAAAATGTTCACCTGCTAAACAAAAACAAATGGAATGAGCACGTTTTAAATATCCTAAGATATACCATTGGGTATTTATATTGAAAAATAGGTAGCAACGAAAGTAGTGTAAGTGAGAAACTGTGAATAAATAGTGTGATTTTACGTTATACAGTTAATCTACTATTATTTGTAGTCAAAAGTGACATGCCGAGGCCAAAGGCCGAGGTTTATCGAGTGCAGCGAGTATTGGGGCTGACACGCGAAGCACGTTTAAATATATTTATATATATTTAAAAGCTATAAATATATTTTAAAAGCTGTAATTACAGTAAACAATTCTGTAAGGTTCAATTGTTAAAAATAAATTTTACATTTTCTTTTAACAAATATATACAGTGTCGCTAGAAAGTTTAGGGACACTGTATATATTTTATTCTATATATTTTGTAGCAGAAGACGGCAAAGGTACGTTAACCTTATCATTTGTTTAGGGACACCTCTCCTTAACAGCATTTTTCGTCTGGCCGTAAAATAACAGGGTTTTAAATCGTATTAATATATAGTTGTTTTAAGCCTTTGAAGTCATGTTTTATAAGTAGAAATTGCAATGTTCTATCTAAAAAATATAGGAGCTGTATGCCTTTACATGTTTACTGTAATATAATGATCATTTAAAATAATATGTCCTGTTGCAGTAACATTTTTTACTCGAATGGAGGAATGGACGAAACAATTTAAACAGAATTTTTTAATTGGTAATGTTGTAAAAAAAATACGAGTGTCAGAACGTATCTTCACAACTGTATCAAGGTCAGTGGTCAATGCATGCACAGACTTGTTTCACTAAAGTTAAGCCAGGAGAATGCTGCTGTGCAAATTGCATTCTTATTCTGAAGGCGTTAATTTGCAGTCCCGAAATGAAAACTCAAATTTTTGTTACAAAATTTCCTAAATAAAAAATTCTGTTTACATTGTGACCATTTGAGTAGAAAAAATGTTTAAATGATCTTTATATTACAGTAAACGTGCTGTGAATATTTAACTACAGTATAACAAGCCGTTTAGAAGATATAAAAATTAAATATTTAAAGACAAGCTTTTTGGAGGGTTTCAAAACATGTAAAGGCATACAGCTCCTATATTTTTTAGATAGAACATTGAAATTTCTACCTAAAAAATATGGATTTAGAGGCTTAAAACAACCATAAATTAATAGGAATTAAAAGACTGTTAGTTTAAGGCCAGACACAAAAATGCTGTTATGGAGGGGTCCGTAAACATTCTAGTGACACTGCATATAAATACAGACATCTCGTGCTGAGTGAGAACCGAGAGTTTGCTCAGTCGGCAGAAACTTCCATCAAATCCATTTAACAGAAGACGTTCCAACTTTTACATTATCGACAGCTGTTCTCTGCTCAACATTCTCCATTCAATTACCTGTGGTTTTATTAAAGTTCTACGCATACAACTTGAATGTTTATCCACAAGAAAATGATTGAGCTAAGAAAAATAATAATGTTGGTGGATCACTTATTCATAAGAGGAATTCTTTCAAAATAAGAATTTAGGATGATAAACAAGATATTAATGACTCAATAAATGTATAGAAAATATAATAAATAATGACATTCATGCCCTATGTGATTAATTGGTTTTTAGCTGTCGAATATTGTAAATGGGTTATTTCTACATCATTCTAAATTAAAGTACATCATATGTGTACAACATAATTATTTTCCATAAGTCAGAGAGAATCTGCAACATTAGTTTTATTCTAGGATAAAATACACTTTATTGTCACTGAAACAGAAAAAATGGGCTCCTATTTGTTTTCATCAAATTAAAAATGATTTAATGTATTTTCTGTTTGTTTTTTAATTATTAGCCATGATGGTAAGAACTGAAAACGAATCAAGTTAAATTAGTATATTCTTTTTTACAAAAAGAAGGTTATATATCCTTTAGATATTTTCAGTGATTAATAATTGAGAAATGAATTACAAATGAGCAGGCATGAAACTCCTACAACATTGGTTTACCTCTAAAAATTATTAAAGTCCTTGTAACATTTTGTGATTACGACGAGATTGTGTTTATTGTGTTTAATGAGCTTTGCATTCCCGAAAAATATTTTGACTTCTTCCAATTCATTTGGTACTGAATCAAAATTGAATGAAACCCTTTCCACATTATTGTTATCGTATTATATTTTATACACAATTCAAATTTAGTGTATTAATTTAAAATTAATTACATATGTAGTATCTGAATTTGATGATAAATGTATTTGTTGAAGGTTTGATCAAATCATTTTCCAATATGCTGTTATTAATAAAAACATTTGACTTAACTCATGCTAATTATGTGTTTTAACGATAACAAAAAGTATTAGTCCATATAATGTCAGAAAAAAATAATTATAGTATTCAGAGTTTGTTCATGCAACAAAAAATTACTATATTTACAGTTTGTTTCATAGAAAACAGTACTAGTCAACTGGACAAAAGGACAGTTACTAAATCGTGTGGCCTACAAACTTACTTCTCTTTCTTTGTTCGCAAAACGTCACACAAATCATAACACTATAGTTTATATTACATTTATATTATTGATGCTACAAAACAGAATACAATTCCAATAATATTGCAGTATTACACATAGTAAATCAGCATGCTATGGCTCACATATAATTACAATAAATATTACATAATACACAAAAATATCAAGCAATCAGACAAAACGAATGTACATTAGAGCTATACCGATACTAATCATTAAAACTATTATAACTATCAAAGAAACATTCCCTAATTCTGGCATGAAATAAAGATAAGGTCAACGACAACAAATCGTCATTATCAGGAAGAGCGTTAGCCAGCCGCATCATCATATTCACCGGACTGAACAACGCAAGGACCCTGGACGCGGGCCGAGGAACAAGGAAATCAAGACAAGCGAACAGCTCCTCACAATCAACAAAAACAAGCATACCCAGGTCCCTACGCTTATGAAGGCTATTCATGTTAAACAATGACAACAGTTGAGCATAAGAAACATAAGAACAGTTGAACTCATCTGAGAAACAGAATCAGAATATTTTACCAATTCTTTTCGATTATGAAGGTAGAAAGCAAAAAAAAACACAACAAATTGTTCGAGAATCCAAAGCGATTTAACTTTGTCAAATCTTGCAAATGGTTAACTCTATGAAAAGCCTTGGAAAAATCAGCATAAACTACGTCTAACTTGTAACCTCTCTCTCTGTCATGAGTTACATTAATTTAAGTTTCTTGTTAATTTGATAAAAAATTGTGCAAATTAAATTTAATTCTCTTATCTCAGGGTTTTATTTATGGGTAAATCGGTGAGGCTGTAAATTACAATGAAAAAGACTCTTGTTTGACAAATCTAATTTAATACATTCTTTTTTCTTTGAATAGATGTATGAAGTTAAATCTTACAAAATTGAAAGTGATCTATTTAAAACTGATTTCTAAAAAACAGGATTAAATTATTTTATAACTAAAACTTATCTTTATGTCTCTTCTTTGTCTTGTTGAAACTCCACGTGGTCTTGAGTGAATTTAAACTACAAGTCCCGTTCCAATCTGGAAATCACACACTTTTCTAAACCGTTATGGCAAACTTTTACTAAATAATTTTAATTCACTGTTTGACTACTTACTTTCCCTACATTAATTTATTTTAAAATCAAACGGCCACCCAAGGTAGCAAATACTGTCTGCCGGGTGTCAATTTGGTGGACCTGTTACAACCTGACCACCATGATCGAAGGAAAAAAAAGAAACATTTGTAAAACTAAGAAGGTTGCTATAAACTTATCGACCGGAAAAAACCATGTTGGTAGGAAAAAAATTTAATTCCTAACATGACTGAAAATTCTATTATATAACAGTGATTAAAATAGATTATCACAATTGGATGAAATTGCAGTATTTGGGAAGGGGGTGAAACAAATTTATTTTTGGGCATTTTCTTGTGGTACTTAATTTTCTTTTAATTTTCATGTTATTAGTTTATTTTTTAATAATAAAACCACCCTAGCTAATTAATATATAATCTTATTTAGCTATCAAACTGATGTTCAAAATTTAACGATATTTGGGATTGAATTTGATAAATTATTAGAGGATAATTCAACATAGAAGATCTCTCCTTGCTCTCAGCTTAGGTGAGATAGGATAAGGCTGGAAGATAAATGAGACGTGAGATTTAGAAACTACTGGCACGGACGTAACTGAATTCCGGAATACAAATTGCGGAGACTGCCATCAGAGGCCAACACTTGATCGATATGGAGCTGTTGAGAACCAATCAGCTGATAGTAGCTAAGCAGTTGTCATTCCATTCGATCTGTTTTAAACTCTAAAATAGGTACTTAAATATTACTCTAGTTATGCCAAGAAAACGTTTCAATTATGCCAAAAAACTTCTAGTTATGCTGAGTTGAAATGGTATTGTTGTAACAGTCTTTAAATATATTATTTAGTATTTATTGTTATTCGTTTTTAACATTTGTTTTAAGTATGTTTGTTTCACAATTAATTTCACTCTATCACTCTATGAAGAACTATAGAATTAGTAAATTTCTTTGTATTTTTAAAGCCGAAATTCTAGCTTTATTCCACGTGAGACTTTCTAAACAGATCACCAGGTGTTTATAAACAATCTAAAGGATGCATTATTTTACATGGTGAAGTTAGAGCTAAGAAGCCCTCTCTGACATTTAACCTGAATACAACGGATCAAGGGTGACTTCCGAACCACCACCAGTAACCGGACAGACGGGTTGCGTGCAAGGATAAGATCACTCAGACGATCACCCATCCAAGGAACAGCCACGCTCGATTATGGTTGACACCGTTATCTTGCGATAATATCGGACCCCTCAGGTTAAGGCCACTGGATTTTGTGACATTTTTTTTATTTACTGTACCGGTTTTTATTATTTTTGTATGATTTTTATCATACGTTTTTGTTACAACGTGTTATTCCAGTTGGTCTGAATATATGGTCTGAATATAACTGAAGATAAGTCATTATATGCGCCATTCCGGAAGATTGTAGTTCCACCTACTAGCAAGTGTAGTGCCTTTCTAGCACAGCTTCTGGATTGACCTACAAAAATGGCACGTCTGTTACTGTGGTTCAGTGCTGATAACCTTTTGCGGGTTAAGTGTGGAGATTATAAGTGATATGCTCAGTTCAAAGTCATCTTAATTTTGCAATAACATACAAACAATGATTACCATTGAATTAAACACAACTAGAGAAAAATGGTGAATCCATGTGGAATGGTTGGTTTGGTTGTTGTACAGGGCAGAGTACTGAGTAAGCAAGTTAATGGTGTAAACGGAAAATCAGGCTAAAACTACGTATTTTGGATTCCACCTTCAGTTGGATGTGCTCGTTCGCCAACCGATTCGCTAATTACAATTTATCAAAAAATAAAAATGAACAATTAATAAAAAAAACCATTGTATTACATTTTAAATGTTATTGTTATGTGTGAATTTCACATGTTATACTCATGTTTAAGTTGTCAAATTTTCCAGAACTAATTGCAAATTACATTTGTATTAGCACTTGGTCACTCACTATGACAATTTTGAAGACGCTTTTAAATGCTGCAGTTTTAATAATATTAAAAATGCATCACGACGTAAAGCGCTGGTCTGGTGAGATATGACGGATCTCCAGTTTAATTACAATTGCAATTCACTGCGCTGTTTCATCATCTGTTATGCGGCGGATTTGCCCGGCTTGAGCGCGTTCTCCTCAATTCTGCTAAGCCTTCATCGCCGGTGATATAATAGAATGTTCACTAGCGCTTAATGAGATACAGTGATTATCCATGGGGAAGAGCCGTCTATGTTATCACTTAAAGAGATAGAGTGATTATCCATGCAGAAGAGTCATCTATGTTATCACTTAATGAGATAGAGTGATTATCCATGCAGAAGAGCCGTCTGTGCTATCAGTTAATCAGATAGAGTGATTATCCATGCAGAAGAGCTGTCTATGTTATCACTCATGCATGCACTTTTCCTGGAATAGTTTATAACATGTATATTGATTGCATAGTGATCGTTTAGTAAGTTAATACTTGTAGAATTTTTAACTTCCGTAACAACTGGTGTAAGAGTTGCATAAAGTGCATTCTTTGAAATATATTTTATTACATACATAGCATAAAATATGGAATATTTTCAAAATTTATGTTTTATTTAGCTTAAACATTTTAGTCCATTGTGATTAAAGGTTGACTATTAAACAAGTCATTAAAAACCAAGTTGACTGAAAAGTTATACTATTAATTTTATGATAACTGAAGTATAATTAAATAATGTAACCCTATAACCTCAGATTGAAGATATGAAGGCACATGAGACGGATCTCTGAAAGTAAATCCAAAACCCAAAATATTAGAGGGTGAACTTGTTGTAGTATTTTTGTTGAACTTAAAACTTAAGTTAGTTGGAAAATTATCAAAATTCAACTGTACAGTTTTTCTCATGGATACAAACTGACAAGGAACTTTTAAATATATTGTAAAAAACAAAGATTTTTTTGTAAAATATACCATCGTGAAAATTAAAGTATTTATTAGTAAAATAAATTACACAATGGTAGGATTATTAAATAAATGGTGTATTTTTAGTTTTTTAAATTGTTACAAATATAGGCTTTGCTAATATTAGTTAAAAAATGCCATATGGTTAGTCACAAGCAAGTAATTCGATCTATTTACTATATTGTTAGATATTACGTTATTTTGAAAACTGAATAACTTTATCAACAAATACTGTTGTTAAAGAGGGATAAATAACTCGGTTTATGCTTAGATTTATTTATACACATAAAAACGATTGTATGTGGGTTTGTTCTTTATACATTACAAAACCACTCATCGGATCACCATACAACTTTGGGAAGCTGTAGAGTTCACTTCCGGAAAGGTTCCAACCCAAAGGCTCCACCCCAGTGGTCTTTAAAGTTTCAGTGATAATGTAATGGAGTTACTTTATTTATCAGACACTAAACAAATAAAATGAACACTTTTGAAATAGTTTTAAATCAATAGGCACTTTTGATGCCTATTGGTATAATCAAATTAAATCATTAAAAATCAATATAAACATAAGTTGAATGAAATCAACATTGTTGAACTTATGTATCAACTTACTGTCAACAATTTTCAACTTATTATTTTAAACAATTTGTCATTCTAACATTGAGGCCTATAAATTGATTTGACATTTGTAGCTTATAGATTGCTTAATATATTTATATATATAAAAATAATAACACTTAGCAATCTTTTTGGTGTTTTTAATTTTCAAGATCGATTTCAGTCTCGTAAGACTATCATCAGTTGAAAAACAGAAATAACATTCTGTTTTTCAACTGATGATAGTCTTACGAGACTGAAATCGATCTTGAAAATTAAAAACACCAAAAAGATTGCTAAGTGTTATTATTTTTATATATATAAACTATAAATTGAGTTGTTGAACTCCATTTTCTATTCTTTTGTGAATCCCTCTCGTCTGAGGAAGGTGAGTGTGGTTCACCGAAATCGATCACCATAATATTTGTCCGTTTTGTACTTGTATTGTAATATATATATGTGTGTGTGTGTGTGTATTTTGTGCTTGTATTATAATAAATTTGTGCTGTGTGACATTTACTTGTACTGTATATGTACCAACACGTATTATGCTAATTAAAAAGCTATTTTAATATTTAAAAAATGTATAAATGTTACCTATCACGCTACTATAAAAATAAAAAACAACTGAGTTATATCTACAATGGATTTGTGTGTTTTCAATTTAAAACCAATTCCAACATAAAAACTAACAGTTTGAGGAATTTGCCACTTTGTTGGAACAATTATGCGTTATGTAGAGAAAATATGAAAATAGCTGAATATATTTTAAAAAACGTTCAGAAGAAATGTGTAGTCGTAAAAATACATACAGGGCAATGTGTTGAGAAGGGAATTTCGTAGCTGTCAAGGGTAACCTTATAACTGTAGTACATGGGTGAGGGGGAATGATACATTCCGTTACCTTCATAAATGACATGCAAACATCTCTCGATAGAAATGGATGCTGGCGAGTGTTTTTACTCGGAGATAAATGGTATTCACAGTACCAGTTAGACGTGAATAGCAGAATATTCACAGTTATATTCTGCTACAAAATATCCATCAAGTGAACAGTTTTGCCAAAATAATGTAAAAAAAGAGTACAAGGTTTAAATCCTCAGAGAGCTGATTGTAAATACTTAATTAAAAATAATAATACAGGCTCATAAGACATGGAATTTGATACTTGGTAGTACGTAAGGCAAATAAAACTACTACTAGTAGTCAATTGGTCGTTTGGGTTTTTAATAATAACTTTGTCTTGGTTTAATTCATTTAAAATGAGGGATAAAAATACATCTACATTATGAATGGAAAATATGTGGCTGTTTTAAAAGGAAATATGTTGCTGAACAAACAGTTTAAAATAAATTTAATGTAATAGTACGTTTATCAATAAAACAGGAAGGTTCACAAAATATGTCATATGTACATAATTCAGCTCCCAGTTAACGTCTAGAGTAGTTTGATGAAATTTTGTGAGTGTTGCCTCTGTCTGTTTTAGATAATCACAAGTTAAAACAATATAATCATTAATAATACACTGTTCAGATAGTCCTTTGGTTTTCTGGAGAATACCACAAGTTTGGAAAGCTAATTTGAATCAATCTGATTACTTTATACAACTTATTCGTCATTTATCTCCATTTGTATAAACCCTTTTATAAGTCTCCTACATTGTTTTCATGAGGACTTTGTCACTGGACATTAGTGAGATTTTTGAACCTAGCAAAATATTTATTAGGGGATCATTATGGCAATGTTTTGACTGTTGGATGAGATTATAGAAGGATTGATATGGAGGATGGGAAAATAGGTTATCTATTACACCAACCAGAGTGAGGGAAGAAAGGCAAGGGTGTTTTGACTGTTGGATGATATCATAGAAGGATTGATATGGAGGATGGGAAGAGAGGTTATCCATTACACCAACCAGAGTGAGGGTGGAAAGGCAAGGGTGTTTTTACTGTTGGATGATATCATAGAAGGATTGATATGGAGGATGGGAAGAGAGGTTATCTATTACACCAAGCAGAGTGAGGGTTGAAAGGCATGGGTGTTTTGACTGTTGGATGATATCATAGAAGGATTGATATGAAGGATGGGAAGAGAGGTTATCTATTACACCAACCAGAGTGAGGGAAGAAAGGCATGGGTGTTTTGACTGTTGGATGATATCATAGAAGGATTGATATGGAGGATGGGAAGAGAGGTTATCTATTACACCAACCAGAGTGAGGGAAGAAAGGCATGGGTGTTTTGACTGTTGGATGATATCATAGAAGGATTGATATGGAGAATGGGAAGAGAGGTTATCTATTACACCAACCAGAGTGAGGGAAGAAGGGCATGGGTGTTTTGACTGTTGGATGATATCATAGAAGGATTGATATGGAGGATGGGAAGAGAGGTTATCTATTACACCAACCAGAGTGAGGGAAGAAAGGCATGGGTGTTTTGACTGTTGGATGATATCAGAGAAGGATTGATATGGAGGATGGGAAGAGAGGTTATCTATTACACCAACCAGAGTGAGGGTTGAAAGGCATGGGTGTTTTGAGTGTTGGATGATATCATAGAAGGATTGATATGAAGGATGGGAAGAGAGGTTATCTATTACACCAACCAGAGTGAGGGAAGAAAGGCATGGGTGTTTTGACTGTTGGATGATATCATAGAAGGATTAATATGAAGGATGGGAAGAGAGGTTATCTATTACACCAACCAGAGTGTGGGAAGAAAGGCAAGGGTGTTTTGACTGTTGGATGATATTATAGAAGGATTGATATGGAGAATGGGAAGAGAGGTTATCTATTACACCAACCAGAGTGAGGGTAGAAAGGCAAGGGTGTTTTGACTGTTGGATGATATCATAGAAGGATTGATATGGAGGATGGGAAGAGAGGTTATCTATTACACCAACCATAGTGAGGGTTGAAAGGCATGGGTGTTTTTCTGGACTTGTAAAGACTGATAATTAAATCAATTTGACTCGACTGGTCCTCACCACCAAAGTGTGCGTGCGTGCGTGCGTGCGTGCGTGCGTGCGTGTGTGTGTGTGTGTGTGTTTTGAAAACAGTGATGACAGACATAATGCATTGGTTAACATTTCATATTCAATAATCCTCAGGTTATTGAATATATAGCTTAAACGCTTGGGTTGGCATTTCTATATATCTAGTGATAGTTTTAAATGTCTCGGTTAATATAAAACTTCACCTTTTCACCACACTAACTAAGTCTTTACAAGAGGAACCCCTGATAAAAAAAGAGCAATATTTCTTAACCACTTTCTCGATCTGCAAATGGAAAATTTATATGTTTTCAAGTACTATCTGACAACATTCCTGCAAGAAAGGGTCTTCCACTCAGACTAAGGATTCTAGAACACCTGACTCAATGCAGCTCAAAATAAGAATGCTCTCTGATAACGAAACGATAAATCTGTAAATATTTATACAACTATTAATATCGTAAATATATATCTACTAATGTATTTACATTGGATAGTTTTACTTTCTAAATTGATTTCTGTAATATTCTCTATTACCTCGTAAATAAATAATGTTGTCTAATGAACAACTGAACGTAAACAACTGAACGTAAAGAACAATCTTGTAACTCCTCATCTTTTCTATTTTCATGTGTGTTCACCTATCAATAAGCCTAACTTCAAGTTAAATAATTGTATTAAAATGTTGAACTTATTATAAAATTAAAATAATATGCCATAGTAATCAAAATAGGGAAGTGGAGGGAGTAGTCAAAGTGTTAGGTTTGTAACTCATTGAACCTTTTAAATTTGATTGCAATTTTAGATTATGATTGTACGATTTGCTGGAAGAACTTATCTTATCAGAATGTATTAACACGTTTCATTGTCCTTTCTCCTTATCAAACCCGTAGTTTGATTCAAAATGAATGAGTCCTAGTAATATCATATGTAGCATTTTGTTGGTCTACTTAAACATGTTCTGCCGTCATCACACATGACATCCATGGCCGTGAGGACGGTAGTGTAATATTTATAAAAATGAAACATGTGAGCATATAAATATGTTCGATCATGATGATTTGGGTTCAAGATATACTGTAATTGAAAATGCACAAACTATTTTTAGAACATAACATACACGCGCGCGCACACCCTCTCTCTCTCTCTCTCTCTCTATATATATATAAATTAACACCAAAATATTTTAAGCTTCTTTACTCATAATGTATTAATCTGCTATCTGACGTTCTTCACTAATTAATTATCACTGTATTTATATAATATCGCTACTAATGTTGTAAATGAAACAGATCCTCTTAAAAATAGAATAACGATTGAGTTCCAGGAAAATCTTTTGCCAAACACTCTTCAATTAAACCACTATTATTCATCCATAAATAACAAGTAGTGAAAATAGGATCATTAAGACTGTAACGTGATTAAAAACTAGCGTACGACTTTGATTTACGAGGAGCTGACTTGGTAAAACACGACATGAATTTAGATTTGTTTGGATTTACGTGAGTGGACTCTTGACTACTTCATTTCATCACTCGAAGGGTTGTTTATGTCTTATCATTGTCTAGGATAAGTCAGATTTAACACGTGTTGTAAATATAAAAGGTACATTTTGCATCAAATTTGGTCATCAATACATGTTAGATTACCGTACTTATATACTAATATACTACCATAATTATATACTAATAATTAACTAAATAAGTTGTAGTTAAAGATTCATTTTCATGACAAGAAACAAACTTATAGTCATATTATACTAATTTATTTTCATGAATGTACATAAATCTGAAGAGATAATTTGTATCGAGAACTGAAAAATGTGGAACCGATAGTAGTAAGTACGTAATAATAATATTAGACAATTTTCCTTAAAATTGTGGATGCCCAATAATATGTTCATTTATATTATATAAAAGTTCAATCAGACGTTAGGGACATACTGATAAAATAATGAAGTAAACATTTCATATGACATTTACAATCTAAATCTGAACACGTTTACTATTCAAATATAATGTAGTACGGAGTAGTACATGATCAAGCTTTCAGTACAGCTACTAAGTGAGTTGTTCTTTTAATATGGTAACTGCCATAGCAGAGAGATCACACTGTTTGGTAGTACAGCTATTAAGTGTGTTTTTCATTTAATACAGTAACTGCCAAAGCAGGGAAATCATACTGTGTGGTAGTACAGCTACTAAGTGTGTTGTTCTTTTAATATGGTAACTGCTATAGCAGGGAGATCACACTGTGTGTTAGTACAGATACTAAGTATGTTGTTCATTTCATACGGTAACTTCCATAGCAAGGAGATCGCTCTGTGTGGTAGTACAGCTACTAAGTATGTTGTTCATTTCATACGGTAACTTCCATAGCAAGGAGATCACTCTGTGTGGTAGTACAGCTACTAAGTATGTTGTTCATTTCATACGGTAACTTCCATAGCAAGGAGATCACTCTGTGTGGTAGTACAGCTACTAAGTATGTTGTTCATTTCATACGGTAACTTCCATAGCAAGGAGATCACTCTGTGTGGTAGTACAGCTACTAAGTATGTTGTTCATTTCATACGGTAACTTCCATAGCAAGGAGATCACTCTGTGTGGTAGTACAGATACTAAGTATGTTGTTCATTTCATACGGTAACTTCCATAGCAAGGAGATCACTCTGTGTGGTAGTACAGCTACTAAGTATGTTGTTCTTTTAATATGGTAACTGCTATAGCAAGGAGATCACTCTGTGTGGTAGTACAGCTACTAAGTGTGTTGTTCTTTTAATATGGTAACTGCTATAGCAGGGAGATCACACTGTGTGGTAGTACAGCTACTAAGTATGTTGTTCATTTCATACGGTAACTTCCATAGCAAGGAGATCACTCTGTGTGGTAGTACAGCTACTAAGTATGTTGTTCTTTTAATATGGTAACTGCTATAGCAGGGAGATCACACTGTGTGTTAGTACAGATACTAAGTATGTTGTTCATTTCATACGGTAACTTCCATAGCAAGGAGATCACTCTGTGTGGTAGTACAGATACTAAGTGTGTTGTTCTTTTAATATGGTAACTGCTATAGCAGGGAGATCACAGTGTGTGTTAGTACAGATACTAAGTATGTTGTTCATTTCATACGGTAACTTCCATAGCAAGGAGATCACTCTGTGTGGTAGTACAGCTACTAAGTATGTTGTTCATTTCATACGGTAACTTCCATAGCAAGGAGATCACTCTGTGTGGTAGTACAGCTACTAAGTATGTTGTTCATTTCATACGGTAACTTCCATAGCAAGGAGATCACTCTGTGTGGTAGTACAGCTACTAAGTGTGTTGTTCTTTTAATATGGTAACTGCTATAGCAGGGAGATCACACTGTGTGGTAGTACAGGTACTAAGTGTGGTTTTCATTTAATATGGTAACTACTATAGCAATTAGATCACTCTGTGTGGTAGTACAGCTACTAAGTGTGTTGTTCTTTTAATATGGTAACTACCATAGCAGGGAGATCACACTGTGTGTTAGTACAGATACTAAGTATGTTGTTCATTTCATACGGTAACTTCCATAGCAAGGAGATCACTCTGTGTGGTAGTACAGCTACTAAGTATGTTGTTCATTTCATACGGTAACTTCCATAGCAAGGAGATCACTCTGTGTGGTAGTACAGCTACTAAGTGTGTTGTTCTTTTAATATGGTAACTGCTATAGCAGGGAGATCACACTGTGTGGTAGTACAGCTATTAAGTGTGTTGTTCATATAATATGGTAACTGCTATAGCAGGGAGATCACAGTGTGTGTTAGTACAGATACTAAGTATGTTGTTCATTTCATACGGTAACTTCCATAGCAAGGAGATCACTCTGTGTGGTAGTACAGCTACTAAGTATGTTGTTCATTTAATATGGTAACTGCTATAGCAAGGAGATCACTCTGTGTGGTAGTACAGCTACTAAGTGTGTTGTTCTTTTAATATGGTAACTGCTATAGCAGGGAGATCACTCTGTGTGGTAGTACAGCTATTAAGTGTGTTGTTCTTTTAATATGGTAACTGCTATAGCAGGGAGATCACACTGTGTGTTAGTACAGATACTAAGTATGTTGTTCATTTCATACGGTAACTTCCATAGCAAGGAGATCACTCTGTGTGGTAGTACAGCTACTAAGTGTGTTGTTCATTTAGTAATCCATCTAGAGAGTACGACATGAGGAAGGACTTTGCTGAGCATAACGTAGCTTTGCAGTAATAGTAAATGTTTATTTTAAAAAATAACTTTTTTCATATTCTTATATACAAGGAATTACTTCACGAGCCAACCCCATTTCAACCAAACTCTGCCCATTTCGTTTATCTCATTTAATAGCTGATGATCGCAAAATTCGATTTATAGATTTTTTATTTAATGGAATGCGAATGAAACATTCCCCGGAAAAAATAAAAACGCGTAACTTCTATATTTTTGTCTTCACGCTACGCTCGTGAAGAAAGCTCGGCATTTAGCCTCGCCTGGAAACTGCCTTTTGCCCCTTTGTAGAACTCGGCTTACAGCCTCGCGGCCTGCGGGCTCACCAAGAAACTCTGCTATATTCTGCGTTCTCCCTCGTGAGGGAGATCGTCTTACGGATTCCTAACGAATTTGGCAATTGAATTTGGTTTTAGGGACAGTGGAGCTATTAAACATAGTATTTTATAAAATCTGATGGTATATTAGTAATTAATTTAAGAGCACCTTTAATTTGATACACCAAGTGGTGTATCAAATTAAAGGTGCTCTTAAATTTAGGGTATACTAGTTTAACACTTCCTAATTTTGGGTTACGGAGCATATTTTTTATTTGGGGGCAGAAACCTTATACGTTGTCTCTTCCAAAATACTATTGTATAATGTGATTTGTGAGATAAATACCTACAGTTTGATACCCCACTAGGGCAGATTATATTAGTAGCCTAATATTTGTTTGTTTGTTTTATTTTGGGGTCATATGCCCCTTATTAATTGCACTTTTTGAAATATGATAGTAGATTTATATTAAAAAGAAAATTAGCTTTAATTTGATACCCCAGTTGAGTAGATAACACCAGTATTAAAAAATTTAAATTTTTATAATTTACAGTTTTTGGGGCCCCGATATTCCCAAATTTTTAAGTTTTAAGGCTGTAATTCATGTATAAGATGCAAGTTTGTTACGCGTGCAGAACTGTGAAGGTTTGAAATTTTTATTTAAGATTTCCCTCAAGTTAGGTTAGAAATGCTACTTTTTTGTGATTATTCCATAAGAAATATATTGGGGCAGTTTTCGGGGTACAAAAGCTGCCATTTCTGAACTATGAAGAATTTGTCAAAATCTTATTGACACCTACACTCATCCTACTAAATTTCAGCCTCGGAAGTTTTGTGGTTTTTGAGAAACAGTGGTCAGTGAGTGAGTCAGTGATATTTGGCTTTTATGTATATACCAAGCCAAGTGTCTTCTAGTATATATATAAAAGCCAAATACCACTGACTCACTCAATGATCACTGTTTCTCAAAAACCACTAAACCTCCTAGGCTGGAATCTAGTAGGATGATTGTAGGCGTTCAATAAGAAGGGACTTTGAAAAATTCTTCAAAGTTCAGAAATGGCAGCTTTTTTTACCTCCAAACCTGCCCCATTATGTTTACTATGGAAAAATCACAAAAAAGTATTATTTCTTACCTAACCTGAGGGAAATCTCAAATAAAAGTTTCAAACCTTCACAGTTATACACGCGTGTCAACGTCCACCCTATACATGCATTTCAACCCCGACTCTCACTGCGCTAACACACCTCAGCCTTCGGCATCGGCATGTACTTTGACTTCAAATATCAGTAGATTATCTGTATAATGTAAAGATACAATATTATATTTATTTACATTAATTCACTTGCATTACTCTTGTTGCTATCTATTTATTAGTATAAATACCCAATAGTATTACAAAGCCTATTTTAAACGTGTTCATTTCATTTGTTTTTGTTTAACAGCTGAAGATTCAACTTTTAATGCATTAATAGAATAATGTCAAACATAAAATATAAACATGTTTATTTATTTACAAAACAGCTGTTAATTTACTAAAATCAACCTAATATTATTCTTATGAAAAAAATGAAATTTTGAGGGGCTGTTTGTACCCATTAGGAATAACATTTCAAAAAATCCTTTCTTAGTGCACCTCTAAGGCGTAAGATAAACATATGTACAATATGTCATGTCTCTATCTTTTATGATTTTTGCTGGGTGATGTTGAATCAGTCAACCCAGATAGAAGATAGATAAAGATGGAAATATGGCAATCCCAGAGATAAAATATTTAGCATATTTGCAACAGTTAATAAGATCTTTTTTCGATTTTTGTAGAATGGATTTTATTTGTCATTGCTATTCATACCTACAATGATAATTAATTAGTTTGTAGTGGAACTGTCTTCTGATCTGGAAGAGACAATACAAATAATAAACTAATCTATACATTTTGCAAAATGTTGTTTGAGTTTCATCCATTTTGGTATTACTTTTAATTCGAAATTTTTGTTTAATTTACTCCATTTTGAGAATGTTCTAGAATGTAAAGCATTTCTTTAAACCAAAAGAGGCAAATAAATCAAGGTAAGAACTTTTTTTTTATTTCAGATTGTACAGTACTATAACTTAACGTGTTATAGTATTAAAAAAAAATATATATTTTTTTTATATGTTATATTGCTAAAATAAGCTTTTAACCGTTTGAAGGGCCTGAGTTTTTTTGTTTGGATTTAGACTTCTTTTCTTTCTTTTGATCAGGGTTTTCTTTATCTTTATCCTTATCTTTATCCTTATCCTTATCTTTCTCTTTCTCTTTATCTTTCTTATGATCAGGGCAAGGTGGGCAGGGTGGACAGTCACTAGGACGATGAGATGAGGAATCATCTTTTGGGTTATAATATTGGACAGGTATGCACATTTGATAGTTCTGAGCTGGTGCATTGGAGGTAGGCTGTTTCTCAGAATTTGGATGTATAGGAACTTTTATTATAGGAATACACTGGTTTCCTCCTTCTCCACTTGGCATACTGCGGGAGCACCTGTCTCTTATCAGTGCCGCTGCTAAACCATATGCCTGCAGGAACATGAGGAATTGCTGAGTGGCTGGCATCATCCCTTCTACAGAGTTCTTAAATCTTTCTTCATTCTCGAAGTCTCCAACTTTTTTCCCTCTCTCCCTGTGCCCACTCGGTTGTGGACAGCAGATTATGGGAGAAATATTCTTGCTCCTCTTTTTGAATTTTTTTACCGATTTCTGACTACAATACATCGCTGGAGGACTATTTGGAGATGGAGAATGAGGTGAGGAATAATATGCAGGTGGAGAAGATGATGGACAATACTGCTGGCACCACTGTTCCGATCTGTAAAGTTTAGAAAAATTACAGTTCTGGTTGTTTTTCATTTTTTACTGTTAAGGCTTTGTAGGAATACATACAATGATTGAACATGGACTTGAGATGTGTGAATGTAGTGTTTGATACTAAAATGGATTAGTTTAAAGAATGTTTGAGTGATTGTAATGTAACTAAGCCCTGTGAAATTTGAATATCTATTATCTATGAATACAGAAAAATAAGAAAGGCACATAAAGAAACATTTTAACTAACTTTAATTTTCTTTTATTAATGGTTATTTTTGTTAGCTGGAGATCATCTGCGTCGGTGTCCCTGACAATGGCGCCTGCAAGTGCGTAATCATCGAAATATTCATCAAATGGGCTGATTTTAAATCTTTTCTTATTAATATGTATTCATCACTACTATAAGAATCAATTGGTAGATAATCTCAAACTGTTTGTGCAATTAGGTGAACGAAGTGTTAGTTGTTTACAACATGTATTTGTAAATGGGTGGGTAAAAAAATTAAACGAGATCCTTGTTATCATTTTGGATAGAGAATGTTATATAATGGCCAAGTTTTTTACATTACAATTTAATATTTTATTTTCTTAATAACTAAATTGTTGGTAAGAAATATAAATTGATAACGATGTTGTGAGAACAAAGAAGCGACTAATTGAGCTAAAAATATATTAATATTATTAATTTAGCTTAATATGAATATGTATGGTAATAAATCTGTTTTCAAATCACAAACAAAGAAAACCACGAATGAAAATGGAAATATTCAACCACAATTTTTAAGTACCTGAAAATTATATAACTATAATATTTTACATTGTAAGAGTCTTCATCATATGAATCTACTGATAAATCATTAAAAACCTTGTATTTTAATATCTCAGTATTTTTATTCAACGATGTTTTTAATCAAAACATTCCGTTGCCCAATTAACATTTTTGATAGAATAACACCTGATTAGTACTTCACTGTAAGTTCAGATTGTCAGTACCTAGGTCACATACCTGGCATATTCCTCCCCATTGTAACTGGGTCCTGGTGGGTACTGATGCTGCCCCCCTTGGTTTAGGGAATACTGCTGCTGACCCCCTTGATATGGAGGGCCCTGCTGCTGGCCTCCCCCCTGGGATATGAAGATCTGCGTGGTTGCCTGACCGGTCTGGCAGTCACAGCTACCACTGCTCTCAGAATCAGATTCCGAATCACTGTATCTCTTACGCTTCCCGAATTTTCTTTTCTGTAATGAGTTATGTATCATTAAAACAGTTTTGAAGAGTAAACGTTACTATAATGTGTCAGTTGCTTCTCCAGACATTATAGTTGCTGTTGGTTAGTCAACATAATAATATAATTCAACTTTCACAGTTAATTGTAACTAGAGAGTACGAGCTCATGCTTGAACTAAGCAAACATTTGGAAATTAAACTTTTTTAGTGTAATAAGGGCGGTAGGTGGTTTGATTTGGTACAGTAAATAAAATAAATATTAAAACTGATAAGGATATATCTTATCCGATATTTGGAAACAATTTAATAATACTGCTCAATTCATCTTTGAGAAATGAAGACAATATTATTACCCGAAGCGAAAGACAATCCAGTTATTTCTTTCCTTAGTGAATAAAGAAATATTTGTTTGTTCACTAAAGGTGTAATATAGTGTTCTATTTTTATTACATGTACAAGATAAAAAACAAGTAAATTATCATGTACATTTATTTTTAACTATACCACAATTTTTAGTAGTTAAATCGAACCTCTATAGTTAGATCAACTACATAAAATTTATAAGCATTCAAAATTAATACATACACATTTTATAACTTTCGAATAGATATAATAAAATAAATTAGCATGATAATTTACTTCCTATATATCTTAAATATGTAATAAAATATAACACTATTTCACATCTTTAGTGAATAAACGATTATAACTAATACCTTCTTATGAAATGGTCCAAGCCTTAACTAAGATCAATTTTAAATATAAAAGTACAAAACACACCTTTTTCTTTAAATCTCGATCTATAGATAGTCTCCTTTCAGATAACATAATCGGGGGTTCTTCAGCAACTTGTAGACCAGGTGCGCCACCAGGAATACCAGAGGGTCTATTAGGGCCAGTAGGCCCTGGCTGTGCTCCAGGAGAACCTGTGGGAGGTCCTAAACTTCTTCCTGCTGGTCCACGACCACCAGGTCCACCAGGCCAGGTCTGTTGCGCCATCTGAGGACACGATTATAAACCAGCATAAATTTTGTCTCGCAATGAGAAATAGACCTATGGTGATTCTATAACTTTCACTACCCGTATTGGAGCATGAAGTGATTCGATGTAAATAGTGTGTATCACTAGGTGCTGTGAATGTCTAATTGTCTTAGGAATACTTATCATTTCTTTTCCAACAAGCAATAATGAAAAATTAATGTGTTCGTAACATTCATTGTTTATAGTGGCCTAAAAGTTTGACAAGACCACCGACATTTTCAACACTCTATACCGATTTTATGATCTTATCTAAGTCTTTTGTGAATTTTAATAATTTTACTTGGGATTATTATATAAATACTATGAAAATTGTTTTTGTTAGAGAACTTTGAGATAACTGATGCTCAAATTTACAATATAGTTAGCTAGTCCCTCGTTCTCTATCATTTACTTACTCATACGCTCACTGACTCACATTTTACAAATATAAACTGTACTAGATCTCATCAAGATAGTAGCAAAGATAATCTACTAGCAAATCACGATTTTAGAATAGAATAAGTTTATTCCAAAAATTTTACATAATTGTGGCCCCACTAAGTAACAAATAATACTTGTCAGCGGGGTCCATCTTAACTATAACATATCAAATAAATTAGTACATAGTAATATAATAAATTTAGCATATTCTTATCAATAATTGTATTAGAAACAATGGCAATTGGTGGGAAAAAAATATACCTAGTGTATAAGTGGCAAACAAACAAGTTAACTGATATTACATAGATAGTTTATAATAACAAGTACTATGAATATATTTATAAAAGTGTTGTTCCCAAAGAAATAATCAATAGTAATGATTATTTCGTAAAATGATACTAAATTTTGCAAAGATTTACTTCTCCCTCCGATAATAAATTAATAAGGCTTACTACAAATCTAAATTAACACAAATTAGTAGGCCTATGTAATATAATATTTCTTACCTTGAATTGTATTAATTCTAGTTAAACTGTGAATAGTTGATTATAAAATTTAGAACATGATTTTCACTTGAATTTTAACCCTGTCCTAATTGTGTGCTAGTATTGTTGGGTCATAATTTACTTAAAATAAGGCTTATTTTTAATTTTGCTAAATATTAGCAGCTGATGCTTTTAAATGGATAAGTTGTTCGTAAAAGCATAATTAATTATGTTAAATCATAATTATTAGCTTCTCGGAATACTCATATATCTGAAATTATGTTTCAATAAGGCAAGAACTCCCGAATATGGTTATTTATATTCGGGAATAAGTTTATTTTGCTTAATATCTAATAATATTTGAATTGCTATTTAAATCTATCATACAACGAAAATAACCTAAAAACAGAGAATTATTGTTTGAAACTTTATCAAGCAATATACTCATCTTAAATATTAGTTTTCGTCAATTAATACTGTATTATTTTCAAATTTTCCTCCCTTAAATCAGTATGAAACAATTGATGTTTGGAAATCAGGCTTACTATATACACTGTGTACATTTGTGATTCGAAAGCCTCGAAATGGTTTAGTTAGTTTTTAACCATTTCTGATAAAGTAATGAGATT
Organism: Stictocephala bisonia; assembly: GCA_035578905.1. Classification (NCBI taxonomy): domain Eukaryota; kingdom Metazoa; phylum Arthropoda; class Insecta; order Hemiptera; family Membracidae; genus Stictocephala; species Stictocephala bisonia. The sequence continues at coordinate 402,297 of JAQJVL010000081.1, forward strand.
TGGCTTGTAAATATTAATCATCTATTTTTTACGTTATTATACTCTTTATATCGTCGGGGGGGGGGGGGGGGTACTCCCAAGGGGTCAGAAAAAAAACCATAAATAGCATCATGGGTCAAGTAATGTACCGAAATGTTGGTCATAAACTACAACCGTAAAAAATCTACCTCAAAAGGTTAACATATCTCAAATGGCGGCAATTTGAAATTTGTCTTCAGTCATGCAAATCAGAGTAGCACCTACTATTTTAGATCAAATTTATTTATTGTACGGAAATAAAAATTAAGTACTAAAAGAAATAAAAATAAAAATTAAGCATTCAAATGCTCTCAAAAGTGACTTTCGACAGTACCCATATCCATATTAGAAACCAATAACAATATCTTAAAGTATATACCTAGTTTCTTCAATGATGCGCTGAATAAGTTCTTGGTTTGGTTAACTTAGTTATGAAAATCCTTTGTTTTATATAACCCCTTAAGGTGGTATTACACGTACGGACTTGCTCATGAGCATGTTCACACAAATAAACTCACGACCTAGTCCTTCCTCGCAATAGGGGGTATTTGTCGTGCACCTGCTTGTTTGGACATGCTCAATAGCACTGTATGTGTATGGGTGGGTGTACTTGCTATTGCCTCTCAGCCATATGCCTTACTATGTACCCCTATCCATCACGTAGCTTGATATTTAGGACTTGCCTAAGAGCATGCCCCCGCGTGTAATACCACCATAAGGAGGATTTCGATTTGGTGATTTAGGTGGTCACTCTGTAGCTCTCTTAACATCCTATTCAACGATTGGTAAATTTTCTGTCCAGCAGCGTTCGTACTTATACACAATAATAACGTGGTGCCCCATCGTTTTGATTCAACACTGATTAAAACCTGGACCCAGCTAACGAGGCTCGTAGTACGTCAAGCACCTTGGGTTTTCTTGAAAATAATTAATTACATTCATTCAGTTTCCGTTCAAACAAATATCGATTATACAAGGTCGTAAAATTAATTTACCAACTACTCCAGCCTACTCGTTAACTTTTTGGAGTTTTGTAGCACCCTCCATGATCCTTTGAGGATTTTCGTCAGTAAAGATGGGATATGCACCCTCCCACCCATACACGTTCAGTGATGTTGAACCACGAATGAAGTATTTTGTTGTTGTTGAAATAAAATATTTGTTGATCCACTAGGCTGTCACCTCGCCCGAATAACGTTATGCAAGATAGCCGTGATATCTACCGTATTTTCTACAGAAGTCCCATGCGTGATCCCACACTAAGTAATGTAAAAAACCCCAAGGAAGCGAAAATAGTTAAGGATGACATGTAGCCTAACCAGGGCCATGTACCCTATCATTGGGCATGTAGCCTAATCAAGAATATATAAACTAGCCAGAGCCATGTAGCCTTACCAGTGGCACATAGGCCTAATAAGGGCATGCAGATTAACCCGAGGAACGTAGCCTAACCAAGCGCATTTAGCGTAACCAGGGGCATGCAGACTACGAAGGGCATGTAGCCTTACCAGTGTCATGTAGGCTAATCAGGGGCATGTAGCCTATCCAGAAACATGCTGCCTAACCAAGGATATATAGCGCAACCAGAGACATGTAGACTAACCAGAGGCATGCGGAATACCAAGGGCATGTAGCCTTACTAGTGTCATGTAGGCTAACCAGGGGCATGTAGCCTGTCCAGAAGCATGCTGCCTAACCAAGGGTAAATAACGTAACCAGAGACATGTAGACTAACCAGAGGCATGTGGCCTAACCAAGCGCATATAGCGTAACCAAAGGCATGTAGACTAACCAGAGGCATGCGGAATACCAAGGGCATGTAGCCTTACCAGTGTCATGTAGGCTAACCAGGGGCATGTAGCCTATCCAGAAGCATGCTGCCTAACCAAGGGTAAATAACGTAACCAGAGACATGTAGACTAACCAGAGGCATGTGGCCTAACCAAGCGCATATAGCGTAACCAAAGGCATGTAGACTAACCAGAGGCATGCGGAATACCAAGGGCATGTAGCCTTACCAGTGTCATGTAGGCTAACCAGGGGCATGTAGCCTATCCAGAAGCATGCTGCCTAACCAAGGGTATATAACGTAACCAGAGGCATGTAGGCTAACCAGATACGTGTAGACTTACAAGTAGAATGTTGGCTAACCAGAGACGTTCTTACATTTATAAAAATGTTTATAAACACAAAAAAGGAAAGTCTCTTTATACTGATTGAAAACTAGTCTGTGCTCATGCCAGTGACAGCTGGACATAGGTGAGAGGTGAAGAGGGGGATCGTTTATGAAAACATTAGCCCATGCAAACGGTTGTCTTGATTAATTGTCAAATCTACATTATTCTTATCAGCTGATATTTACTATCGTAATATTCGTTTATAATATCGAGGTAATATGGTCAGTAGCAACACCACTTTCACGAGCAGAGACTACTTGTTCAATCAGTATTCTATTAGTGTTATATATCGAAATTAATTTTAAACTGCTATTTATTGTATGTTGTCAGAATTTATTGCTTAATCAGAATTATGAGCATTTCATAAGCATTAGTAGCATTGAGGAGTTGGCGAGTGCTGTGTGAGGTATTAAAGTGGTCAAATGTCTCTGATACACCTGGCAGATGTTCTTTATGTCCTGTATTTTGCCCCGTCTCTCTCCATTGGGTGACGCACATCCATTTCCTGTTGGCGTTGCATCGTTTTCTTTATTATTGTAGCTCCCATTCCGTAGGCTTGCAAGAACATTAAGAACCCTTGTGCTCCAGGAAACATACCACTCATGTTGTGGCCCTTCAGAGTGGTCCTCTCCGATGACTTTCCTTCCCCCACATCACAAAGGTGGCTGCAAGAGTTACCATGAAGATGTCCTTCGTTGCCGTCGTAGACGCAAGAAGACTTACTCACACACGATGATATCCTCCCTGTCTTACCTCCACAATTCTTATGTTTTCCATGTCTGAAAAACATCAATAACAGAGTATTAGATTATAAATTTCAAAATATTCTTTGGGAGTTGATGTAAAACACTCGTACTTGGGTGTACCTTGATATACCACATAGTGATGGGGTTTAAAGGAAAAGAGTGTTTTCATGCTGTGGGACATTTAATTCATATATATATATATATAATAAAATTGTTTATTTTGTTAACGCAGATATTTTCTTATTTTTTGACCAATTTTAACGTTTTGGGTGTCAAAAAACTTTCTGTAATTCGTAGTTGTTTATAAAGCCTGTAACCTTTCAATATGTTCTGAAAGACATGAAAAGCCCTCAAAGTACGTATTTCAGCTATAAAATGTAGATTACTTAGTAGAGTATACCTCTGAACGTTTCGAGTACCAACCCCGTCACTCACTGCACTCGTTACTCCCCGGCCTCTGGCCTCAAGCTTTTAATTTTCTCTACAAATAATAGTAGATTAACGTAAAATCAGAATATTACATTTATTTACAGTATTTCATTCATATTATTTGCGTTACTTCCTATTTATTAGTATAAACACCCAACGATATTACTTACCATATTAAATTTGTTTATGTTTTATAGCTTAACATTGATTAAATAACTAAAATAAGTGCATAAGATTACAATTTAAACCTTCAAGTCCAGTATAGTAAACTCATACAATCGAATATGAATATAACCTTGATTACATCCACGATATATATCCTTCCCTGGTTTTTCAATATGAAAGATCTAACGTACTCACTATTACAAACACCATTGTTTATATTCCAACAGCTCTTAAAACTTGTTGGAAATCATTATGTACATTTGAACAGCTGTTTGGTTAGGTTCATTTAAATCTCTCCCTATGTTGTTCTTATGGTCAAAATACGTACTTTGAGGGATTATTATACCCTTCAGGGTAAATAAATTGAAGAATTAAGGCCTTATTGCACAACTACGAATAGAGGCAAATTTGTTAACACCTCAAGTGGTCAAGAAATAAGAGAGGGACTAAATTGACAAGAAACAGCAATACGTATTATATACATACTAGGGAACACCCCTGCATACTTTGTAGCAATTGTTGCAAATCTTTTTTAACCCACCCGCCCACCCATACACGTATAGTGGTCATGATCCACCCGCCCACCCATACATGTACAGTTGTATTGACCCACCCGCCCACCCATACACGTACAGTTGTATTGACCCACCCGCCCACCCATACACGTAGGCCTACAATGGTCATAACCTAGCCACCCACCCGTACACGTACAGTGGTAGAAAAAAAAGAAGGGCCGTCACTTGTAGCAATTGTTGCACATCGGCCTTTGGCCTGTGATTTTTGACTACAAATAATAGGTTACCTGAATGACGTAAAATCACAACAATACATTAATTACAGTATCTCACTCACGTTAGCTGCGTTGCTACCTATTTATTAGTATAAAAACTCAATAATAATACTTTCAAAAGTGTTCATTTCATTTGTGTTTGTTTGACATCTGAAGATTAGGTACATAAAGTTACTGCATTTTAATACTGTTGAAACATGCAAATTCTGGACAGCAGAGTCCTCCAAACGACGTGAATGAAACCGTGCTTACAACCTTCCCTGGATTTTATTACAAAGGATCAAAACTCCTCAGCATTACAAATACCACTGTTTACATTTCAACATGTGTTAAAATTTTTTAGACAACATTATTTTCATTTGAATATCTTTTACATTTCAATTCATTTAAATATCTTACCATGTTATTCTTATGACCGTAAGACGCACTTTAAAGGATTCTCATGCCCTTCAGGGTGAACATGTTGAAGAAAACCTTTAGCTGAACTACGAACAGAGGTAAATTTGTTGACACCTCAACTGTTTAAATTGGTCATGAAATAAGGAGGGAGTTGCGATGACAAAAACAGCTTCATGTATTATATAACAGGATAATACAAGAATGTTTAAACTAATCGAAAAGTAACAGCTGTTAAAATGTTAATTATGATGTTTATAATATTAAGGAATTTACTAATCTTTCATAATGTTAGAATGAGTAAGTTTGTATTCAGTGGAACTTTAGTTTCATATCCATACATAAACGATTGTAGTCGTATGCCTATAATTACGCATTACCACACATCATTTATCCGATCGTCATGAAACTTTGTGTTTTTTGCAACTTTGCATGGTTTAATTTCCATCCGTCTATGAGGCTCCAACCTCCTGGCCATTAAAGTTTTAGTATTAATTTAATGCACTTATTTTGTTTATTCAATTCTTCGTTAGTTGTTAAATACAGATAAGTAAAATGACAACTTTTGAAACAAGCTAAGTAATAACATTTGGTGCAGTAAGAGCTATTGTACATAATTTAACATATTATGATTTTACTTGGCATAGTTTAACTACTCTTTGTAGTCAAGTTACCGACCGAGGCCGACAGTTGAGGTGTAGTGAGCAAAGCAAGAGAAACTAATTATCAACCGGCTACAGAGAACTTAAAATCTGCATACTCGTGACGGGATTGGCATGCGAAGCGCACAGAGGTATCCCCTAATATTCTTATACCGCCGATTAAGGATATATTAAAAGAACGAATAAAAATTATCCCAAAATTTATGAGTGAATTTATACATGTAAAAGAACCATCAACAGTTGTTTCTGAGAAGAGGTTTTATGAGATTTCAAGAATATTAAAATATTCATATGCCCACGTTAGCTGTTGCTAGTGAAAAAAAGTTTGACAGCTTGTGTTATACGATAAAAATTGGACTAGATTTTACAGTATCTTGGCATAGTTCTAATTAATATTTAATTTATGGTTGAGTGGTAGAATATAATCTCTAGTACTAAGCTCACCTTGTATAATAATGTTGGCTTTCATTTCACATTGAAAAAAACCTTTACAGTTCAATTTTTATAAAGGTTGACTTGGGATCCGGCGGTAGGCGCGAAAGAGTAAAGGGCGTCTTACAAACATGCGCTCAAATTAGGGCACTCGATACAGGAATCAATTGTTAGTTATAATATGATATAATTGCATTGTTCACATATATACGGTCATCGGGCCGTATGTATTAGTTTAGGTTAGTAGTGCACTACCGAGTGTACAGTTATAGCAATTGTACTGTACGTTCTATGATTCCGGAATGTTACAGTACTTGCGTTAGTTCTTGAAGTGGTATACGGTCTATGCGGATATTCGATAGATGTATTACTTGTTGATAAATACATTCTATCTAGTTGAACATTATAAAATACATTGATAAAATTATCTGAACGTAAAAGGAAATCATTTTACACGTCATACATCCACGATAGTATTGGAATATATAACTGAGACAGGTGAGCAGTGCCAATGATATGACCTTCCCACACCTTGTAAGTAATCCGTCACCTCTCCCCTTCCCCCCCGACACTCTCACCTAGGCCATAACTCACTATAAAATCGATCCTCTGATTGGATCTGCCATTGGGCTTCTAGATGCCAGATATATCTTTTCTTTTGTATATACCACAACAGTAAAATGTTTATCAGCCGAGAACAAGTACTGTAGTAGACTATTATTTTTGGATAGTTCATGATCAATTTATGGTATTCATTTAATGTTATTTATTTAGTAATATTTTATTTTGAATGGAATACTCATTAATGGGGTACTGCTAATAATAATGAATTAAATGATTGTTTGATGTAAATCAAAAGTAATCATTTACCAAAACCCAGATATTCTGTTATTAAATATGACGTTTTGCTGTGTTTGACATTCAAATTATGATTACGATAGCTTTAATTATGACTCAAAATCAATCAATCGATATGGCCACAGGTAGATAAGTCTGGAGTGTCCATGTTGGATGTTAGTCAAGGCTTCTAAGGAATATTCGACCTTAGTTAGTAACAATAACTACTCACTCGTTCATCTACACCACGCCAAGTTGTGATGTGTAAAAGAGAGCGGTAAAGTAGGGGAATCCGCGACAACCGCGGCCTTTTACCACAGTTTCTGATCAAGTAATAGCAAAGGACTTTCTCAACAAACAATTGTATTTGTTTTTAAATTCATAGTAGTGAGATAAACCCACCATTATCCATTACTACAGTGAATTATATTATATTTTAGTTTTATTTGTTATAGGAAGCTCTGCCTTTCAAGTGAGTTGACGATGTGATTTTCAACTATATTAAAAAATACCTGAATATCCTGGTACAAAACGGTATTGTATGCAAACATGTACATACACATACAACTAGAAATCACTTGTTATTGAGACATTTTAATATCATGTTCATAATAATAACATCTAATTATTTATTACTCTACAATTTTAATAAAAGGTTATAATTGCCACTTTACTTAGATATCTCATGTAATAAGACCGTATGAGCCAGTAATCTTGCATCACTATAAGGTGTCATTTGGAACTACTGAAGTCCGCTCTCAGCGCTAGTTGTACGTCAGACTTTGAGTTACTCTCACACAGACACTCGACCCCAACACGTCTATGTAATTGTAGGAAGTCGTTGAAGCACGATCCTGCGGGTGCTGTGTCTCGCTGTACGTGTGTGTAGCGATTGGATTATAATATAACATGCAGGTAAAAGTACAGCCACAAATTAAGTATATAAAGTCAATCAATTTTGTAAAATGTGATATTGAAAAGCATAATATGCCAAACACGACATTGTATTTCTTGTCGTAATAAAATAAAAACAATATATAACATTCATTATTTAAAATCAAATTTGATGTAAAATTACGTAATTTAAAATAAATTATTAGCAAGACCCGTCCTGTGAGTCTGTTTTTAAATTTTGGAATAATCGGGAAGATAGTTTCTTAATTCTGAACGTACGAAGAAAGTAAAAATTCGCATCTTTGAGGTGATGTATTTATAACTATAAACATAATTTTAACAAAAGAACTAACTACTTGGGAGGCGTTTAATAGCTGATATAAAGTCATTGAAATCGAAAAAATCGAACTTTTTGACCAAACAGCCTTAACATGGAACTACACTAGCGCTCACTATTGGAAGTTAACTGAACTGATTTAGAGGTGTGTACAAACAATCAATGGTTCTACTTTTCGATAAAATTTAAATGCTATGATGACGTGTTTTTTATTACATTCACGACGAGCTTTTTAGTCATGTTTATGGGGTTAAAGTTTACGGGATTAAGGTTTACGGGATTAAAATAAAAACGTCTGATGTGCATATTTTGCCGTGTCTGAATTCAACATTTCAGATCTCCTGCATATGAACTGTCAAAAGTCTGAAAGTAAATTGCTCTAACAGCTGATATCAAGAGAAAAAGTATTAATACAAATTTATATCCCATAAAAACTAAATATTGACTTTAGAAATAGCATGGTAACTTATATTTAATTATCTGTGATGGTAGATTTCGAAAACATTGCACTGGTGCACTAAGGTGGTATCCGAAGAGAGTAGCATAAAACCAAAAATAACTAACTCTACCTAGATAGCTCAATCCCAAGTTAAAGAGTGTTAACACATTTTTAGTAATATGTTAAACTAAAGCTTGTCGAGTGGCTGGTAACTGGGTGGCGTTGCCCGATTGAACTCAATAAACTAACCATATTAATTTGAATATTACAATGATAAGTATCAGCTGATAATAATAGTAGAGATTTAGAAACTTGTTCAATTCGGCAACGTCGCAACCTAAAATCGTAGTCGTGTAGTGAATGTTGCCTACAAACTCCTTAAACAGCGCGTAGCTTTTCCCGTATACTGGCGCTATCTGGACAGAGTTATTTATCTGTGCTAAAATCTGTTTACTTCTGTATATAATTATGATAAATGTCATTGAGAAATGCTATTATGGTTTTCACATTAAATGATAAAGGAAGTGTTACCAACAGATTTTAAGATTAATGCTTGTTTTATGTTGTATTTGATAGGAAATGTGTAAATATGACAAATTGACCCTACTGTGAGTAATGTATACACAAAAATATTATTTTATTTATAAAGATAGTAATCTATACCATTAACCATCACCACTATCAATGGAGTTATTTTATAGTTTTATTCACAATTCGGAATCACAGTAATGTCAGCCTCTGAACATCAACATAGCCACTGAAGTGATTTTTGAAGTCTGTCCTGAAGTAAGTGATAATGAGCTACACAAACAACAGGAAGAGTCATTAAAGGATACTGAAAGTGTGTTCCAAGCGCACTGTGCTTGAATGGCAGGTCGTCACACGGTTCATAAACGTCCTTTTGTTCCTGATACTGCTGAATATATCACTGGGTGTTTTCACCCTCATCATCATCAGCTGTTTTGACAATTCAACGGAGTAGAATATAGCTGACAATCCAGTAGAATATTTTCACCTAAACATTGTTACTTGCTGCATTGTTAATACTGACCTATGTAACTATGTATTTTATTTGAGCTTTTGTATACACTTATTTTAATATAGTATTGTGTATAGAATTTTTTTCATTACTGAAGGACAGGCTGATCTCCTTATTAGCATTACCATAGCTATTCTCATATACTGCTCATCTGTGCGGGGAAGTTAACAGACAGAGTGAGTGTGAGAACCAGTCAGTATAGTACGATAAATATTACCTGGGATCTTATACTCAAATATATTTCCCATCCAATGTTAAATTTTGAGTATCAAAGTATCAGCTGCTTGTGTGGTCCATTGCGGAGCACTAGTGTAATCCCATGTAAATGTAATGTAGTTTAAGCCAACTGTGGTCGCGGGCCTCACTAACTAACAAAATTACACGCACAAGTATTCCTATAAGATGAAATATCTATTTTATGTGTATATAATCAAAGATATTACTGATGAGACTAATAGTCAGTGCCAGGGTTCGAACCTGTGCTTACCCCAACGTTTCACCAGTGTTGATAGTAGTTGATCTATAGTATACCTTTACTATTTGAGTTTACCGTAGCACTTAAAAAATTACAATATGGGTGATATTAACATATAATTGATCAGTTCGTTTTATTTATTAGCTTACCTCATTTTCGAAAATGAAAACTTGGCTTAGGAATAGTAAGTAAATTCCTAAAGAATCTCAATCATTTTATAACCACAGATGGAAAAACAGAAGTGAATAGTTATAATTTTTTTATATTACACAGTTTGTTTACTTAACATAAGCAATAATTGTATGTTGGATTGCTAACTTACCATAGATAAGTTTATACATTATGACTAAATATAACATTTGACAATAATTATGGTAATGTTTAACTATTGAAGCGGTTTTACATGATGATAACTATTTCTTTGACCTTTGACGAGACCCTCTCAAATGCATTATATAATTATAAAAGAATACACGTCTCAGAAAGCTAGAAACTTAAAACCCTATTATACATTTCCATTGTAACTTGCAATAGTAGCCTTGGACATCGTGCATCAATCACTACGTTTAAGTAAATCACGTATATTATTCTTACAATGCAAAATGAAAATGTAAAGTTTCAATACTACCGATAAAGATATAATGAAGTGATAGAATTAGACATGTTTCATGTGGATATAGAACGTTCATTAAATTACTTGGTAAAATATAACTATTTGATTTTAGCAATAAAAATGTTACTGTAATTACTAACTTTTCTCCTGCTTTCTTCTTTTTCTTTTGGCAGTAGCTGCATTTCTGTTGGCTAGCAAACAAGGCCGGATCAACGCCTTGTGGAGTAATAAAGATCTGGGTAGATGGTAAACAGGGCTCTTCCTCTTCTTCTTTTTCATATAATGAATTTCGCTTTGCACTCTTTAAAAGAAATAAATTATTTATACTAATTGTTTTAATACCAATTTATTCTTGTATTTATTGTATTAACGTACTATATAGGCTTAAATAAAAATGAACACCATCCACACACGTACGGTTGTTTTCTAAAAAAATTCTAAAACAAAAACTGCTTATAATCAGTTTTTAAAACTTTAACAAAATGTGAAGAAGGTTGTTTTTATAGTCTGTCTAAATTATAGAATTTTTACTTTTGTAACTCCTTATAATCTTAAAAATGGCTTAACAAACAAACTTCCAAAACGGTTCGGAAACTCCAGATCAAAAAATAAAGTAAGATTATAAAATGGCAAATGTAATCAAAATAATCTTACGATTTTATATCACATGATAATTGAACATACATCGATGTGCGGTCAATTGTGAGAAACTCGCGCGGCCGGTCGGGCCATCAGAAGCGATGTTGCCACGTCATGCAGATGGACTTCTACCCGTATTAGGGGACTTAGATATGAATGACAGGTAGACATGTTACAGCTAAAGGCTGATGAATCACTTACAGTTACTAGAAATGACTCACCAGGTGAAAACAGCATATTTTCAGATGAAACTGAATAAATTCAGAACAAATGAACTTTGAAAGAAATTTGTAAATAGTGAATATAATCTCATCATGTGATGATCCACATTTTTGACAATCTTTGAAGAGCAACATTATTATGTACATAACTGTAAATACTGTAAGTAAGTTTTTATTTAAATTTAACAATCTATTTGGAGCTACAACATTTTAAAACCTGCCGTTGGAGATCCAAAGCCCTCATGAGAAGAGGCGGTGAAAAACTGTTTAAATTTAGATAGAAAACATGATTGATCAACTGTTCAATACTTCCACAGTAATAAACATTTCGTGCACAGCTTAAATACTTCCAGGCGCACGATTCGGCAACGCCACAATGCTTAGTTGAAACTGGTTTTGAGGTGGCCGCGCGAGTTACGTTAGTACATGGCCGAAAATCGATGTCTGTTGAATAGTCATGTGATATAAAATTGCAAGATTTTTTCGCACTTAATGTTTTATAATATTACTTTATTTCTCAATATAGTATTTTTGACCCTTTTAAAAGTTTGGATTCAGCTATTTTAAAAATTTCAAGTGTTTACAATCATTTAAAAAAGTATGTAAACGTTTTTTTAATAAGTAAATACTCTAAAATTTGGATGGACTATAAAAAACAACTTTTTCGTGTGTGGTTCAAGTTTTTAGTAGTTTTTGTTTCAGAAATATTTGAAATTGAGCTTTACTTCAAAAGTGCTAAAATATCTTTTTTTGTATTCTACCCGCTATAAAAATTCTTAGTCTTAAAAAAAATACGCAGGTCTTAGTTATATGATATTACATAGAATAAAATAACCTACATTTCGGTGTACAACACAACGAGATCGGATGAGTATTTATTTTGAGGCAAAGGTTCAAACTCGAGTAGGCTACATTGATTTTTGAATGCGACAGTACATGACAATAATAATCAATTAAAACCGATATCTTGAGGAAGAAAAATAACCAATATAAAGACAGGTTAAATACTAATTTAAAGGGGAAAAAATTAAAATCTGTCCTAATTGGGCAAGCCAGAGGCCGGACTTTGAGCATAAATTACAGGCAACGCAGGTGACTGGTTCTGTCCCTTGCTCCGTCTAAATAAGTTCCCTGAACAGATTAATAGTCTATGGTTATTACCTTAACCTTATGGCAGAGTAAGAAGATCAGCCTCACCCGCCCACCCAACATGAACAGACTCACCCACCCATACATACATATGAGTGGTAGTATTGACCTACCCATCTACAGATGACAGATGATAATTGACTCATCCATACATAAACGGTGCAATTTAAATCCATGAATGTTGATATTGACTCACTCACCCACCCATACACAGAAGGTGGTATTGAACCCTCCCCCCCCCCAATCCAGACACGTACAGTATTATTGACCTACTCATACGCATACGTAGGTATTTTATGTACACAAAACATACAGTAAATGACCTAACAATTTTTTAGTAGATTATGCTATTATTAATTTTGTTATATTATAATCCCTGAAGATGTGACTTTGTATCATGAAATTGCAAATGGATTAATGCTATCAAAGAACTAAAGCAGTTTTACAGATATTTTAACCTTTTATAATATAAGACCTACATATATTTTCATTATTGAAAAACATACTTACAAGTTCAGCTTCTAACATTTTCTGTTCGTTAACTTGTTCGAAGCTTCCATTACTGGTTTTTCGGTCCGTTGAAAATGACAACTTTGTCTGAGCCATCTGTAATAATTAAATTTATTTAAAGTTATCACTTTAAACCTGAAAAACATGACGTTTAGTACAGAAGCTTTATATCGTGCAAAACTTAAATGACAATAATAATCAATTAAAACCAAAATCTAACTAATATAAAAACAGGTTAAATACTAATCCAAAAACTTCTACCCACCTTTTTTAGGTATCTATAAATAAAATAAAACTAATAATTTATACACGAAACATTTCTTGATTAGCTTGGTATTATTGGTTGAGGTTAGTTTTGATGACTTAAATATATGTGTAATCAGCTGATTTCAGTTATAAATTTGTTTATTTATAGTAACATGTATTATTGTAGGGTACTAATAGTTTAGCTTTAATCTATATATTTATAAAAGCCATTTACCACTCATCACTATTTCTCCAAAACTATTTGTCTAATTCTTGAAATTTTATAAATAGGTTTATCTTGGCCCTAGAGGCTCGCAAAGAATGGATTTTCCTCTCCGATCCCAGGACTCCGTCCCACTGCCCTCAAAAACTCCATGGTATTCTTATGGAGCTATAGTTATCAATTGATTTATTAACTTTGGCTGTTATACAAAAACAAAATAAATTGTGATTGGCTAAACTTTTTAAAATTAAAAATAATTAAGCACATTAGTAAATAATTATCCGTAACATAAGCTATTCTGAATTGGATACAGTGTAAAGTGAAAGCTTGCTGCACATTTCAATTACTTAATCAAACTTAATACAGTAGTATGACTGGCGAAGCGGGCGGGTACAGCTAGTTATGACCGGCGAAGCGGGCGGGTACAGCTAGTTATGACTGGCGAAGCGGGCGGATACAGCTAGTTATGACTGGCGAAGCGGGCGGGTACAGCTAGTTATGACCGGCGAAGCGGGCGGGTACAGCTAGTTATGACTGGCGAAGCGGGCGGATACAGCTAGTTATGTCTAAAGTTAATTAATTGGACAAACTTAAGTTGAATAGACCATTGTTTAGAAAAAAGAACAACGCATTCATTTTAGTAAATCAAATAAACTGCAATACACTATACAACGAAATATAGCGCTCATGTAGCATGTTATCGAAAATATAGCACTCATGTAGCATGTTATCGAAAATATAGCACTCATGTAGCATGTTATCGAAAATATAGCACTAATGTAGCATGTTATCGATAGTAAATAAGATACAATGAGGAACAAATGTGTAAAAAACCTCAGTAGTCGTAAACAGTTAAGGGTCATCTTTAGAGTTAAGGGATTGTACAATTATTATATTCTGAATTTACCTGACAGTAATAGTTAATTAAGCACTTAAACACATTTTAAACAAGATGGAAAGGAAGTATAATTTATTTTACCCTTTTACCTTCACTCCCAACTCTCCTGAGAGCCGATCCTGAGCCAAGCACTAAAAGTCGGAGCGAGGGAAACCATTGTGCAATTGGGAATATGTTCCACATATCGTGCTCTGAGAATCAAGCCAATATCTTTTTTATTTATCCTTTTATATGTTGAACTGTAAGCATTGATATTTGTCATGTACTCAATACGTAGGCAAGTATATTTTCTCTTATTGATAGTTTTTATTCATCTAGCGTTGATATCGTTATTCAGTTACTTGATATGTCTGAAATATTTGTCAGTCATTTGATGTTAATGACTAAGGTAACAAAACCCATAGTATGACTATCCCTAACTAAGCATCCCTAAATATACTTCTGCATTCACAGACAATGTTGGTGGGACCTGAAAAATATTTTAACTACATGGAATGTTGACAATTGATTTACTATAAAAATTTAAAGAGAATTATACGTAACAAATTATATTAAACATGTATGGATTGGTGAGATCGATATACAACTGTACGTATATGGGTCGACAGAAGGATTAAGTGTAATGGTTAATTGTGGCTAGAAGTAAGCTAGGACTCTGTAGGCCTATCTCACTGATTTTCGGTTTTTTGAGTATCAATAAAGACATTCTAATTTCAAGAATCCAACCGTAGGCATATACGTACGTACAGTGGTGATGAGCCTCCCGCCCACCCATAGGCCGTACATAGGTAATGTACGGACGGGTATTGTTCCGTTACTGGACAATTCCTGACTGTCTTATGCCATTCTTCAGAATTGTATTACAATCAATAGATACTTAAAATTGTATTGTTACCAGGGTTAACCTCATACTCGTTCCGCGTGCCAACCTTACCGATCATTACCTCGGCCTCCGTCCGACGTAATACCGGTTGGTATGAAGTCTCATTCACTATGCTTAAGTCGACTCGGCTTTCGGCCTCAGTCTGTGGTTACGTTAACAATAGTAGGTCAATTGTTAACTATATTAACAATATTAAGTATAGGACTATTAATGCAAAAGAGAAATTAGATAGTATTACTTTAAAATTATAAAGTATGTTTTTTCTTGTTTAAGTTAATAATTGTTAATATTGTTCTTACGAGATAAAATTGCCATATTTGTATGTTCTCCTAAATAAATATATTTGATATTCAGTGTTTAAACAAAATATTAACCAGACCGTCAAGAATAAATAAAGAAATGTTTCAGTTTTATTAAGGATCTGATGATGGCATAAAACCCGAAACGCGTAATCCAAAAGGATTTACAGCTTCACTGGCAGATTGGAGGTAATTAACCTATAATAAATCAATGCGAAAATACATACTATTACATACTCTTAAAAATTATTGTAATTTTCTATTGTAGTATAGATGATAGAAAATGCAAAATTAAAAGGAATATATTCTGCTTCTTACACAACTTTTTATACTAAGTCCATAAACTAAAATGCTTTTATGTTTACAAATACTTTGATTAAGAAAATTATAAATTTCATACATTTTGTATACAATTTGAAAGTTTGCGCACGAAGCCGCAACGGGGGTGCTAGTCTTAATATATAAAATCCAAAAACTATGTACTCACTCATCATGACATCTTAGGAACCACTCAACAGATGTTGACGAGATTTGGAGGAAACTTACCTTTAGTACAATGGAGACCCACTAAAAGAAGAATCCTCGAAATTATATTTTTAAGGGGTACAAACAGCAGCTCAATAGTTATTTTTTTGCATGGTGATAATAATGAAACTGACATGAAGTTATTTAACAATAAAAAAAAAATAAATAAATAAAAACAGCTAATACAAGAAAACAAAAACAATATACTATAAGCTTGGCTAAATTTGTTTTCATTGTGAAATTTTTAAAGGCATTTCAACTAGCCCTCACATGATTGCACTAATTTGCACATCCCTAAGTAGAATTGTATGTAATGTGATGGTTTGGAGGGAGCCACGGAGGGAAGGGTAAGCAAACGTAGAGAACCGCTCCGTAGCGAAGCAGGGGCTGTCGGCTAATTTCTTATATTTCTGACATTTCTCACACCGTCCTTGACCATCAAGCTATTCTCTTCCTTACTTGAGAGGTAAACATACCATTACGACCCCCCCCCCCCCCACCTACAACACAACTGGACAAGCTCTTACCTATATACTGTATCTGGATACTCGTTAGCGAGATAACAATGCTTTCAGTAACAAAAAAAAGTAAGGAAAAATTTCATACCAAAATTCAGTTGTGTATGTCAAAAGGTTTTGGGACTTTAAATTTTTTGTAAAAAAACACAACAAGACAGAAGACAAATCGAAAAAAGACAGATGTTATATGGTATTATACAAGTCCCACCTGTATACAAAACATACCTTTACGAGCCCCTACCCATCCACAACACAACTTTACGAGCTCCACCCGTATACAAAACATACTTTGACGAGCCCCTACCCATCCACAATACAACTTTACGAGCCCCACCCGTATACAAAACATGTATTGACCGCCCCTACCCTCATATCTACTACACAACTTAACGATCTCTCACTGAGTACAAAACACAACTCGACATTTACACAAAACACACCTTGTATAGTCCCCTCCAATCTTTAAAACTACTTTACGAGCCCCACCCGTATACAAAACATACCTGAACGAGACCCTACCCATCCACAACACACCTTTACGAGCCCCATCCGTATACAAAACATGCTTTGACCAGCCCCTACTCTTATATCTACAACACAACTTGACGAGTCCCCACCGTGTACAAAAATCAACTTGAAGAGCCCTTAAGTAGACACAGCATACACCTTTAATAGTCCCTACCTATCTACAACACAACTTGATGAGCCCCACACACATGTACAGAACATAACTTAACGAGCCCCCTGCCACAATATATTTATAACATTCCAAACCCGTCTGGGAACTATTTGAAGAGCCAAAAACACATATATTAATTGAGGCTATTTTCTTCTATACCATGAATTATATCCTTTGACCCAACTATCTCAATGCAAATGATTTCTTCACCAACAATCACTCCAGTCTTGTATGAATGTAAAATCAATAGATGCTACAAATCAAATGGCGTTTGAGAGTATCTGAACACCAATGTTTTCACTATGAGTTTATCTATTACTGTTTGACTTTTGCAATTGAAAAATCTCTCATATTCTGGTCATTTATTTACAATTCTACATATCTTTTGACGTCGGGATTAATGCATAGTTTAATTCAGTTGATTAAATTTATCACCCCTTCACCCCCCCTTCAGAGATAAACTAAACTAAGGGTCTGACTGGGCATTTACAATAAATTGTATTTTTGTAACTAACTACACTAAACATGTATTTATAATTCTATTTAATAAAGTAGGTAGACTAAAATGTGATGATAGACAATTTTAGAAGTTCCATCAGAAAGGACCCTTGTAATCATTCTAACTGATGGCAGTTGACAATCAGAGGCCCAACAAGAACAGTTGTTTGCCCAACAAACTTCCTAGATTGTTTTACTGCAGTGGGCCCACGGTTATATCGCCGACAGCAAACAACAAGACTAGCCAAGATTCATTATTCTTGTCGGACAGCCCAGCCTTTGTTCCTCCACTTTTATACTGGAAGTGTTTTCCATTTTTAACGAACTAAAATTTCCCCGGCGGCCCTGCATTGTTCTCCATTTCGTCGATTGTTCACTGTCGCTGAAAATGTAACTATCATATAATAGAATATTGTTCAAGGAAAAACCTATATTTTATTCAACACTAGGAGACACCCCTGCACGCTTCGCGTGCCAACCCCGACGTTCACTGCCCTCGATACACCTCGGTCTTCGACCTCGGTATGTAACTATTCAATACAAATAATAGTAGATTAACTATATAACGTAAAATTACAATATTAAATTTAGTCACAGTATCTCACTCACACTAATTGCTTTGCCACCCATTTAGATTTTTTCAAGCATATTCATTTAATTAATCTTTTTAACAGCTGAAGGTTAAAGTCATAGTAAAATAATAAAAATGCATCAATATGAAACATTCAAAATAGACATGTTTATTTATTTACAAAACAGCTGTTATTAATTTACTAAAATCAACCCAATGTTATCCTTATGGAGCAATCTTTTAGTGGTGGTTTCTACCCCTTAGGAGTACTTTATCAAGATGAAAATACTTTAGTTGTCCTATTTAAGACCTAAAGAAACAGTGTACAAAAGTTCAGCTCTCTACCTACATGGGAAGTTGGAGAATTAGTGATGAGTGAGTCAGTCAGTCAGTGAGGGTTTTGCCTTTTATTGGTATAGATTAATTAATAGCCAACCAGCTGTTGTCAGTTGGTCTCATATCTAATAGGCTTTCTTATCTTACGGATTCCTCAGTATTGTGAATTAACCGACCAGTTTGTCATGTGATATGATTGACTTAATTAATAAGTTGCTTTCAGATCAGATTGTCATTTCTTTACTTCTCCTTACTTATCTATCCACCTAGTTGGTCCTGTGACTTGGTTATCAGTTGGTTTCAGATCTGATTGACATTTCTTCTCTTCACCTTACTGATCCCTCAGCATTGTGAGCTGACTGACCAGTTGATCCTGTGATCTGCTGATCAGTTATTGAGGTGATTTGATTATCACCTTGGTTCCAGACTAGATTGTTGTTTTTTTCCTTTACCGATCTGTATAACTTGTTTAATTTATTTCGGTTTGGCCTAGTGTATCTTTGATATTCTGCGTAATATCCTCTTGTTTGGGCTGCCGGAAAGGGTGACTCAACTGTTTGGGTCTCAGACAGACACCGCGACACATCTGTTGGCCTTGGTTATTTTAGTCCAGCTAGACTGAAACAGTCGCAGACGCACCCAAACACTGGGATTAACACGATGCTCGTTGTCTTCTTTCTTAGTGCTAGTGTGCATTATTCATATTTCTTGCAAATTCCTAAAAAAATCACAGTGTTAAAAATATTACTGCATTTGTAACAAGATTGAGGTAATTGTAACATTACTGCAGAGTAAATATAGTAAATGAGGTTATGCTTTTTACCATCTAGACTAAGTTAATTTTATTATTATTTTTAGATGCATCTTATGGAACTAAAATCATTCTAACAGACTTGTCACTTCAATTGTTTGTATAAGTATTGTTGATGCTGTCATGCTAGTGCAAATTGTATCAATTTTAATGAATTCAGAGTATTTAATTAACAGATACTGGATTAAAATTACCCGTACATGAATTATGTAGGACATGAAGCAAGAAAGCAAATGTGATAAACATATTAAGCTCTATGTATTATTAGTAAAACAATAAGGATTCATAAAATATTCTTATACTCACTGTACCGTAAAACATAAAAGCACTAAGTACAGTGTGAGTAGGAATTGTGAAAGGAGGAGACTCAAGTAGTAATCACGTTTTGAATTATATTTTATTGTTAATTAAACAATATTGTTTGTTCCAATAATTAGGTCTCATCAACATCAAATTTAAGTAAAAATTTCCATGTTAAGATAAATGTAAGGTTTGGCAAGAATTTTTTTAATCTTATAAAAACAAGAGATGTGCTATCGCTGTCATAGTCTGAAGATTTGTAAGAGTTGCACTGTCGTTACATCTATTTTTTTCTGATCAAATATTTCATTTTTTATTAATCGTGTAATTATTTTATAATTATAATATTCTGGTTCTTTTAGGACATATCATATTTTTCCTAAGCTTTCTCTTTATAATATATAATTAATTCATCTTATACCACAAGTAAAGTGTAGTTTCTATCTGCATATTATTTATTCCATAACCAGGGGACTGACTAAGAGTAAGCGTACACTTGTTAAGTAATAACTGAGTTGATTATATATCACATGTGTTACCTTCTTTTTAATTAATTGTAAAATTGGATATAGCACTATTTCAAATAATATATTTCAAGTACTAGAAGTCCTATTAGTTCAAAGCTATTGAACACTTGTCAAAGGTTAGCTGCAGGAACTGCAAATCCCCTCCCTCAACCCACTACTGCAGTCTGAAGCTTCAACTATTCTATTGTTAACTCTTTTGAATATATACTGAATGCTTACAAAAGGCTCTTGTGAGCTGTTTTCACTAAAGAGAGTAGGATGTACTTTGTAGCAGTGACTACGTAAAACGAGGTTGGTCTTTGTTGCTTGTTACCCTGTTTATTTGGGATATACTTTTTACGCAGAACGAGGGGGGTCCTTGTTGCTTATTACTCTGTTCATGTAGGATGTTCTTTGTGTTAATGACTACGTAGAACGAGGTTGGTCTTTGTTGCTTGTTACCCTGTTTATTTGGGATTTACTTTGTACGCAGAACGAGGTTGGTCTTTGTTGCTTGTTACCCTGTTTATTTGGGATTTACTTTGTACGCAGAACGAGGGGGGTCCTTGTTGCTTATTACTCTGTTATGTAGGATGTTCTTTGTGTTAATGACTGCGTAGAACGAGGTTGGTCTTTGTTGCTTGTTACAATGTTTATTTGGGATTTACTTTGTACGCAGAACAAGGGGGTTGCTTATTACTCAGTTTATGTAGGATGTTCTTTATGTTAATGACTACGTAGAACGAGGTTAGCCTTTGTTGCTTGCTACCCTGTTTATTTGGGA
Organism: Stictocephala bisonia; assembly: GCA_035578905.1. Lineage (NCBI taxonomy): Eukaryota > Metazoa > Arthropoda > Insecta > Hemiptera > Membracidae > Stictocephala > Stictocephala bisonia. The sequence continues at coordinate 423,342 of JAQJVL010000081.1, forward strand.
TTTACTTTGTACGCAGAACGAGGGGGGTCCTTGTTGCTTATTACTCTGTTTATGTAGGATGTTCTTTGTGTTAATGACTACGCAGAACGAGGTTGGCCTTTGTTGCTTGTTACCCTGTTTATTTGGGATTTACTTTGTACGCAGAACGAGGGGGGTCCTTGTTGCTTATTACTCTGTTATGTAGGATGTTCTTTGTGTTAATGACTACGTAGGACGAGGTTGGCCTTTGTTGCTTGCTACCCTGTTTATTTGGGATTTACTTTGTACGCAGAACGAGGGGGGTCCTTGTTGCTTATTACTCTGTTTATGTAGGATGTTCTTTGTGTTAATGACTACGTAGAACGAGGTTGGTCTTTGTTGCTTGTTACCCTGTTTATTTGGGATTTACTTTGTACGCAGAACGAGGGGGGTCCTTGTTGCTTATTACTCTGTTATGTAGGATGTTCTTTGTGTTAATGACTACGTAGAACGAGGTTGGTCTTTGTTGCTTGTTACCCTGTTTATTTGGGATTTACTTTGTACGCAGAACGAGGGGGGTCCTTGTTGCTTATTACTCTGTTTGTGTAGGATGTTCTTTGTGTTAATGACTACGTAGAACGAGGTTGGTCTTTGTTGGTTGTTACCCTGTTTATTTGGGATTTACTTTGTACGCAGAACGAGGGGGGTCCTTGTTGCTTATTACTCTGTTTATGTAGGATGTTCTTTGTGTTTATGACTACGTAGAACGAGGTTGGTCTTTGTTGCTTGTTACCCTGTTTATTTGGGATTTACTTTGTACGCAGAACGAGGGGGGTCCTTGTTGCTTATTACTCTGTTTATGTAGGATGTTCTTTGTGTTAATGACTACGTAGAACGAGGTTGGTCTTTGTTGCTTGTTACCCTGTTTATTTGGGATTTACTTTGTACGCAGAACGAGGGGGGTCCTTGTTGCTTATTACTCTGTTTATGTAGGATGTTCTTTGTGTTAATGACTACGTAGCACGAGGTTGGTCTTTGTTGCTTGTTACAATGTTTATTTGGGATTTACTTTGTACGCAGAACAAGGGGGTTGCTTATTACTCAGTTTATGTAGGATGTTCTTTGTGTTAATGACTACGTAGAACGAGGTTGGTCTTTGTTGCTTGTTACCCTGTTTATTTGGGATTTACTTTGTACGCAGAATGAGGGGGGTCCTTGTTGCTTATTACTCTGTTTATGTAGGATAGTCTTTGTGTTAATGACTACGTAGAACGAGGTTGGCCTTTGTTGCTTGTTACCCTGTTTATTTGGGATTTACTTTGTACGCAGAACGAGGGGGGTCCTTGTTGCTTATTACTCTGTTTATGTAGGATGTTCTTTGTGTTAATGACTACGTAGAACGAGGTAGGCCTTTGTTGCTTGTTACCTTGTATATTTGGGATTTACTTTGTACGCAGAACGAGGGGGTCCTTGTTGCTTATTACTCTGTTTATGTAGGATGTTCTTTGTGTTAATGACTACGTAGAACGAGGTTGGTCTTTGTTGCTTGTTACCCTGTTTATTTGGGATTTACTTTGTACGCAGAACAAGGGGGGTCCTTGTTGCTTATTACTCTGTTTATGTAGGATGTTTTTTGTGTTAATGACTACGTAGAACGAGGTTGGTCTTTGTTGCTTGTTACCCTGTTTATTTGGGATTTACTTTGTACGCAGAACGAGGGGGTCCTTGTTGCTTATTACTCTGTTTATGTACAATACCACAATACATACGTGTATGGATGGGAGGGTGTGTCAGTATCACAGTAGGTGTATGGGAGGGCGGGTGGTTCAATACCACCGTACGTGTATGGGTGGGCGGGTGGGTCAATACTACCGTACGTGTATGGGAGGGTGGGTGGGTCAATACCACAGTACGTACGTGTATGAATGGGCGAGTGTATCAGTACCACAGTACATGTATGGGGTGGGTGGGTCAATACCTAGTACGTGTATGGGAGGGCGGGTGGGTCAATACCACAGTACGTATAGGGGTGGGCGTGTGGGTTATCATTACCACTGTATGGGGGTGGGTGGGTCATTATTACTGTGCGTCTATGGAAGGGTGGGTGTGTCATTACTACTATGCGTGTATTTGTGGGCGGGAGGGTCATTATCACTGTACGTCTATGGGAGTGTGGGTAGGTCACTACCACTTTACGTGTATGGGTAGGTGGCAGGGTTTAGTATTGGAAGAGCCATTAAGGATATTGTGTTTATACTTACCAAGTTAGCTAAACTTTCTTCAGAATGTATCCATGGTAATAATAATAATAAAACTTAAAGCGAAGGATATGTTTTTTAAATATATTTTTATTAGCTTTCATTCTATTCTATTCTATTCTATTCTATCACTGTACGTGTGTGGGTGGGAGGGTGGGTACTATCACTGTACGTGTGTGGGTGGAAGGGTGGGTACTAAATCGTAAAGCTTATGTTCATTTCCACTGTAAGTGTATGGTTGGGCTGGTAGGTCATTTCCACTGTACGTGTATGGGTGGGCGGGCGGGTTATTTCCATTGTACGTGTATGGGTGGGCATGTGGGTCATATCCACTGTACGTGTATGGGTGGGCGGATGGGTCATTTCCACTGTACGTGTATGGTTGGGCGGGTGGGTCATTTCCACTGTACGTGTATGGTTGGGCGGGTGGGTCATTTCCTCTGAACGTGTATGGGTGGGCTGGTAGGTCATTTCCACTGTACGTGTATGGGTGGGTCAGTGGTACGGTCTCCCAGTTGCTGGTCCAGTGAAAGGTAAACTAATGGTTTGGCCAATGTAGCTGTTGGTTTTACACTACATTTTAATGACTGGTTGTTCCTTTGTCTTAATGACTTCGTAGAACGAGTGTATGCTCTAGAATTACATAGTGACTTCATAAACTTTGCAGTTCATGAAAAAAACAACGAATAAACTAGTTCAGTTTTCTTTCCAAAAATACTTCTCTTTCCATAAATTCTTTACTAATATAGATACGGTATTAGTAACGTTTATATTAGTTTGAAAAAAAATTAACACCTCTGGTTTTATGAGTAAACAAAACAAGATTGTGAAGTGTGTATGAGATAGTGAAATGCACAGATAATCTGAAGAGTGAAATGGCATAGATAACTTTGATTTGTTCACATGTATTGTGTCCATGTAACGGCTCTGGTTTTATCTGTTCGATGAAACTGCGCTGATAAATCTATGCACATACATAATAAAATACGATTAACTTTGAAATTAGAAATTCCGTTAGATAAACAGCTTAGAGGAAACATATTTATCAATTTAAACTGTTACTAGATTTTATCAAATTATTTGTAATCAATTTATGATAATTTATTTCTTAACTTTATATGATAGTTGGTAGTATTTTTGTTTATAAGGTAATTGTTTTATGTATGATTGTATATAGAAGTTGATAGTATTAAAAACATAACATTACTTTAAATATAGTTGTCCACAGCAAGTGTCCATAGAGCTAGTTTACATGATTGCTATAAACACCTGTGCTAACAGTACTAACAACAATATTTTCGTTTACAGTACGTTTATTTTAGTTTTTTCCTTATACGATCTTTTACAATCATCGTAGATTCTATAATCAATAACCTACGTTCAGATTATCTCATTTTGATAAAATAAGTTTATGTCTGTACTGCATAAGCCACTTTCATAATTTAGTGTATGATTATATTTTGATGATTGGTAGGCAAAAAATAATTCTGCCTACTACCATTTTTTATATCCTTCCCTTCTTTATAGGAGGACCTCAACTACTTGTTCTCATAGAATCATTAGCAAACTAGATATGTTTGTGACTGTCTCTAGATATATTTCACAAGTCCTGTTTCCCTCCTTAAGAAAGGTCAAATAAGACTATTCTATACCTAACAGATGAATAATATTTGCATTTGTTGTTGTTCCAGACAACCTAAAAGAAGATAGGCGTGATAATTTGTATCTAAAAATCTTTATTGTAACTATTCATTGTGTGATGCGATAATGAATTTATATTTCTTTTTTTTAATATGATAAGGAATTTTATGACATATGTTAATCTTGTTACTGATATTGAAAACGGAAAACTTGTTTAAAATATCTTAAATAGATTAGTGCTCTTTTCCTAATCGTTTCAAGTTGACTTTATTTGAAAGTAAATCCTCTTGACTAACAAAATGGTTTTTATGTATTTCGATTATTTTCAAGTAAACTTTAACTACAAAATGGCTTTGTTAACGTGTTTTGTTTCAAATACAGGCCCACCAAATAAGAAATCGTTGTAGCATTGACAAAACGCGGGAAATTTTCGTTTAAAGTGTGAATTCGTTTGCTCACTGTGTTGTCCCCGGACTGTCGCTGTTATTAAATTGAATTCTCTGTGTATTTAACGTTTCCTCATGTTTCCACAGCCAATGTTTTGTGTATATTTACGTTATAAACAACTAGAGCTTGTGTGAACAATAAACACAGCGCTTGTTTTCATAGGTTAGAGCTTTTATAAAATGTACTTAACTTTTTTCACAGTAGTCTAATATTTGTATAAATGTTGTTTCGTGTTAGTTGAAAGTTATCCACGGCTTGGCTCGTAACTAAGTGGATAGTAAACATCTCACTTCCTACTGAGTGAGGGAATAGTTGTCAAGTATTTCTGTTGATATATTTTCTTAACTAAACATTTTGTGTTTTCTAGAATATAATTTAACAAAATTAAGCTATTAGGTTTTTGTATTTGCAAAACAAAATCATTCGTGTTAAAAATACTATCTTTTTTATCAGAAATAAAGAATCATTATTTCAAAAAATTATTACTGTACTAATTCTAAATTCTACATAAATATATTAGAGATAGTAACAACAGTTGTTGGTCTTATAATATCAATTGTAATATTATTATATTATAAAATTAATATTCTGTTATACTTTAGATTGCAAAAGTTCATACGTGTGTTAAAAGAGCGTATATAATTTATCTTCTACCATTCTCAGGAAACTAAATTAATGTTGTGAAGCATACATTTAAAAGGTATTTCAATTTTGTTATCTTCAATTTACTGTTGAAATCAATTAAAATATTAATTAACTACAATAAGGATTTGTAAAAATTTACGTTTTCTGTCCCCGTCCAACCAACCAATTCCAAGCCAATTGATTGCAGTTATTTATGTAGTTTACACTATTATTACGTTAACTAATGTATAGTAACAAATAACTAGTAACAAAGGTCGAGGAAGGAGGTTTGCCTACTTTCAAAATGGGTGTGCGTTGATAAGAAAGGGTTAAAGACCTACTTAAAGATGGGTATGATATCATCTGATCAAGTAAAAACCAGTTTACTCTTCCATAAATTAAAAAATATTCACAATTTTACAATTATATGTTAGATATCCCCCTTCAAATATTGGTGGTACAAATTTTCTTTTAGTATAACGTAACCAGGCACAAAGTTGTCTCTGTAAGATGACCACTCAATACCACTGTACGTGTAAGGGCGGGCGGCTGAGCAAGACAAGCAAAATTATCCCATATTATAAACAAAAAATCAAAACTTTGAAAATTACCAGTTTGATTTTCAAATATGTTTTGGTATCCAAACTCGAAAATTAGTCAAGTTGGAGACATGCAGTTGTTACTAAAATATTTTAAATTGTAATTCACATCTTTCCTGGAAATTTAATCAAACTCATTATAGTCGTTATTGAGTAGGATCTATTTTTGTTTGTTTTTTCCCATAAAAATAAAAAAATAAAAAATAAAATCTCTGAAAAGTGAAAAAAATAGTCTGGAGATATTGGCTAAATACACCTACATACCAAATTTCATAAAATTGATCCATTTGTTTGGCCTCCAGCGAACTGCACATACACACGACGGACAGACACCTACATTTGTTTACCTAGATTTTATAAAAAAAATTTTACGATCACAATATTTTCTCTTTGCTAACGCATATGGGAGAAAGTAAAATAATATATAGCATAGTCAGCCAGTTGGAGATACCAGCTTACTTCAATCAACTGGCCTTCGGGCCACGCAATAAGGGCCAACCAGCCTTAGCATGGCTCAGATAGTCATTATCATGGTCATTTTATGATTCCGAAATTTGGAAAAGCTGCTGTATATTATACTTCTATAGAAAAAATATGGCTGGGAACATTTTACTGTATAAATAGATACATTATCTTTTGATTATGGGCAGTCTTAGGACTTGGTAGAAGTAGTATTGCCCTTTGCCGGTCTTGGTAACACCATTCGAACCACCGTCTGAACGCAAGTCACGTGACTCCAGGAACATCAGTTTCTATCGCTGTAAGCCCTAGAGGACACTTGCTGTAAAAAGGTCTGGTCAATGGGTGGAAGGGTAGCTCTTACCATGACTCTCCTGTGTACACTGAGCAATAACAGAGAGGGACCGGCTTCCTTGGAGTTTCAACTAGGCCCCGAATGCTGGGTACATTGCTTTCCAAGTACTGACACGTTTTATATCTTGTGGTTTAGTGATACTTTATATATCGTATGGTTTTTTTGTCAGCTACCATTATTATTATTTTTTTTTTAATTATGTAAAAGCTGAGTTATATTTAGTGATACTGACACATTACTTAAATAGATGCTATTTGATTCTTACATGTTATTTTTATAAAATATTAATTAAAAATCCTGAAATTTATTTGCAAAGCCTTTAATAGCAGGTCTAAATAGTTAGGCTAATACATTTATTTAGCTAAAACACGTTCCAAAATCGGTGGTTAAAAGTAAAATAGTAGGATAAAATAATATTTCCGGTTTGATTATTCAATTTTCAGAATACTAATAGTTTTACTGTCGGTTATTTAGGTTCCATTAAACACTACTATTTTGTTAAAGCAAAATTGGATAATGCTGATGATTTTTTTGTTTTTAAACATATATTAAGTTATTTCAAAATACTACAAACAGTTATTCAGTTTTGTTCTAATGAATACTTTTCATTTGTTTCCGTAAAGTTTAAAAATGTTTGCAGTCAATGAAATTTCAATTTTTATGAACATTTGTTGTTTGACGAAATGTATTAACTTTAATTTAACCAGTTTCTCTATAGTATTTGATTTTGTGTTAAAAAAAATCTATACGTTTAAGTTTTACCCAGCTGAAGTAACGATTTAAAGCTACTTTAAAGTTTAAAAATATGTGACGATTTTTAATTAGGAATATTTAGTTATCTTGTAATAGCAATTCATGTTCGATGTATACGGCACGTTTATTTCCAAAACTTTAGATATGGAATTAATATTCTATGTTAAGTTTACAAATAACTGTTTACATTTTTAATGTAAATAAATCAATACAAATGGACCAGAAAGACACTTTTCTGGTAGCTCCATAGTAACTGATTATTTCACCCCAATTGAACATACAATACATTATTGGCAATATAAGGACGATATGTTTTGACATACTGACAATGATTGAGCTCTACTATCAAGCATCGCTTAGTTACGTTATTAGCAACAATATCTTTTGACATAGTGACAATGATTGAGCTCTACAATCACGCATAGCTTAGTTACGTTATTAGCAATTTAAGGACAATATGTTTTGACATACTGACAATGATTGAGCTCTACTATCAAGCATCGCTTAGTTACGTTATTAGCAACAATATCTTTTGACATAGTGACAACGATTGAGCTCTACAATCACGCATCGCTTAGTTACGTTATTAGCAACAATAACTTTTGACATTGTGACAATGATTGAGCTCTACTATCAAGCATCGCTTAGTTACGTTATTAGCAACAATATCTTTTGACATACTGACAATGATTGAGCTCTACTATCAAGCATCGCTTAGTTACGTTATTAGCAACAATATCTTTTGACATAGTGACAATGATTGAGCTCTACAATCAAGCATCGCTTAGTTACGTTATTAGCAACAATATCTTTTGACATACTGACAATGATTGAGCTCTACTATCAAGCATCGCTTAGTTACGTTATTAGCAACAATATCTTTTGACATAGTGACAATGATTGAGCTCTACAATCACGCATCGCTTAGTTACGTTATTAGCAACAATATCTTTTGACATACTGACAATGATTGAGCTCTACTATCAAGCATCGCTTAGTTACGTTATTAGCAACAATATCTTTTGACATAGTGACAATGATTGAGCTCTACAATCAAGCATCGCTTAGTTACGTTATTAGCAATATAAGGACAATATGTTTTGACATACTGACAATGATTGAGCTCTACTATCAAGCATCGCTTAGTTACGTTATTAGCAACAATATCTTTTGACATAGTGACAATGATTGAGCTCTACAATCACGCATCGCTTAGTTACGTTATTAGCAACAATATCTTTTGACATTGTGACAATGATTGAGCTCTACAATCAAGCATCGCTTAGTTACGTTATTAGCAACAATATCTTTTGACATAGTGACAATGATTGAGCTCTACAATCACGCATCGCTTAGTTACGTTATTAGCAACAATATCTTTTGACATAGTGACAATGATTGAGCACTACAATCAATCATCACTTAGTTACGTTATTAGCAACAACATGTTTTGACATAGTGACAATGATTGAGCACTACAATCAAGCATCACTTAGTTACGTTATTAGCAACAATATCTTTTGACATAGTGACAATGATTGAGCACTACAATCAAGCATCGCTTAGTTACGTTATTAGCAACAATATGTTTTGACATAGTGACAATGATTGAGCACTACAATCAAGCATTGCTTAGTTACGTTATTAGCAACAATATCTTTTGACATAGTGACAATGATTGAGCACTACAATCAAGCATCGCTTAGTTACGTTATTAGCAACAATATGTTTTGACATAGTGACAATGATTGAGCACTACAATCAATCATCACTTAGTTACGTTATTAGCAACAATATGTTTTGACATAGTGACAATGATTGAGCACTACAATCAATCATCACTTAGTTACGTTATTAGCAACAATATCTTTTGACATAGTGACAATGATTGAGCACTACAATCAATCATCACTTAGTTACGTTATTAGCAACAATATGTTTTTACATAGTGACAATGATTGAGCACTACAATCACGCATCGCTTAATTACGTTATTAGCAACAATATGTTTTGACATAGTGGCAATGATTGAACACTACAATCAATCATCGCTTAGTTACGTTATTAGCAACTATATGTTTTGACATATAGTTAAATGTTAAACTATATGTTAAACTATGATTGAGCTCTACAATCAAGCATCGCTTAGTTACGTTATTAGCAACAATATGTTTTGACATAGTGACAATGATTGAGCACTACAATCAATCATCACTTAGTTACGTTATTAGCAACAATATGTTTTGACATAGTGCCAATGATTGAGCACTACAATCACGCATCGCTTAGTTACGTTATTAGCAACAATATGTTTTGACATAGTGACAATGATTGAGCACTACAATCACGCATCGCTTAGTTACGTTATTAGCAACAATATGTTTTGACATAGTGACAATGATTTAGCACTACAATCAAGAATCGCTTAGTTACGTTATTAGCAACAATATGTTTTGACATAGTGACAATGATTGAACACTACAATCACGCATCGCTTAGTTACGTTATTAGCTACAATATGTTTTGACATAGTGACAATGATTGAGCTCTACAATCACGCATCACTTCGTTACGTTATTAGCAACAATATGTTTTGACATAGTGACAATGATTGAGCACTACAATCAAGCATCGCTTAGTTACGGTATTAGCAACAATATGTTTTGACATAGTGACAATGATTGAGCTATACAATCACGCATCGCTTAGTTACGTTATTAGCAACAATATGTTTTGACATAGTGACAATGATTGAGCACTACAATCAATCATCGCTTAATTACGTTATTAGCAACAATATGTTTTGACATAGTGACAATGATCGAGCACTACAATCAAGCATCGCTTAGTTACGTTATTAGCAACAATATGTTTTGACATAGTGACAATGATTGAGCACTACAATCACGCATCGCTTAGTTACGTTATTAGCAACAATATGTTTTGACATAGTGACAATGATTGTGCTCTACAATCACGCATCGCTTCGTTACGTTATTAGCAACAATATGTTTTGATATAGTGACAATGATTGAGCAATACAATCAAGCATCGCTTAGTTACGTTATTAGCAACAATATGTTTTGACATAGTGACAATGATTGAGCACTACAATCAATCATCGCTTAATTACGTTATTAGCAACAATATCTTTTGACATAGTGACAATGATTGAGCTCTACAATCAAGCATTGCTTAGTTACGTTATTAGCAACAATATGTTTTGACATAGTGACAATGATTGAGCTCTACAATCAAGCATCGTTTAGTTACGTTATTAGCAACAATATCTTTTGACATAGTGACAATGATTGAGCTCTACAATCACGCATCGCTTAGTTATGTTATTAGCAACAATATGTTTTTACATAGTGACAATGATTGAGCACTACAATCACGCATCGCTTAATTACGTTATTAGCAACAATATGTTTTGACATAGTGGCAATGATTGAACACTACAATCAATCATCGCTTAGTTACGTTATTAGCAACTATATGTTTTGACATATAGTTAAATGTTAAACTATATGTTAAACTATGATTGAGCTCTACAATCAAGCATCGCTTAGTTACGTTATTAGCAACAATATGTTTTGACATAGTGACAATGATTGAGCACTACAATCAATCATCACTTAGTTACGTTATTAGCAACAATATGTTTTGACATAGTGACAATGATTGAGCACTACAATCACGCATCGCTTAGTTACGTTATTAGCAACAATATGTTTTGACATAGTGACAATGATTGAGCACTACAATCACGCATCGCTTAGTTACGTTATTAGCAACAATATGTTTTGACATAGTGACAATGATTGAGCACTACAATCAAGAATCGCTTAGTTACGTTATTAGCAACAATATGTTTTGACATAGTGACAATGATTGAACACTACAATCACGCATCGCTTAGTTACGTTATTAGCTACAATATGTTTTGACATAGTGACAATGATTGAGCTCTACAATCACGCATCACTTCGTTACGTTATTAGCAACAATATGTTTTGACATAGTGACAATGATTGAGCACTACAATCAAGCATCGCTTAGTTACGTTATTAGCAACAATATGTTTTGACATAGTGACAATGATTGAGCTATACAATCACGCATCGCTTAGTTACGTTATTAGCAACAATATGTTTTGACATAGTAACAATGATTGAGCACTACAATCACGCATCGCTTCGTTACGTTATTAGCAACAATATGTTTTGATATAGTGACAATGATTGAGCAATACAATCAAGCATCGCTTAGTTACGTTATTAGCAACAATATGTTTTGACATAGTGACAATGATTGAGCACTACAATCACGCATCGCTTAGTTACGTTATTAGCAACAATATGTTTTGACATAGTGACAATGATTGAGCACTACAATCACGCATCGCTTAGTTACGTTATTAGCAACAATATGTTTTGACATAGTGACAATGATTGAGCTCTACAATCACGCATCGCTTCGTTACGTTATTAGCAACAATATGTTTTGATATAGTGACAATGATTGAGCAATACAATCAAGCATCGCTTAGTTACGTTATTAGCAACAATATGTTTTGACATAGTGACAATGATTGAGCACTACAATCAATCATCGCTTAATTACGTTATTAGCAACAATATGTTTTGACATAGTGACAATGATCGAGCACTACAATCAAGCATCGCTTAGTTACGTTATTAGCAACAATATGTTTTGACATAGTGACAATGATTGAGCTCTACAATCACGCATCGCTTAGTTACGTTATTAGCAACAATATGATTTGACATAGTGACAATGATTGAGCTCTACAATCACGCATCGCTTAGTTACGTTATTAGCAACAATATGTTTTGACATAGTGACAATGATTGAGCTCTACAATCAAGCATCGCTTAGTTACGTTATTAGCAACAATATGTTTTGACATAGTGACAATGATTGAGCACTACAATCAAGCATCGCTTAGTTACGTTATTAGCAACAATATGTTTTGACATAGTGACAATGATTGAGCACTACAATCAAGCTTAGTTACGTTATTAGGAAAAATATTTGTTGACATCGTTTTAATACTGAATATAAAATGGTATGGGTAGTTGGATCAATATAGGACATGAAGCCTTCTTGCATATTTGTGGCCAATATAGGTAATTAAATATTTATAACAGCAAGGAGCCAGGTAATGCCGTTGAGGCAAAAGGGGTTTTTAATATCACATTCCGACCTTTTCATATCAACGATCCTGTAAAGTTCTATGAGTATTCAGGTATTCTATAAGTTATGTCTATAAAATTGAGAATACACATTTAGTTTGAAAAAATTTCATTTCATTTACTCACATTAAAGGTTTTAGCTTTTGGTCCATGATATTTTAATTTTAATTTTATTTTAATATTTTAATTATTTTAATTTTAATTTTATATATTAATATTAATTTTAATATATATAAGCTAATTTTAATATATTAATATTAAATAATTTTAATATTTTAATTTTAAAGATAATTTCTAAGTAGTCCAATTCAGTGTACACAAAGTAAACTATTCTGCTTTTGAGCTCTATATACCAAATATATTTTTATTTTTGAATGAAGGACCCCCTGAACAGACTTTATCAGTCTTAGGGGCCCTATTATTTTTCTCTCTTATGTAAATTATAAACAGTAAAAGTTTAGATATTTTGGTCAGCCTGGATAAGAATAAAATAAAATAAAAAAAAAAAGTATAACTGTGTATTTATTTGTTTGGTTTTTTACTATACATACTATTGTTGGATAGGTATAAAAAAAATGTACAACTGTGTTTATTTATTACTGTTTGTCTATTTATTACTATACATACTATTGTTGGATAGGTATAAAAAAAAAATGTACAACTGTGTTTATTTATTACTGTTTGTTTATTTATTACTATACATACTATTTTGTTATAAGTTTAATACATCAGTTAAATGTTATTTGAATGTAACAATAATTCCTCTTATTGAGAGAAAAATAAAGAATTTATTATTATTATTATTTGTTCAATTACAATTTAAAAAGAGCTAAACACAAGGAAAGAGTCAGTTGTTGTTACAAATATAATTAAATAACAAATATAACATTTTCACACGACGATGACGATTTCATTTATCCAATCAAATTAATAATATGATTGTTTAACCATATAAGTAACGGACTTTATTACTTAAAACAACCTTTAGACATAAATGTACTCTAAAAACCTTCTTCAAACTCTCCCAACATTCAATTATATTTCACATTTTTTTCTTTTATTTCATCTAAAAATGTCTCTAAACAGGTAATAGGACATACTTATATGATGTGATCTATGATAATCTGCCAGTCAAGATTTTCATCATAGATTGTTTTAATCATTGAATGGAAACAATTAACAAGAATAAGTTATAGTTCATCACATTTTGTTATGAAACCCACCCATTTTTACGGCATGTGAGTGTGTTAATATCTCTTTTAGCGATCCAGCCACCCTCCATCCAAACAGATATCTTAGCAAGACGCATACCTTTTCTTGTGATGTGACTGTTAACAACCTACACGTTCTCCCTAAAAAAGATTTTATGACGTTTTCATATAAAAATTGGTGCAGTAAATTAATGTTCAAGGCCATATTTTCTTAGTATATTAATAAGTATATTCATTACAGGATAGTTAGAGATTATTACTTGTACTGATAATCACCATTTGGTATTACTAAAAAATATAAATAGTAATACCTCAGAACTCCGTGTTTTTCGACAAAACACAATTTAAGCGGGTGAATTAAGTGACTTGTAACAACCATAAAGTTTCTTCTCTCTTGCCAAAACCGCCTTTTCCCATAAAGTCGTTAAGATTTCCACTTTGCTGCACCTCCTCATCATCTTGTCTCTCCTGCTAGGTTCACTTGATCATTTTCTCTAGATAACTGTTTCCTCTAAACAAGGTTCAGTTATTCTAGAGATTATGACATTGAATAAATGAGTTCATTTAGAACAAACAATATTTGTGTTCCAGACTTATGAGAATAGTTTACTACACTGTCAACTTGAAAACTACTATAGACATAGCAACTATTTTCCGATACCAAGGCGTTGTTTACCAATACCATTTACTTATATTTATTTAGGTAATAAATACCTAATACCTACGATTTATAATTAGTTACTTTCAGAAAAATTCCTATTTAAATATTGTAAAAGTTTAATAGCATTTTGTTAATGTTAAATAGCATTTACATAACCATTCAGTTCACATATAACCTAACCTAACCTAACCTAACCTAACCATATATCAGACGTTATAAAGCTAAAAAATTAACTTTACCATTAATATTATAAAGTGCCAAATATATAGTGTGATATAAAACTTAAACGTGAGGACACAAACTAATACTTCACCAACACATAGACTTATATAAGTTTGATTTCTCTTTATACACTTTCATTTCGACGATTTTTTGTAGCCTTTATTCTAATTATTTAAGTTAGAGGAGTATCATTATTATACTTGCTGTTTAAAGCATACGATATTTAGTTGAACTAAATCCTTATAGCTAATCCTGAATAGTAATCTTGAACGTAATTACACAATCAAATTAATATCATTTGCCTTTACTATCATTACTATCCAATTAACTGAAACCTAATTATACTGCCATCTGGCATCAGCATATTCAATATTAATTAGATTTTAATATGACTTCAATACATGGTATCTTCTTCGGTCTTAAACCAAATAGAAGCTGGTAAGATACTTTATATTACTCGTATCCAGTATAGTTGTCACGTTATGTACATCACTGTCAATGTATACAGATAAATGAACCTTTTAGGGTCTCCGTCCAGTCTAAGAATGATGCAGAAGCAGTAGAGTTTATAACAAAGGACCAAAGTATAAATAAAGAACAGGGAGGAGACTGTATTTACATCGTGTTTATTTAACAGCAGCTGTGAAAAGATTCAAAAAGTTTCGAGACTTCTATTGACAGCTGATCGATGACTTGTGCTCTGCTGACAGATTGTCTGGAAAGTAAATGTGAAACAGCTGTTTCTGACGTAATATTTGATGTCTTGTCAAAATAAATGTTCTGATTTTTTTTATCAGTAATGATCAATTTACTGATATTTATGTATTATATGGTAGCAGGATATTATTTTTTGGACCCAATGAATTATTTAATATTGCTTCATTTAATTTTACTTAATTTAGTTTACAAAATCAGGCAAGTAAATGTTCTTAGCCTGAAATGTTAATTATCCAAAAACTAACTATACAACTTTCAAACCATTACATTCAGCGCATTTATTGTACTTTATACTCCAACTAGTATAACAAGAAAAGCTACAATATTTTCCTTTATTTGAATAAATACATTTTTTTCTATGAGGAAATGACAGATAACTTTAGTGCTAAATGATAACAACCTGCATTTTAAAAGCTTTACATAACTAAACTAATAAATCAAAATAAATAATGGAAGTTTTGCTATATTTCATACGTGCCACATGCATAGTAAGTGTTATTTAAATAAACTTAGCTATTTTAAATTATTTATAATAACATAACTAATTTCAAACATTAAAACGCAAGAAAAATAAAACATTTTTAAATGTGTTTCCGTAGAAGACTGGAGATTTAAAAACAATATGAACATTTTAATAATACAACAAAATGGAATTCATTCCTCTTCAACTTGTTTAGTTGTCTACCGGTAGCATTGCTCTTGATATCTACAGACCTATATTGTAATTTGAAGTGAAAGAAGAATCCAATCTGTTTGGTATTAGATTCCTAATGTTGAATATGATTAGCTGTCAAGTATTATTTGAAATAAAATAATATGTAATATGCACAGAATAATGATGCCCTGTGCATGTGGTAGTATACTTATAATATAGGCGTGTACTGTTAAATAGGCAGACAATATTTATTTCTTACTATCACGTCAGATATAGTTTTTATATAGTAAGCCTATGCGTAGAAAACCGTGAAAGCATGAGTTAGAATAAAAATAAAATATAGTTTTGTTTACTAATCTCCATTACAGTTAAATTATAATTACTTAATATGTGATTTACATTAAAAGAAAACTTATAATCTTAGTGATGTACATTAAGAACCACGGGTCGTTCCTAACACTTGACCCATCTAACCTTTTTTAATTTTGTTACATTATCTTAGAAGGCACTGGTTGTTAATCTAAACAATCATTAACTTGAGTGCAGAAATAATTCAGATAGCAATGTTAATAAATTACCATACAGTCGAAATATTATTTTATTTTGAAACGAAAGTCGTTGGCTACTTAAGTATGAAATACGTTTATAGTCTGTGATGACTTACAGAAGATGAATTATTTAAAAGTAAAGAGTTAAATTACAACTGACAAAAAATCATTTTAAATATAATATAGTACAAACAATTGTTATGAAATTTATCATCCCTTTTCTTTAATGTGAACCTAATGGATTGTCGATTTTCTATGTTGGTTGTAATAAATCAAGTCCTTTGTGGACAAAATGAATGGGGTAGGGAATGAGGGGGGTGGAGGGAAGCAATTAAACTCCAAACTCAAGACGTGGTTTCCTAATCGATTAGTGATTGAATGACTAATTTTGTATCAAGTAACTCTGCAGCTTAGAAATTTATATGCATTATGTGTATTTAAGTTTCTAAAACTCTGATAATTTGTACATTGCCAAGTTAAAAATCAGTTAAAGCTCATGACAATAACTAAGAAAGTTTTAGTGAAAAGTTATTTCCTCCTATTGACATATCAAACAAAAGGTATTATTATTTGTGTTGAAATTATTATAATTATAAAACAATCATAATAAAAGAAACAAAATGACACCAATTATGTGATTAAAAACATAAGGAATTTTTGTTAAACAATAGGATACTGTTTATAGTTAAGGACTATTTGGAGTTTTTTTTAATGTTTTTTAACGATTTAAATGATTAATCATTGAATAATACATTTATTTCTAATAATACTTACATTAATACAAAATTTATATTTGTTCATAATTGACTGGCCAAGTATTTATAAAGAGTGCGACAAATTTATAAAACATTTATGTTCTTTAAAAACATAATAAACGATAATAGAGTTTAGCACCTAGATAAAAACAAAATAACACGCCGTTACCTGCAGCGTCTACATGCCATATCAAAATTAGTAATAACTAAACTTAGTTCACTACAATTAAGATTACGTTACGAGTGTAACTCATTATACACATTAATACTTGCCATCAGCATTTATAAAGTTAGTTACCACTAAACCTAGTGAGCTACAATTAAGATTACGTTACGAGTGTAACTCATTATACACATTAATACTTGCCATCAGCATATACAAAGTTAGTTACCACTAAACCTAGTGCACTACAATTAATATTACGTTACGAGTGTAACTCATTATACACATTATTACTTGCCATCAGAATTTACAAAGTTAGTTACCACTAAACCTAGTGCACTACAATTAAGATTACGTTACGAGTGTAACTCATTATACACATTAATACTTGCCATCAGCATATACAAAGTTAGTTACCACTAAACCTAGTGCACTACAATTAAGATTACGTTACGAGTGTAACTCATTATACACATTATTACTTGCCATCAGAATTTACAAAGTTAGTTACCACTAAACCTAGTGCAGTACAATTAATAATACGTTACGGGTGTAACTCATTATATAAATTAATACTTGCTATCAGTATTTACAAAGTTAGTTACCACTAAACCTAGTGCACTACAATTAAGATTACGTTACGAGTGTAACTCATTATACACATTAATACTTGCCATCAGCATATACAAAGTTAGTTACCACTAAACCTAGTGCACTACAATTAAGATTACGTTACGAGTGTAACTCATTATACACATTAATACTTGCCATCAGCATATACAAAGTTAGTTACCACTAAACCTAGTGCACTACAATTAAGATTACGTTACGAGTGTAACTCATTATACACATTATTACTTGCCATCAGAATTTACAAAGTTAGTTACCACTAAACCTAGTGCAGTACAATTAATAATACGTTACGGGTGTAACTCATTATATAAATTAATACTTGCTATCAGTATTTACAAAGTTAGTTACCACTAAACCTAGTGCACTACAATTAAGATTACGTTACGAGTGTAACTCATTATACACAGTAATACTTGCCATCAGCATTTACAAAGTTAGTTACCACTAAACCTAGTGCACTACAATTAAGATTACGTTACGCGTTTAACTCATTATACACGTTAATACTTGCCATCAGCATTTACAAAGTTAGTTACCACTAAACCTAGTACACTACAATTAAGATTTCGTTAAGAGTGTAACTCATTATACACATTAATACTTGCCATCAGCATTTACAAAGTTAGTTACGACTAAACCTAGTGCACTACAATTAAGATTACGTTAAGAGTGTAACTCATTATACACATTAATACTTGCCATCAGCATTTACAAAGTTAGTTACCACTAAACCTAGTGCACTACAATTAAGATTACGTTACGCGTTTAACTCATTTTACACATTAACACTTGCCATCAGCATTTACAAAGTTAGTTACCACTAAACCTAGTGCACTACAATTAAGATTACGTTACAATTGTAACTCATTATACACATTAATACTTGCCATCAGCATTTACAAAGTTAGTTACCATTAAACCTAGTGCACTACAAATAAGAATACGTTACAAGTGTAACTCATTATACACATTAATACTTGCCATCAGCATTTACAAAGTTAGTTACCACTAAACGTAATGCACTACATTTAAGAATACGTTACGAGTATAACTCATTATACACATTAATACTTGCCATCAGCATGTACAAAGTTAGTTACCACTAAACCTAGTGAACTACAATTAAGATTACGTTACGAGTGTAACTCATTATACACATTAATACTTGCCATCAGCATTTACAAAGTTAGTTACCACTAAACCTAGTGAACTACAATTAATAATACGTTACGAGTGTAACTCATTATACACATTATTACTTGCCATCAGAATTTACAAAGTTAGTTACCACTAAACCTAGTGCACTACAATTAAGATTACGTTACGAGTGTAACTCATTATACACATTAATACTTGCAATCAGCATTTACAAAGTTAGTTACCACTAAACCTAGTGCACTACAATTAAGATTACGTTACGAGTGTAACTCATTATACACATTAACACTTGCCATCAGCATTTACAAAGTTAGTTACCACTAAACCTAGTGCACTACAATTAATAATACGTTACGGGTGTAACTCATTATACACATTATTACTTGCCATCAGCATTTACAAATTTAGTTAGCACTAAACCTAGTGAACTACAATTAAGTTTACGTTACGAGTGTAACTCATTATACACATTAATACTTTCCATCAGTATTCACATAGTTAGCTAAAAACATACATGTAAAAGCTAGTCCTAAGTTACAATAAATATATAAAGATTAAGAATCTAGAAAACTATACAATTTCGAAAAGGATAATAAGATAATTTCTGAATATTACATTGCATATTATTTTTAAATTAAACTAAAATCTAAATTATATGTTTTACCTTTTTTTATTATCAAAACAATAATATTAATTAGATAGTTAAAATCCCAGTAAATACGTTTAGCAAAGTATATTAATTAAGTTTTTAATATTAATTGGCAGACAGTTGAATTACTTCAGCCCAAGGTATTTAAACTAAACAATAGATGATGTACATTGTTATTTCTATACAATACATATACATAAGTTATTTTTATAGAATACTTTTAGCGTAAAAAAATATCTTGAACATGAAGAAAAGATTTGCAGTTTATACACTAGAGCAAACCCTTGCTTTTTTAGTTAAGTTTGAGTAACTAAAAGCATTTATATTTTTATTACTGTATTTCCATTGTCATAAATTATTTAAATTTTGAGATTTTAGTGAATTGATAAGTCTCTAAGACCAGATTTATTCCCGTGGGTTTTGTGAGTGCGATTAGCTGGTTAAATAATTGGTCTTAACACTATCTTAGACATTGTTAGCAAGCGTTTGCTTTTCTCTTTTTTATTATTTTCTTCTTGGCTTTAAAAAAAATGTCAATTCCCTCCTATTCTAATCACTATTCTGGTTTTAAATATGTAGCCTCTGCTTGAGAATCAAACAGTTTTCGTTTAATTCACCATTTTAAGGGGTCCATTATTTATAGTACTGTGCGTGTATGTGATGAATACAGTAAAAAAAGTGTTCAACCGTATACACAATATCCAGTTGAGACATTATCTGTGAAGTTTGGTCTTCAGAGCATTCCTCATCTCCGAGAATAACGGCTGTTCATTTGGCAAAGCTAGTGATACGGTCGATTAGTATTAACTACGACTATAAGTCTTCTTTCATGCACTTTTTCTCTTTTCTTGATATTTCGATAAAATGGTCTAGTAAAATTAATTAATTAATGTCTTAAAACATAAATAAAATAATTTTTAAAAAGAATAAACTATTAGACTGGATATAAGATAGGGTAATAAATAAAATTAAATGACCTCCAAAATAATGTATTTAATTATTTTGTTTATTTATATTTTATATTCAACGTAATCAAAACTACGACTAGAATTAATCCTCAAAATATTAATCTAGTAAATTAATACCCTAAAAAGTGAATTTAAATTTTTTAATGTACTAATTAAACAGCCATTTATTTTTAGAATTACAGGAATAATGCTGATCTGATTGAAGATAATATTATAATAGTAAATGTTAAGGTAGTATTTTTAACTGGAAAACAAACAGAATAAATAAAATAACGTATTTTACTATGAAGTACATATTTTATGTTATTTTGTGCTTTTACTGGGCAAATATTATTAATTAGAATATTTATGAGATCAAATAGCTCTTAATTCCAATAACAACATCCTCATCAACTTAATATTAACAAAGAACACTTAGGTTATAATAAATTAACTTATTAATATTACGTTTTTGGGATAATCTATGTCAGTTTTTACTACTAATAATTGATAAGACTCAATTCGTAAATTTATTTCTAGGATTTATAGCAGTAACACGTTAATAACAGTAGACATTTCAACGTAAATATCCCAGCGTATTGTTTTGCCTTGACTGAGATATGATCATCTACGTTATTATTAATTACTGTTATATCACCCGATGTTTTTAGAATAATAATTATAAATGCATTTGAAAATATTCGACGGTAGAACAATTTTAAAAAGTCCGTAAAAATGCATTCTACCATCTCCAATTTTTTTTATTTATTTTTTTTTTTTTAGGTTCGATTAAGATTAACTTTGAGAGCTAAGACTAAGATAATTTTGAGAGCTTAATAGGCCAATATTTAAAAACTCAATAATATTGGGTAGAGGAAGAGGAAACTACAGAAAACTATTATCGGTGTCTAATCACGATACCACAGCTTGCTTGTTACCTGCCCAAACCACAACATGGCTATTGTTATCATGCGGATTCTACAGAAGAAAATTCGTTCTTTGAGTGAACAATAACTAGTCGAGAAGTATGATACTACTCACAACTAATACTGTTGTTTAAACACGATACCACAGCTTGCTTGTTACCTGCCCAAATCACAACGTGACTAATGTTATCATGTGGATTCTTAAGAACAATATTCGTTCTTTGAGTGAACAAGAACTAGTTGAGAGTATGATGAGACTACTTATAAATAATACTGTTGTTTAAACACGATACCACAGCTTGCTTGTTACCTGCCCAAATCACAACGTGACTAATGTTATCATGTGGATTCTTAAGAACAATATTCGTTCTTTGAGTGAACAAGTACTAGTTGAGGAGTATGATGAGACTACTTATAAATAATACTGTTGTTTAAACACGATACCACAGCTTGCTTGTTACCTGTCCAAACTACAACATGACTAATGTTATCATATGGATTCTTAAGAACAATATTCGTTCTTTGAGTGAACAAGTACTAGTTGAGGAGTATGATGAGACTACTTATAAATAATACTGTTGTTTAAACACGATACCACAGCTTGCTTGTTACCTGTCCAAACTACAACATGACTAATGTTATCATATGGATTCTTAAGAACAATATTCGTTCTTTGAGTGAACAAGTACTAGTTGAGGAGTATGATGAGACTACTTATAAATAATACTGTTGTTTAAACACGATACCACAGCTTGCTTGTTACCTGTCCAAACTACAACTTGGCTAATGTTATCATATGGATTCTTAAGAACAATATTCGTTCTTTGAGTGAACAAGAACTAGTTGAGGAGTATGATGAGACTACTTATAAATAATACTGTTGTTTAAACACGATACCACAGCTTGCTTGTTACCTGCCCAAACTACAACATGGCTAATGTTATCATATGGATTCTTAAGAACAATATTCGTTCTTTGAGTGAACAAGAACTAGTCGAGAAGTATGATACTACTCACAACTAATACTGTTGTTTAAACACGATACCACAGCTTGCTTGTTACCTGCCCAAACTACAACATGGCTAATGTTATCATATGGATTCTTAAGAACAATATTCGTTCTTTGAGTGAACAAGAACTAGTTGAGGAGTATGATGAGACTACTTATAAATAATACTGTTGTTTAAACACGATACCACAGCTTGCTTGTTACCTGCCCAAACTACAACATGGCTAATGTTATCATATGGATTCTTAAGAACAATATTCGTTCTTTGAGTGAACAAGAACTAGTTGAGGAGTATGATGAGACTACTTATAAATAATACTGTTGTTTAAACACGATACCACAGCTTGCTTGTTACCTGCCCAAACTACAACATGGCTAATGTTATCATATGGATTCTTAAGAACAATATTCGTTCTTTGAGTGAACAAGAACTAGTTGAGGAGTATGATGAGACTACTTATAAATAATACTGTTGTTTAAACACGATACCACAGCTTGCTTGTTACCTGCCCAAACTACAACATGGCTATTGTTATCATATGGATTCTTAAGAACAATATTCGTTCTTTGAGTGAACAAGAACTAGTTGAGGAGTATGATGAGACTACTTATAGATAATACTGTTGTTTAAACACGATACCATAGCTTGCTTGTTACCTGCCCAAACTACAACATGACTAATGTTATCATATGGATTCTTAAGAACAATATTCGTTCTTTGAGTGAACAAGAACTAGTCGAGAAGTATGATACTACTCACAACTAATACTGTTGTTTAAACAC